>CM076575.1:1053571021-1053975103 GCA_034641835.2 Pinus albicaulis | reverse complement strand
ATCCTGCAGCAGATTTCTACTGGGCTTCCTAAGGGCACTCTTGCGCAGTCAGATCAGTGCAAGGGGTGTACTTTAGGGAAGTATGTGAAAGCCACCTTTCACGAGAAGGATAGTCGCGCCACGGCGATCCTTGAGAGAGTTCACACAGACGTGTGTGGTCCTTTCTCAGTTGCTTCGACAGCAAAGCACAGGTATTATGTGATCTTTGTTGATGATTTCTCTCGAAAGTGCTGGATCTTCTTCATGCGGAAGAAGAGCGATACATTCGCGAAGTTTTGTGAGTTTAAAGCACTGGTCGAGAAGGAGTCGGGGAAGAAGGTGATTGCTCTAAGGAGTGATAACGGTGGTGAATTCATCTCGGCTGAATTCAAGGAGTTCTGCAGCGCAGAAGGGATTCGGAGAGAGCTCATCGCACCCCATAACCCACGGCAGAACGGGGTGGCTGAGCGGAAGAACAGAACGATCGTGGGTGCTGCACGGGCGATGTTGCATGATCAGGGCCTACCCCTTCACTTGTGGGCTGAGGCATGCAATACAGCAGTGTATGTGCAGAACCGTTGTCCTCACGAGGTTCTTGGCATGAGTACACCAGAGGAGGCTTATTCTGGCAAGAGGCCTGATATTTCCCATTTGCGGATTTTTGGTTCTCCTGTCTACATGCATGTGACGAAGGATGCGAGAAGGAAGTTGGATCCAACTGCTGAGGTTGGAATATTTGTGGGGTACACTGATACACCTCACAGCTACCGGGTGTATTTTTCAGACAGTCGAAAGACTGTTGTGCGACGGGATATAAAATTTCAGGAGGAGAAAGCCATGCAGTGTTTGCTTGAGAGGGAGCTACACTTGCATGCAGATGAGGAGCTGTTAGTTCCTAAGGAGGAGCTTCCGGATGTGGATCAGCCACAAGAGGAGGTTCGGGAGGTGGAAGAAACCACCCAGGCAGCGCCAACCATCAGAGGGCGCATGCGCACTACAGAAGCTGAGCGACTGGCTCGGGATGCAGAGAAGGTTGTAGGACCACCTACAGCACAGCGCAGACAGAGACAGTCACCGGATCGGTACACTGGATACATGGCTCTTGTGAGTCAATGTGTTGTGACGGAGCCATCCTCTTTTGAGGAAACTGTGGAGGAACCCGCATGGGTTGATGCCATGATCGAAGAATATGATTCGATCGTCAGGAACAGTGCATGGGAGATTGTCCCAAGACCGGTGGGAAAATCAGTGGTGGGTTCGCGATGGATCTACAAAGTGAAGCAGGCGGCTGACGGGAATGTGGAGAAGTACAAGGCGAGATTTGTCGCCCGTGGCTTTTCACAGATCGAGGGGATTGACTATGAGGAGACTTTTGCACCTGTCGCAAGGTACTCTTCCATATGGACGATCCTTGCTCTCTCAGCGCAGATGGGGTGGCACATTCATCAGATGGATGTGAAGACTGCGTTCCTCAATGGAGTTATTGAGGAAGAGGTGTACATAGAGCAGCCTGAAGGTTTTGAGATCTTCAGCGGTGAGTCGCATGTGTGCCGACTCAAGAGAGCACTGTACGGGCTGAAGCAAGCACCTCGTGCTTGGTACACTCGGATAGACAGCTACTTCACCGGGCTTGGATTCTCCAAGAGTGAGGCGGATCAAAACCTGTACCAGATTGTGGTGGAGGGGAAGCTGTTGATCATCGTACTGTATGTAGATGATCTGATTTTGACTGGCGATGAGCAGTTGATACTTTCATGCAAGGAGGATCTTGCACGAGAGTTTGAGATGAAGGACCTGGGCATCCTTCATTATTTCCTGGGATTGGAGATTTGGCGGCGCAGTGGAGGACTGTTTGTTTCTCAGGGCAAGTATGCCCGGGAGATTCTGGAGAGGTTCAACATGCAAGGCTGCAAGCCTGACAAGGTGAAGCAGGCAGCTGACGGGAGTGTGGAGAAGTACAAGGCGAGATTTGTCGCCCGTGGCTTCTCACAGATCGAGGGGATTGACTATGAGGAGACTTTTGCACCTGCCGCAAGGTACTCTTCCATACGGACGATCCTTGCTCTCTCAGCGCAGATGGGGTGGCACATTCATCAGATGGATGTGAAGACTGCGTTCCTCAATGGAGTTATTGAGGAGGAGGTGTACATAGAGCAACTTGAAGGTTTTGAGATCTTCAGCAGTGAGTCGCATGTGTGCCGACTCAAGAGAGCACTGTACGGGCTGAAGCAAGCACCTCGTGCTTGGTACACTCTGATAGACAGCTACTTCACCGGGCTTGGATTCTCCAAGAGTGAGGCGGATCCAAACCTGTACCAGATTGTGGTGGAGGGGAAGCTGTTGATCATCGTACTGTATGTAGATGATCTGATTTTGACTGGCGATGAGCAGTTGACACTTTCATGCAAGGAGGATCTTGCACGAGAGTTTGAGATGAAGGACTTGGGCATCCTTCATTATTTCCTGGGATTGGAGATTTGGCAGCGCAGCGGAGGACTGTTTGTTTCTTAGGGAAAGTATGCCCAGGAGATTCTGGAGAGGTTCAACATGCAAGGCTGCAAGCCTGTTGACACTCCTCTTCCTGGTGGTTGGAGGAAGGAGGATGCTACTTCAGGGGAGGTAGTGGATGCCACTGTCTATCGACAGTTGGTGGGGTCGCTTATGTATCTGGTCAATACACGACCCGATATATGCTATGCAGTTAACCAGCTTTCGCAAGCTATGGTTAAGCCTACCAAGCTCTTTTGGAAGGCGGGCAAGCATGTATTGCGCTATATCAGAGGTACATCGGGATATGGTCTATGGTACAGACAGGAGGATGGAGTGAAGCTTTCTGGTTTCACTGATGCAGATTGGGCAGGGAGCCCAACAGACCGGAAGAGCACTTCTGGAGGAGTTTTCAGCATTGGGTCGACAGCAGTTTCCTGGTACAGCAGGAAGCAGAGATCCGTGGCACTCAGTTCCGCAGAGGCCGAGTACATGGCAGCAAGCTTGGCTGCATGTGAGGCTATTTGGATGAGGAAGATCCTCGCAGGGTTGTTCAGGTTGCATTTGGAGCCTACAGTGATCTACTGTGATAACCAGAGCTGCATCAAGCTCTTGGCTAATCCAGTATTTCATGATAGGTCCAAACATATCGACATCAGGTACCATCATATCAGAGATTGTGTTCAGCAGAGAATCATGATGCTTTCATATGTTCCCACGGAGGATCAGGATGCCGACATCCTGACGAAGGCGCTCACCAAGAGCAAGTTTGAATTCCACAGAGGCAGGATAGGGGTTGCAGATAATCCATATCTTGCTGAGAGGGAGTGTTGAGAATGCAGCAAGATGATGGAGCTTAGTGAAATGAAGCCGCCTTCACTAAGTGGGCCCGCAGGCAAATTCTGGCGCAAAGTCTATTTTTAGACTATGTCTATTTTTAGACATACGGAGCATGATTCAGAGATTCCAGTTGAAGATTCTTGAAGCATGCGACATGTTGGTAAAAATAGATGAGACTCTTATTTTTAGGTCCCAGGCTATTTTTAGACTGTATCTCCTAAAAATATGGAAGTCAAATATTATTTACCCTTAATAATATTTTGACTATAAACATCAGTTTACTCTCTTGGAGCACTTCAGTTCGAGTCATGGAGGTGGCTCATGCAACTGACAGAGGAATCACGTGGTTCCTAGGGTTTGATGGCATCTTGCATGGTTGAATTCAGTTGGACTTCAGTGGCAGAAGTTTTGGAGGAGTTAATGAGACAGATAGTGGAGTCGTGTTCTGTTTATTTTAGTTGAACTAGTTGAGATTAGTTTAACTAGCTAATCAATTAGTTATGAGTGGAGTGAATTAAATATTATTTAATTCATTAATTAGTAACTCATTATTCAACTCAAGAACACATCAGTTCACTACAGTGCATGATCAGTTCAGTGAAGACCAGTGAAAGAGGTAGATGAAAGTGTGGAGTTAGCTATCAGTGGCGACATCAGTTGTGCATGAGATTTGCACCACACTTGGAGGAATTGTCCATGACAATTGCGCAGTCAAGCCAAGGAGATTCGAACCTTGGATCTCTACATAGACAGGCCATGATTGCGCAATAGAGGCAAAGGCAATTAGCAGTGAGTTTTGAACCAGTAACCTGTTCAAAACTGAGCTAGATTGTGTGTGACTTTATGAGAAAGTACTGAGTACTTGTGAGGAGTATTGTACTTGTTTTGTTACATGATTTCTCCATTATAATATACACAATAGCTGCGGGGTTTTCAGCTATAGGCTTTCCCCATACATACCGAGTTAATGTGTGATTGATTTGATGTGCGATCGCTTCTATTATTTCCGCATGTGACAATTAATTGTAGATGAGATTATGTGTTATGCATGCAATTCGAAATTGATGTGTAATCGGGTTAATCTCCATTGAATAAGTGATTTATTCAGCTAATTTCTACAGGATCAGTCGATCTAGTGGCACTAATTCAGGAAGAATTAGGGGCAACATCTGTACACTAATACAAATGGGACCAAATTTTGATAGTTATTCATCGAAAATGTGACTTATTGGTTCCAGTTATCCGACACATTGGATATGAGAAACTCATTGTTGGCATTGTGTTGAATAGTCAACAATTTATTAAACGTTGAATATTCGACGATACAAACGTCGATTATCCGACACAAAAAATGGCCACTATTAAAAATATGACATTTTGAACTCAGTGTTGCGAAACTCAAATCCGTTAGATATCTGATGTAAAAAATGATGGTAGAGACGCCCACATGCGTGAAATATCTGACGGGACCCACGTTTAGTCTGACGGGAATGTTTGATGGTGTTTCATAATCGATGGTAGAATTAGATTGTTCGACGAGAGTGCTATCTCTCTAACGCTTGCATCCATTGGTATGGGGTGGCAAGTTTGATGGTGTATCATCAGATATTTGATGTTATATTAAATTAATTTGACGAGATTTTTATATCTCAGATATGTCATTCCGTCGGTTTTTGGTAGTCAATCCGACAATGTAGCATTGGATATTTTATAGGATAACAACTTTCTCCGACGAGAATGCCACATGTCCGATGCTTTCTTCTATCATTATTCCATGGAATATTCGATGGTTTTCCTATCAAATAAGAGTAAAATATGTGATGAATTCCATGTACCGTCAAATATCCAACAAGTGTATATGCATTAAAATAAATATAGTTTGATGGCTTTACATGATGTTTCCTTGCTTTCTCCATGGCTCCATCATATTCATTCAAAAGTTGAAAGACCAACTCTTTTATTCAATAATTCAATCACTATGATCAATAATTCATAAATTAAATTTACTCAACGTATCAATTGATTAAGCAATGCTATAGATTGAAAAATTTAGAAACTTTTTGCTCGATTTCTAAAGTGGCTTAAAAACCAAGAGTTGAAATAGTCTCTATAAAAAAAATTGTCAATCCTTCCTCTCCAATACAATCTCAATTTTGAATTAGGTATGCAATTCACTACAGTTATTTTTGTCCTTGATATCTACATTCATAATGTTCTCTTGTACTATTCTTCATAGTTTTCTCTACGAAACTAAAGTTATGAGCTTCTCAAAGGCACATAAGTACTCTTCATGTCTAATGGATGCATTAATATACCATGAGGAGAAGTTTTCTATGTAAAATAGGATTTTTAGGGCTTTTTAAAAAGTTGGTAGGTGAAAATATGATTTTTGTGTCTCCAAAATGTCTTTAAAATGATGTATATTTCACTTCATTCACACCTCATTTCACTGTTATCACCTTCATTCCATCACTTTGTCACTACATAACCCTACATCTCTATCATAATATGGGATCATAATTGCATTTTCATAAAGTTATATTTTTCAATTTTTTATAGTGAATTAATGGTTAAAAATTAGAAAAATGACATATACTAGCTAATATCTAAAGGTGGCTTGAGTTTCATGACAAGTGTAGGTCATTTGGAAGCTTCCAGGAAATTCTTATGTGGGAATTCTCTTCAATATTGAAAGAATATTTGGGATAGGAATCAACTGTATCTCATGGAGAAAAATCATGGATAAAGGGATATGTGTCTAATTGGTTGAGATTTTTAGGGATCTAAGAAGAGAATAGTGGATCCTCATAATGAGGTAGCTTCTTATGTTTTTGTATAAATAGGAGAGCCTTCTCCTCTCAAAGGCATGTGTAAAGTTTGGATTTATGCTCATGTTTTGAATACAGAAATAGATTTGGCACCATACTCATGAGTGTTCTTTCACTTTTATTAGGTTTTTCTTGCATATGGAGCTTCTTCACTTGCCATCCCCATGCCTCATTGGATAGGCCACATAAATTTGTGTGAGATTGTATCATAATTTCACTCATTTCTTTATGCTTAGTTTAGTTTCCATTTCATGCTTTGTTATTATTTCCTTTATATTCTTTCATAAGTTAATTTTTCATATACTCGTTTTGTTTGTATACTCTTGCAGGTTTAGATGGATTGGTCACTTTTCTTTCATTGTAGTTAAGATTGTTTAGATTTCAATTCATGCTTTTCAATTATTGCAAGAAGTTTAGATTTTGAATCCATGAAGTGTGCCTAGATTAGATTTACAATTCTATGAAAGTTTCTCGTAGTTTAGATTTCTATTTATGCATGTGTGATAGTTTAGATTTCCACTTATACATATGTGGTAGATTAGATTTCCTATTTTTCATAGATTAAATATTTCTTTCGTTTCTAGACTAGATTTTATTTCATTAGCATAAATTTACTTTCTTGTTAAGATTGATTTCAATCATGCAAGTAGATTAATTTTACCATTCATGCAAGTGTGTGTAGTAGATTAAGATTTCAATTCTAATAAGTGTGTTTTGAATGCTTTGCTAGACTAGATTTCCGATTTTCATAGATGTCATTATATTAAGTTTGATTTCATTCATACAAGTATGTGTATAGATCAGATTTTCATTTCATACAAGTAGATTAGATTTATTTTCATTCCTATATTAAAAAAAATCATTTTCAAGAGACTGTGTGCACATTTATATTTGACAACTTTTGTGAATAAGATTTGAATTTCCTTTCATATATTAAGTTTTTCCTTTACGTAAATTGATTTTAGTTTCCTTATGTTTGTAGTTTGTTATCATTTGATTTGTAGTTAGATTAATCTAAATTAAAGGTTAATTTCTAGCATATATAATGCATACACACTTCGCAAGTTTTACGAAACCCTTGGGTTGTCAATTAAATGATAGGTAATTAAATTACCTCAACAATGATATACCATTGTAATAATATGGATTTTGTTCCACACTAATACTCTTTTCTTTTTGTATTTAAGAGTTTGGGAAGTGACTCATTTTAACCTTTCAATAATAAGAGTGTAGGTTCCTAATAAATGTGAGTAGAAGCGTAAGTATTGCAATGATAATATTATAATGAGAGAGGATAATATCACATAAATCACATACCTACGTGCTAAAGAAAACCAACATTCTATAGTGAACTTAAATTGAACAAAGTTTTTAATGTATGCTTTGTTAGGCTAAAACAAACCACAATATGTGATGCTTTATGGCTTGATACCATCAAAGAGTTAGGATCAGAGGGGAAATTATTAATTTTTGATGTAGGGATTATTAATGTGGAAAGAATACCAACACCCAGAAGCTAAATTTCAAATTAACAAACTTTTTTATGTATGCTTCACTATCTCTAAACAATACTCAATATGTAAAGCCTGAATATCTAATATTGCCAAATGGATAGGCACATTTTGTGATAAGATAATTTTCAACATCACATAAATATTGATCATAAATAAAAAAACGACTTATAATGTTGTGTTAAGATAGTTTGCAACATCACATAAACAATAACCATAACCCAAAAAACATCTCACAACATATACATAAAAAACTGTTAACAATATTAATATGAAAACTAACACTATCATTAAATTATAAGTTTAAAAATATATCAGTCTAATAAAGCCATCAACAATGCTACTAAAACTAATCTAACTTTTAACAACCATATATATGAAGCTTAATGGTTAGTAAAGATAAATTAGGAGACCTGGGGGAGTGGATGTCTAATAGCATAATATTCTAATAAATAGATAGCCACCCATAGATCAAATGGATTCTAACATATAATATTGCAATACTTATATTGTTAACAACATAAATAGAATTTATGGGATCATTTGGAAGCTTCAATATGAACAGAGACTATATAGAATTTATTTCAATATTATCAAATGATATTTTGAATAACAAGTTATTTGGTCACATTGTAAATAAACAAAGGATTTACATAGATTCTTTGACCAAATTTCTTTACTAGGGATGCTATGGGGTTGAATATGGTATCCAAGGGTGTGAATAATATTTTGTATTTCCTTCAAAATGAGTTTCATGACATGGAATTTAATGAGTGTTTCTAGCAATTTTTGTGCAGAGAAGAAACCCACAGTTGTGAACTAGATTGAAGGGCAAGGAAAATATGTGGTGTGTGATGCTATCATCACCAAGGAAGTTGTTAGGAAGGTTTTGAAGACAACCGTTCCAATTTTTTTAAATTTGAAGAAGCTAAAAAACATAATTGGATAGTGCACTAGCTAGTGAAATGGCAGGCTCACACATCCAATATTTTCTACTATATTTATTATAACTAATCTATATATTGGTTGCATTTTTTCATCTATATTAGTCTAACAAAATTCTAACATATATTCGTTGTCAATTCACAACATTTTGTGATTTTGATGAAAATTTAAGTACATATGAGTGTAATTTCCATGATAGGATGTATGAATTGGCCTCCCCAAATTTCCCATCAATGATTATAACCTTGAATGGGCTAGCGCTGGTCTGGCATCATCATCATCTCAAGATGACCCAACAGATGAAAATTGACCATGTTTGTCATCATCAATTCATGCTATCTCATAGATGACCCCTTCTATATATTATATTCATGAATTTTTGGAAGGTCATCCCCTCTACATAGCATATGATTGATTGTGACAATAGGTGAATAAAATGAAACTTATAAGTAGGGGATATTGTCAACAAATATTTGTCAATTTTTATTTATACACTTGTTTTCATAATCAATCATAGGATAGGTAGAGGGGATGGAATTTCATAAATTCATGCATATAATCTTTTGAAATGGTCATCTGTGAGAGAATGTGAATTAATGATTACGAAAATTGAAAACTTTCATCTGCTGGGTCATTTTGAGATGATGAGATAGGCTATTGCTATCCCATTCAAGGTTATAATCATTGACAAGCGATGTGGGGAGGACAATTCATACATCCCATCATGGAAATTACACACATGTACTTTGTTATCACTCTAGTAATTCTAAAGTTGTGAGATTTTAGTTTAAAGTATAAGAACACTAGAGGTAACCACAAACCAACTTGTAAACTCTAAGATCTAGCCTTCTTAGGGTTTAGAGAGGGCTCTCTCTATAATATTTAACTTTGTTTGATTTATAAAATGTTAGGAGAGTTATGATGGTGCAATTTGGTTTTGGTTTGGTTGATTTGGTGGAAAAAATCACCTAATGAGATGGATAGTGGGAAATTTGTTTTTCCATTTGGCTGAGGAGTCAAAAATCAAGTAGACAGAGCTAGGATCAAGGTCTAGAAGTCAAATGTTTTCAGGGCAAGATAGATAACCCATGAAGATCTTATAAGGATGTTTGGTGAGGTGATATGATCGAGATAAAGAGAAATGAAGGGTTCTTTGATACGGAAAAGAGAAGTAGTAAGTAGAGGTCAAACAAAAGAGGGAGAAATTAAGGGTTCCCTAATCTGGAAATCAACAGAAAACATATAAATGATAAATAGCAAAGACAGGGTGCTTTTAACAAATCCTGAAGTAATACTCCTATTTATTTATTCAAATTTAGAACACATAATGGATGCATGTAACAAAGAAAGATAAACAATGACAAGAAGGAAATACTTCACTTCAATATCTCATCACATGAATCTTGAAATATGATGCTAATTGGTCTGATCCAGTCTGCTACTCGAGATTTGAAACCCAAAAGCCTTCAAGTCTAATAAAAAATGACTATAGAAATCTTCAGCAATTTATTCCACAATAATACTTCAAAAGATGAAGTATATATACATAATTGTTTACAAAATATCCTAGAATGCTTCTAGGAATTATCTAAGGAAAATAGAAATATCTTTACAACAAAATAGAGATAGATGCTTAACAAATCAGCAAGTTGTCCTACCTATCCAAATAAAATAGAAAATAATTGTGGATTAGGTGCAGCTAGCTACCTCGGTGTCCTCTTTGCTGGCTCAGATATTTTCAAGTTTGTTTTAAAATCTAATTTGATTTATATTTTATTCTTTCACTCTGATTCTCTTTAATCTTTGATACTCTTTAAACTCAAATACTCTTTGACCACTATAAAACTTTTTTACTTCTATAATAAAAATATTTTTTGACTAAAAATTAGAAAACCATTTTTCTGCCTTTATCTTTCTGCCTTTTACCTTTCACAGTAAATCTGTAACTGACTGCCAAGCTTCCTCATTTGGAATTTGGATCTTCTTTAACTTCCTGAAATTCTCATATGCTTCTGTATACCTAGAAAAAGTTGGTTTTATGACAAACAAGTGTCTTATCTCATGTTTCAAATAAAATAAATCCTAAAAACTTCTAAGTAAGACTTTTCCTGTTGGAGTGCCTTGTCCAACTGTCTTTTCAACTTGCTCCTTTGCAAATTCTCTGATCCTTTTGTTATAATCTTCCTGAGGCACAAAATTATCATTGATAGCCAAAATGTTAGGCATGCTTCTTTGCCTAAGATTTTCAAATTTAACCATGAATTTGGTTATGGTGATATTCATATTTTCAGACTTCTCCTCAAGCTGCTTCATCAGGTTCTTCTTAGTGATGAATTTCCTTATCTCAAGGATAGTTTCAGTCATGTCAGTAATTTCAAGTTCTTCTAGCTCTTTCTTGTTTATTTTGTTAAGAAACTTAATCAATTCTATTGCTTGCTCTTGTTTATTATCAAGTTCATCTTTATTGTTTTGAATTTCTGCTAATGCTGCTGTGAGTAAATCTCTCTGTTCAAAAATCACTTGAATTGAGGGCCACACATCATTGATGGCTTCAATGATATTGTTCCATAAATTATTTTTCACATATGAAATGTTTTCCTTCAAGGTTAATTCATTTTTCAACTTCTTCAATTATTCATTTAGTCTAATAGCCTTTTGCTCATGTGTTTTTGCATTTATTTGAGCTAACTTGTTTGTATTTTCAAGGTTATCAACCATATTTTTCAATTTGTTAATCTCACTTTTATGAAGTGTCATTTCTTCCATATCTTTCACTAGTTTGTTGGCCTCATATGTAAGGTGAGCTGCTATAGTGGATGAATCTGTAGCTGATGTTGTAGATGATGTCACTGGCACTGCAGTAGCCAGTGGTTCTTTAGGTGCCAACTCTTCTGGTAGAGTTGAAGGCACAACTGTAGTGACCATAGGAATAACTGAAAGAATTTATGGTGTTTTTGGTGTTTCTTTTTCATGGACAAGCTTATCCATTTGAATCTCCATTTCTTTGATCTGTTTTGTCAGCTGAAAGATCAAATTGATGATGTCGTCCTTCTCATTATGTCCTTGTATTATTTCCTTAGCTTGGGGATGTTCACTTGATGGCAATTTAAGTTGTTTCCTCAATGCTGCAATGTCCTCATTTTTCTTCTTCACTAACTACTCTGCTGCTTTGACATTTGCAAGGTCATATCCAACCTGCAAGACCAACTCTTCTAAATATTTAATCCTAAGATATTTAGCATATAAGGATGCTTTGTCAAGTTTCATTTGATCTTTCATGTTTGTGATAGTGTTCTGAAGTTTCTGAACACTCATAGCTTTGGTTTTAATAGTAGAATACAACATCTCTGAAATCTGCCTATGAAATTCTATCTGATCAAGAGCATGAATTTTTTCTGCTTGGACTTCTAAATCAATCTTCTTGTAATCTTCCATTGTCTTTGGAGTTTTCACTGTAGGCTACAATAATGACATGATTAGATTTTTATTTGAATAATCAAAGGTAGATAAAAGTCTATTTTGAACACTTGGTGTTTGTTTCAGATATTGAGAGTAAATATCATTTTTATCTCTTCATTCTTTAACTTGATCTGTTTGCACTTTTCCCTGATATCTAGATCATTTTCCTCAGATGTTTGTGAGGATGATGCTTCCATGTTCTATTTTTTTTCTATCAATTGTGCATTTCCATTATCAACCTGTTCTTCATTTCTATTCTCTCTATCTTGCTCATTTCTGATAACAGTGGCAGCATCTGTGTTAGTATCTGGGATATCTGTATCTTCAACATCAATGGTTACCTTCTCTTTACCCACTAGCTCTGTTTTGGGCCTTTTATTATATCTTATTTTGAACCTAGTTTCAATAGTGGTTTCAACAACATAAGTTTCTTCTTCTCTGGCCCTCTTGGTCCCTTTTTTTGTTTGATCTGCAGTTTGTAAAGTGTGACTAGTATCACTTTTCTTCACTGCATCTACTAAAGTATTTTCTATCCATTCAGTCTGATTGGCATATTTTTCAATCTCTGGTTTTTTCTCATGAATGAAGGGTGTCAGTTTACACTTAACCCTCATTTTACTCAGTATCCCTTGTGGATCATAATTCTAAGAAAAGATCTCTTCAAACCTGTACTCTAATAACTGCTTAGTTGCTTCAGCCTCTACATCTCTATGATTGCAAATGAATGGTCCCACTTGATTATTCAATTTAAACTGTGTTTTCTTCTTTATTGCTAGGAAATTGATAGAATCTGATTTTAATATTTGTCTGATATACTCCAAGGAAAAAATCCTCATTGGTACATATTTGGGTAATTTGTATAGAAACAAATTGGATCCAAAAACTCTAATATCTGTGTATTTTTCATACAAATACCAATCTCTAGTCTTGGTCTGCTCTGACAACTGTAAAATATTTTTCATCTCATCATTTATCCTTGGTTGTTCAGTATTTATTAATATTTTTATCAATAGATGGATGAAGAAGTCTGAAAATTCTATATAAGAAAACTTTGTGGACTCTTTTCTTATTAAAGAGGTCCAGAAAATGACAGAAAGAGGATTTCCTTCTATGTCAAGCTTCTATAATGATACTGGAAAATTATCTGCTTGAAAATGCAAGAACATGTGGAAAAGGAAAGATGTGTATCTAAGCACTCCTTCAATTGGCAGTTTAACCAATTGGTCATGAATATTGTCAGCGATATACCCAACATAATCAAAGATAACAGATGGAGGTTTTCCTGGTGTGAAAGTCGATAGGAAACTTATAATGGATTCATCTGTATGTTCATCAATAAAGTACCCTAGGATGAAAGTTAACATAGAAATTACATGCCTAGAACCCTCTGGAAATTTTGAAGTGGAATATGGAGGATTGATTTGAGGAATTTCTACATGTAAGGGCATGAATATTTGGAAGATTTGGAATCGTTTAGGAAAGTCAAGTCCAATATACAACTTGGTAAGTGCTTCAATGGATAGAGGAACTGCTTGGGGATCAGGTTTAAGCTGTAACATTTGGTTAATGGATTAAGCAGTAATGGTGAAAAGCACTTCTTTATTGGCATTGAATATTTCTCTTTTCTCAGGCATATAATGATGATGGCATGACCTAATGACCTTTGGGCATGAGTGGGTAACTGGAAAAACATATTTGGGCAAGTGTGATGCCCAAATTTGAGCTTCTTCAACATTATTTAAGGATTTTTCATAGTTCCATTTGTGAAGTTCCAACAAATTGAATTCTACAATAGGGTCTGCTATCTTATAGTCAACATCTGCTAATGGAGTGTGCTCAATGTCTACAATAAGGGGGTTGTAGAGGATTTATAACTATGGCAGTATTGGAAGATGCAGCTGGAGTAGGTTTAGGCATTTTGAGGCTTTTTGGACTACAAAACTCTGCTTTTAGGCTTTTCTGGCTACTTTTGCAAGATTAAACAGTTTGCAGAATTATTTTTGACTCTAACAGGGATTTATTGGATTTAAAACAGGAAGAATATGATATTTCTTTTGGTTTTTCCTTTCAATTTTGGACTCTCAACTTAATTTACAGACCTTCAATAGTTAGAAAACAAGAAATAGGGGTTTCTTGGGTTTTTTCAATGGATAACAAGGCTAAAAATCTTTTGGAATCAGGCACAGATGGTTTGGCTAACTTCAGAGGATTACTGGGCTTAATTTGGAGTTCTAAACAGTTTAGAAAAACTACATAACTCAATTTTTTTATTCAAATAAAACAAGGTTTTTTAGGAAATTTTGATAGGGTTTGGCCTGTTTCTTTGGATTTTTTAATAGGCTTGTTTTGATGAATTTAAACTCTAACTGAAAATTTTCATTAAAGGTATTTTAAAACTGATAACAGGCTCGAATGATGGAGAAATACCTTTTATATGCATGTATAGGGCTTTGAGGATGTCTTTGAAGGTTTTTGAACAGATTCTATAGTGTCCTTTTTAATCTCTGGAGCAATTCAAAGCTCCTCGCCAATCTTCAATAGGTACAGGTGGAAATTTGTAGGTTCTGGGCAATGAAACAATGGAAAATACCTGTTTTTTAGTGTCAGAATAGCACATACAGTGGATACGCGTAGAAAGAAGGGATAAACAGTGCATTTTCAAGGTTTATTGGGAAAATTAGGTCTAATTTCACATGCAATCAATGGCGGTCAAATCAGGCTAGAAGGTGGTTTTCGGGTTCCATAGGCGAAAAACCACTAGTGGTTATCGTACACCACTTAAGTGATAAGTGGTTTCAGACGGATCGAATGTAATCCAGTAAAAAGACGCCATGTCAATGAGAGAGAAAGTGTCAAAACTACTCATTTTGCATGGAAATGAAAAGGTTAAGGGCATGCAAGTTTATTTGCGATATTGTTTATCTGCAATCGGATCGTGGGAGGTTTATGCGAACGGTCAAGATCAGCGCGAAATATGCATCTGGATTGGAGTGGGGTTGGGGTTTTAATACACGCGGGATGACTTGTTTAGCTTTATAAATAAATCATTTATTAAAGTCAAACTTTGGGTTTATAATATGCGGAGGGGTTTTAATGTTATATATGTTAAATTTAAAACATTTAACCAATGTTCTAACAAATTCTTAGGCATTGGTTTAATATTATATGGTTTAAAACTTTTTTACGAGTGTCTAATAACCATAGGTGGTGGGGTATTTTTTATAGATAAGTTTAAACCAATGGGAATAAGGGTGGGTTCTATTTCATCATGTGGGGTAAAATAACATTGGTTTAAACATTTAAATAGTGGGTTTTTTGGGTTATTTTAAATACAAAGGATTTAATACTATACGAGAGGGTATGGAATAGGGAGTTACAAAATAAGTTAGAAATTAATATGAATAATGGGTAATGTATGTAATGAATAAAAAATACATGTTTTAACACCAAGTAAAGTGTAAAATAAAGCATAGTTGTCCCTTTTGTATTTTTCACACTTTAACTTAGGATAAAATGCATTTTATGGATTTTGAGTGATTTTGAAAGGAGTTGAAATTATATTTAGATTTTTTACTTTTACTAAGTAAAAATGGGTTTTTACTTAGGAAAAGGGATTATGATTTGTGAATGAAGGGTAAATGTTGATGAATATGGGATTTGTGTAGGAGATCAATATTTTTAACCGATTAGTTATTGAGCCTTGGGTCCGGTCTCAACAGAAGTCAAAGAAATGATTTGAGCCTCTTTAAATAAAGGTTTAGAATATTGAATGATTGTGGGGGAAGGGAAATTAGTAATTTTTTTCCCGATGATGCTTTATTACATGCTTTCACAACTGCTTTCTACCTACCCATCATTATTTCTAACATTTTTTTACTTTATTTACATGGGTGCATTTAAGCTTGCAACGATAAATCAATTTTATTTCAAACATAAAAACTATCCAAGTCTAACCTTATTTCATTCGAGGGCTTAGATTAAACCATTGAGCTCCTCATTTATTCTCTATCTTATCTACTGATTTGTCAAGTTTAAACTGTTTGACATATCTTTATTCTCTATCTAAAACATGAAATTCAAAGCATGAAAAGTAACGATTAAACTGTTTAATTGATCATGGATTATGGAATTTATTGACAATCTACACATAATCATTATTCTTGTAGTGAAATTAAATAGTAGTGGAATTTTGACTTTCTCACTTTCATTTATTCTATCTCATTTTTATTTTGGGGTCTATCTTTTTACTAAGTCCTTTGATATTTCTTTTAGGAATTTTACCCTCTTTTTATTTTTATTATTTTTCATTTTCAAAATATGGGAAAACAACTTGTAGAAAGCAATGTATGTACATATTTACAAGAATATCATAGTCAATTCAAAAATTATGAACCCTATTATTATAGGACCCTAACAGTGGCTCCACATGGGGATGGCATTTCCTGGTGAAATGTCAAGAACTTTAAGACTAGTAGCCTTTGAATTTTGACTATGATGACCCTGTAAGTGTCTTTTTGATCTCTGCAATTATTCATATTTATGATATTTTACCTCTCAAAGCTTAGGGCCTTCTCTTTGGGCTTCAGATTTTTTAGGAAAACATCTAATTCAATCTAAAATATTCAATGTATATGTACAATGATCAAAGTAAATGAAACAAACTATTTGTTATCTCAGGAGAGTAGCAGTGCTTCAAAAATTTTCCATTTACTACTTCATCTGACATCTCTGGCCCATATATTTCTCTTAGAAAGAAAGCATTGTTACCTCTGTAACCATAAATGACATAAGGTCCTCTCCATAGAAAATCAAATTTTCCATGTTTACCTTTGTCTTCCCTTCTTGAATCCCATATTAACACTTTATCTCCAATTTAGAAATCATCTTCTTTACTCTTTTTATCAAAACTTTTCTTTATCTTATCCTAGATAACTTAAGACCCGACATAAACTTCTTCCCTTGTTTGTTGCAAGTGAATAGTTTGGTTGATCCTTCTTTTAATGTCATTTGTTTCAACTTGTAACTCTTGGATAATCTTCATTACTGGTACTCCTAGGGAGGATGGAAAAAAAATATCCATTACATAGACAAGTTGGTAAGGGGATGTACCAATAGATTTTTTAGTTGTAAGTCTATCTGCCCATAAGGCATTGACTAACTTCTTATTCCAAGTCTTTTTTTTTATCTTCCAGTAACTTTTTTATGATATTTACAAGGCTCTTATTTGAAGATTCAGCTAGGCCATTACCTCGAGGGTAATATGCAGTATAATGACCTAGGGTAATATGGTATTTATGGAAAAATTCAATCATTTTCTTAGATTTGAATGTTGCTGCATTGTCAGTAATTATCTTTTGGGGACATCCAAATCTTGAAAGAATGTTACTTTCTAGGAAGAATATTATGACAGTATCTGTGGCTTGCCTAGAGGGTATGGCTTCAATCCACTTGGTAAAATAGTCGGTGGCTGTCAGAATCCACTTGTGTTGTGCTGATGATGGGGGGTGAATTTCTCCAATGAAGTAAAGACCCCATTGTTGAAATGGCATTTCTGTAGAGATGGGTTTAAAGGGCAGGGGTAACAGTTTTTTCTTACCCTCAAATATTTGGCACTTATGACAGGAGGTCACATATTTTTGACATATGCAAACAAAGTAGGCAAGTAAAAACCAACTCTCGGGATCTTTCCTACAGTAGTTTTCCAGTATAGATGTCCTCCACAATCACTTGCATGAAATTCTTGTAATATTTTGTCAGCTTCTTCTTTTAACAAACAATTTAATAAAATCCCACTTTGATCTTTCCAAAAAATTACATTGTCTAAAATACAAAATCTTACTACATTAAGCTTTAGGAATCTAGCTTTTGTTCTTGATAAACTAGGAGGAGATTGTAAGTTTAGTAATACAAATATAATATTTGCATACCATGGTGAGTCTGAAAAGGCTTCACTGATCTCTGGAGTCGCCATCTCTTCCTGATCATCTATTTGGGAAATAAAATTTATGTCTAGGGCATGACAATTTGATTCAGCCATGAGTATGGCTAAACCTTGACCTTTTATCAAATTTGTGGGTTTTATCTCTATGTCATATTCTAAGATAGTGGCAATCAAATTTCCTCTTCTTCCATCAGGATCATCCTGAGTAAGAATTTCTTTTACTACAACATTTGGGACATAGGCAATAATGTGAGAATAGAGAATGTAAACTCTAAATTCTTTAATGTCCTTTACCAAAGCTAAGGCTTGCTTTTCCATGATATTTTACTTCAAATATGCATCTCTAAGTTTTCTCCTAAAGAAAGCTATGGGTTGTTCATAACCCTGGCCATTTTTCTGCAGTAAAACTGCAGCAAAGGTGTGTTCTGAAGCAAATGAAAAAATAATGAAATCTTTTTTAAAATCAGGACTTATAAGGACTGGAGTTTTGGTTAAGGCCTGTTTGATGGATTCAAATGATTGTTTGGCCTCAACAGTCCATTTAAGAACTGAATCCTTTTTAAGCATGTTATTTAGTTCTCTAGTTATCTCATCTAAATTGGATATGAATCTTTTTAAAAAGTTAATCTTACCTAGAAATTCTTGTAACTCTTTTATGTTTCTTGGTGGATTGATTTTAAGAATTGATTCTATTCCCGCAGGATCTATTCTAATTCCTTCCTTAGAAATTATGTGTCCTAGTAACTTACCTTCTTCTAATCTGAATAAGGTTTTCTTAGGATTTAATGAGATGCCAAAATTTTTTCATTTTATAAAGACTTGTCTAAGATGATCTAAGTGTTCATAATCAGTCTTAGAAAATATAGTTATTTCATCTAAGTAAATTACCAAGAATTCATGAATTTCCTTTGCAAAGGCTATATCCATATATCCTTGAAAGGTTACTCCTACATTCATTAAACCAAAAGGCATTTTTACATACATAAAAGTGCCCCAAGGAGTAGTAAAAGCTGTTTTGGCTTGATCCTCTGGTTGGACTAAAATATGGTTGTATCTTGAAAATCCATCTAAAAGAGAAATCCTAGAAGATCCAACTACCCTTCGTAAAATATGATACATTTTTGGTAAAGGATATTAAATTTTAAGGATACTTTGTTTAGATTCCTAAAGTCAACAAATAATCTAATCTCTCCTGTTCTCTTTCTAGTTGGAACTAGGTTAGAAACCCAATCAAAATATCTGATTGGTGCAATTATCTGTGCATCATACATTCTCTTAATTTTTTTTTCTATTAAGGGCATAAAAATAGGGTTGATTCTCCATAAATTTTGTCTAAAGGACTTTTGATATTCTTTTATAGGAATTTTATGTTGAATTATATTGGTATCATAGGATTTAAGGTTCTCATAACTCCAAGCAAAAACATCTTGGAATTCCTTAAAAAGAGCAATATATTTTTCCTTTTCCTGTTGAGGTCAGGCTTTGGAAAGTTTGATCATTTTGGGTTTCAGTTCTATGCCTATGTTGCATTCTTCAATGTCAGATCTAAGTGGCTCCATTTTGGGTTTTTTAGAAACATCATTTGAGTCAAATAAATCTTCTAATGGAGTTAAAACTTTTGGTAAGAAATTATCTTTGAGATTTAATATATCAAATTCTTCATCAATTATCTCATCAATTTCTACTCTCTATAATTTATCTATATCTGATTGATTGAATTTAGTTGGTCTAGCAAACTTTAATTTATTTACATCTACATTATTCAAATCAATGTCACTATCTAAATCTTGATCCATGGTACAATCAGTGTCTATTTTGCTGATCTTGTGAAAAAATATGCCAATATTTGAGGTTGTCTGGGATTATTGGTCTGTGCTTTACTTCTACAGTATACATATGATTAGGCTGAAAGGGTAAATCACAAGTGCTAGCAAATGTTGCTAAAGAATGTTTTTGTAAATTTTGCCTTCTTGGTATTGCAGAGAAATTACATTCCAATAAATCATCAATCAAATCTAGTACAGTCTCTTTATATCGGCCTAATCTAGGATTGTAAACAGAATATTCACCTTTAATTTGTTTTACAATCAACTCTGAGTCTCCCATTATTGCTATTGCCTAAATTTCTGATTATTTGGAGTCCTAAAATAAGAGCTTCATACTCAGCCATATTGTTTGTGCATTTGAAATTCAGTCTAAAAGCATGGCCTTCTGCATGATTTTTCTCTCTATTGGTTATCCATACTCCTGATCCTGCTCCTAAATTATTTATCGAGCCATCAAAATCTAAATGCCATAAAGATTCATGAAATATATTATCATTGTTTTTGTGTTTTCTTTTCCTCCCTTAGTTCATTCTTGATTTCATTATCAATTTCAGCATTACATAGGATGAATGAATCTAGGTCAGTAGGTGTAGCATAAATTGGGTAATTTATTGATATTGCTGCATTACTTACCATATATTTCATTAATGTTTCTCTATATAACTTCTTAGGTTGACCAAAAACTGATATAGTAGCATAAGACATGTCCAATTGTAGAGATCCCTGTAACTTTGCTCCCCATGAGTGAGATAATAACATTCCTTACTTGGGTGGGATATTAGCTACTACAATGTCCATAAGTATACTCTTACCAGGATATTGAACTAGTGTTACACATAAATATTTGATTAATCCTAGGCATTTTACTTTTCTTGAGTCAAATGAAAATAAATCCTTATAATGCCTTGTAATGTCCACGTTCAGGGTTTCCATTATAGCTTTGGGCATTAAATTATGTGAAGCGCCTGAATCTAACATTGTGTTGTGTAAAATTTGATCATGAATGGTTAAACTGATGTAAAATGGAGGAACTGATCCATCTTGATGCTTTTCATTTACATCTGGGCCAAATATCAATTATGGTTGATCATAATTCAAGTTTATGGAGTCTTATCCATCATTTATGTTTAATGTTTTAGTGATGGCTGATTTATACAAATCATGTTTTACCAATTCTGTCAAAGGAATTGGTATTTTTAACTTTGCAATTCCATTTTGTATGTTCAATGAAGGTTGAGATTTATTTATTTGAATTAAATATTCTTTGGTAACTATAGTTTGTGTTGGTTTATCTTGTTTTTCTATAGTTATATTTTCATTTTTTGTTTGAGTTTCTTGTGTCTTACTACTCTTTGTTTTCTTTTTAGGAATGTTTTATGAAGAAGTAGAAGTTTTTTCAGATTTAAAATTGTTAGGATTTTTTTTTGCAGTGGCAGATTTTGGATCTGCTGATTTTGGATTAGCAGTGGATGTATTAGACTCCAAGTTTGTTGTTTTAGAAGAATTAGATGCTTTTGCAGCAGAAGATTTTTGTGAATATTTTGTAGCTTGAATAACTTCATATGTTATATCAACAATCTTAGGGCTTGGTGAAATTTTAGGATTGGAATTTTTTTGGGAAGAACTAGAGTTTTGCCTATTTTCCCAAGGGATCATTTGCAGAAATTTTATTTTTGGGGCTTCTACTATTTTCTTATTTTAAATTTGTGTTTTTTTCTTAGTAGAAGGTTTAGTATTTTTCTTACTCCCGAGGTTATATTTCTTATGAACTTCGTTTATGGAAAAATCATAACCTTGTTTATAATCGAAGGGTTCCCCTGAATCTAATTGGAGTTGTTGGAGTTCAAATAACTCTTGATCTTCCTGTGTGAGAAATATAGTGTTATTATCATATATTCCCATTAAATTTATGGTATCCTCATCGTCAACATTATTTTGAGAACTCTCAGCATAGTTCTCCTAAAATGGAGGTCTTATTGTTTGGTCTGGGACTGATTCTTTTGATTTTCCTGAATTTATGTTTTTCCTAAATTTGGGATTTTTGATTTGTTGTTGATTATCCCACTGAGGTCTTATTTCTATGTTATCTAATATATCCATCATTCTCTCTAAAGTTTTAGCTAACATATCTATTTTTGTGTTTGAACTAAAGGCTTCTTCTTTCATAGTTACTCTCCTCTCATTTATCAATCTAGCTTTTCTAGCTAAAATATTTACTTCTAAAGCTACAAAATCTGTTTGCATTCTTTCTAATTTTTTTGCATTTCTTTCTCTTGACTGATATGCCATTCCAGTGCCAAATCCATCTGGGAATTTGAGTAAGATAGAGTCAGGAGTGGGTTTTATATTTGCAGGAATTGAATTGTAAGCACTGTTATATCTAGTGCAGTAGTCTTGTACTTATTCATTGGGAGCTCTCTTCATTGCATCAACTTCAGACAATATTTGTAGGGGGTTTTTCTTATTTTTCCATTTATTTAAAAATAATCTATGAAAAAAATCCAAATCATCTATACTACCTGTAGTAAGACCTTTGAACCATTTTTTAACTTATCATGCTAATGTTTGTGCAAACAACCTCATTTGTACATCTGATTCATCTATCTCATGGAGTTCAAAGTAATATGTCATTTTGTTTATGTGTTGTTGTGCAGTATATTGTGTAGTAGCATCAAACTATGGTATTTTATTTTGGTAATCTTGGGGCATGTCATGAAGTTGTCCTAGAAGAACTAGAGGAGCATACCTAATAGCTGTAGCTTGAATTATAGCTTGGATAGGAGGTAAAGTGGAAGTGCTTGGGGATGTACTGGAAGAGGTAGCTGATGAAACTAAATTATAGGAAGCTGAACTAGAAAAAATAGTGGAAGAACTAAAATATGAAGTGGAAGTACTGGGAAGTGAAACTGGAATATATGAAGAACTAGTAGGAAATGAGAATGACGTGTTTGAAAAAGTAGAAGGTAAACTAGTGGATGAAATGGATGTAGGGGATGAAGGAAATAATATTATAGGATGTAAGGGTAATCTAGGACTAAATTGATATGTAAATTGGATGGTAATAGAAAATATAGATGATGTGGTGGTATCTAAATGAGGAATGGAAGATTTAGATGTAGATGCTAATCGTTGGGCTAATTCTATGGCCTCATCAATTTCTTTAAGAATAATGGCATTAATCTCTTCAAGTTTGTTTGGCGAGAATTGTAATCTACGGATAAATTACGCTTCCCTAGATAGATGTTAGTCTATAACAATAGGTGAAAGACTATACTACCATTTCTCCTAACTCATAATAGATACACAGAGAGGATTGGAGGCTTACTTGTTCAGTTAGTTCCAAATGACTCCTTATGTCGCTTCCATTGTAGCTTCAAATTCAAGCGGTTTGTGAGCTGAATGCTTCCTGCAAGAAAGAATACTGAAACAATAGAAGATGCAATTATATAGATATATATTCAAGCTAGTTAGCTAAATCAGTAAAGCATAAACTACATTCATCAACCAAGACCTTACAATATGGAACATCTAAGTTAATACAAATGCATGTAAGGAAAAATAAGAAGTACTCTTTATTGATGATAGAAGGAGAGGTTACAACTAGGTGACTGATTTGAAGTGACCTTCCAACAAAGTTCCCAAGCCTCATCACAACATAAATCTCTCCAGTAGCAGCTTCACAAATCTAGCTATCAATTGAAAATTCTTCGGCATTTCTCTACTCAAATTCTTCTTTCTCAAACACTTATATCTATGTTCAATTTATAGATGAACTATAGGTTGCTTTGTAATCAATAACTTTCCAAAAATAGGCAAGAAATTTTTCCATCCATGTAGATGTTAAATGGACATTTGGATCCGAAGCTTGACACATGTGAACTATTTTAGAAGGCACTCGCCAAGTGGAGATTCCTGAACAATGAGAATTTCGCTACCAATGTGACCAATGCACCTATGAATGTCAGGAAGTGCTTTACAGAGCAGCCTTGCATGGGGCTACCTACATATGCAACACACTTAGGCCCCTTAGAGCCTGCATTGGTGAGCTCTCATATTCTATATAATAAGCTTCAAACCATGGAAAAATTTTCCTGTTGAAAGTCTTGCTTGATTTGTCTTGTTTCTTGTCTTAGGGCATGTAGCAACTAAAATGATAGGGAATGATAGAACCTTGATCATTGGCCCTGGAGATGATGCCCAGTTAACCAGGTCATTGGGAATGGTGCCCAAATTGACATATAACAATTCCCCCCTAAAGCATGAGATCCAAATAATAAGAACATTTGATTGAGATTCTTTACACTATGATGAGCCTGGAAATAAAGTGGAGTGGTCACCAGCATCAATATTACAATACATTTCATCATGATATATCCTCTATTGATCATAATTGCTGAGGTTAGGCATTCCCATGTTCAACACATAAAACAATCTAATAACATGTACATAATTCAGAAAGTCGTCTACATTGGAATGTTGCCCAGATGCAGACACACCAACAAATATAGGCCCATGTTTGGATGACAATTTGTATGTAAGGTCACCGTACAGATGATGTGTAAAAAAATCCTAAAATCGCAGCCTAGATGGATGAAAATAGATCCGGGGTCTTCTTATCTCGTTCACTCGATCATTCGGGTATAAGTCTATCCATGCAAATATATGATTTGTCGTCAAACATGGAAAGACATCATTTGATTACCAGCCAATGATGTGAGCTGTTAACAAATACAAGAGAACCACCATTAATGTCAATGGCCCTCAAGGTACTACAGTACATTTTTTAAGGTGTGAATAGATGATTTGATGTCGAACGCCAAATAAAATATTTTGGTCAAAGGTCTCGAAGCAAGGATCTTGTCAATGTTGTAACAAGCCTCATGGTGCTGGAATCTAATGTTTCTAAGTGAACTTCCTGGATATTGATTTGTTGTCGAGAAGAAATCACCTTATTGAAAAACAGGAGTTACTTCTTTTGGAGACAAGGATATGACTTGATATAGCAATTTTCAAGGATGACGGTCATGAAAATTAAGGTTTATGAGTATTGTATATGGATGAGTTTTTAATCACTGGATGACTTCTCTTGAACATATTGGCAAGACTATGATGAGTTGGCAGCATTGATCCAAAACTGAAGTGAAGGTATGATGAACCATAGGTGTGAATGAACCATCAAGATGATTACCCAACCCAAACAGTCACGAACATGGAGTGAAAGAAGTGTCATGTTCAAGAGCGACTTGCTACCAAAAGAAACATAACTTAATTTTCCCAAATTTTCCCCGGTCATTTGTCGACCAGTAACTCTTTATTTTTTAACAAGCTTGAGGAGGATAACATTTTCTTAATCTATAATTCAACCCTTTGGGGCAATAAAGTATCGCTATTTAATAATTTAATGAGTCTAGCGATGAATGAAACTTGATTTTTGTCATGATTGACAAGCTCGTCGCTATTTTATTTTTTAACAAGATTAACGATATTGATAGCCCGGTCCTTTTTCATATTTATAGAGTCTGAAAAAGAGGACGAAAGAGAACTCCAAAAGTAATTTTTTCATAAATTTGTCACTCAGATCCAAAAAGTGTAAAATAATATTTGAGAGAACCTCTTTGGTCATGTTTAACCAAGGTATTCCTTTTTCGTAAATAATCCATCTCAGTCTGGAAAAGGGTTAAACTTATATTGAGTAGATATCAATTCATTTACTTTAACGAGCTCGAAAAGACAAGTGCTTGGCAATATTTTCACATTATCGGAGTCTAAAAAGAGCTGAAAGAAGACTCTAGGGGTTCCTTTTTTGCTGTTATCGAAACTCGAAAAAGAGAGAAAAATGCGCTTCAAATCCTTTTTCATTTTTATCAAAGCTTGAAAAATAAGGAGAAAAAGTGTGCTTTGTAGTCAAGTCATTCTTTGAATAAATTTGCACGACTAATCTGTTCATCAATTGTATTTCCTGTTCAGAACAACATCAAATGGATTAAAAATACTTGTTTCATGATAAAAAAATAATAAAACTATAGTCATAGCAATAAATTTAACTTGCAAACAATTAAATGACTATAAAAAGAAGTTTCACTATTAATTTTTACCATTCCATAGTTACCATTTGCATTTGGGAGCTCTGAACCTGATTTTTCCCCTGAACTTCAATCGTTGATGGCGGTCGTTTTTGTGGACATATTTCATCACCATTTGATCCAGGTTAGTGCCTTGAACCTCCTCTTTCCTTCAGTATTCATTTCATTCCCATTCTTTGCAAATTTTTAGGGTTTTTAGGTACCTAGGATAAATTATGCCCAAAATTAGGGCAACACACCCCTAAATGTCGAAACCTACGTTGCATAGTAGGTACAATGAAGGGTACCTACATGTGCAACACACTGTATCAGCCCAGGGAGTGCGCTGGGCACAGTTGAAGTTTTTGGTTTTCATGCTATGTCCAAAATTTGCCTAGTTTTTTGCAATGGCTTGTATCTAATGGATCTTATGGTTGATTTTCAGGTTTCCATCGGATTATAATGAAGATTACATGGAGAGAAAGAGAACATAAAGAACAAGATATGATTTCGTTGAATGATTCGGGTATTGTAAGAGCTTTAAGAGATTGTGGGCTACTTAAGTACTTCAAATTGTCAGGAATGAGGCAACAAATAGAACTCTTGGAGTTCTTAGTTTGAGCATGGGATCCGATGATAGAGGAATTTCACATAAAAAATCAAGTGTTGTCCATAATAGTTGAGGATGTGTATTTTCTCACAGGTTTGTTGAGGAGAGGTTTGCCCATTTCTCTCATAGGGTCTACTGTTAGAGGAGAGACAATGAGGGATTATGTTATGAAGTATTGCTACCCAGGGTCAGAACCTAGCAAAGATGGAAAAATAAACGTCTGATATGTCAGGGATTTGCCTTTGAGAACGATCCTTTTCATAATCACTAAACTTGTTGGCACTGTTACACTCCATGTAGTGAACATATCATATATGCAGTATGAGCTAGAGTGCTTAGAGCCAACAGTATTCAACTGGTCTGAAGCTGCTCTATCTCAGATAAAGGAACAACTGAGTAAATCAAAGGGAGGAAGGAAGAAAATTTTTAGTTATGGTTCAATCCTTATCTCCTTTGCTTTGGAATGGATTCCACTGATGCAACCACAAGATGTAACATTGGATATATCTAGTCCTAGAGATCCTCGAATGCAGAGATGGGTAGAACTCATGGGTTGGCATGCAGGCCAATTGAATGTTCTGTTCTCGACTGCATTCTTCGCCTGGTTCCAGTGATATATCATCGTCGTCGATGAGTATGCATACACAGGCGTTGACTTTTGAGGAGATCTAGATCTAGTATTACCAGAAGGCGCTCAGTGGGGTGCAATAGGTAAGAATGATTCGACCATGTTTTTTTATTTTTGTAAGGTTTATGCAATTTTTTGTCTTTTGATTTCTTTCTAAGACTAAAATAAATGTTTTAATTTAATGCAAATATCGGTCGTGTTCAACCAGTAGAGGAACTAAAGCACCAAGTAGATGCACCAGTAGAGAGGGTTGTCGGGAGAGAAGTCCTTTAGGACCTTGATATGGCTAAGACTCTAGCTGAGCTTTAGCAGCACATAGAGGGGTTGACCTTTGGGATTTTGGATTTCTGGGTCGAAGAGCTTCCCATGTGACTACAGCGACACACTATCGGGGTTCCTAACCGTTGGGTGCGGTTGCTCCGTAGGATTGCTAGATATATTGCATGTTACCATGAGCACCACTATTTTACTTGTGATATTTTGCATACATTTTGAGGTCATATGACCTATGTGTATTGGGCACAAATTTTTTAAAAAGCCTGTAACTATCTATCTATGTTTTTTTAGAGTTTTTCCTATGTTTAATGCGCAATCCTATTCAATGATGTGAATGTTTTCTTTACCTATGTCGCAAATGTCTGTCTAAAACTTGATTAGCTAATGAATCAGTTAAAGTGTTCAAATTTCTGGAAATGTATTGATATTGAATGAAATCAAAATATCTCTCCAAAATTCGAACTCTTAGGAACAATCTAAGAAGTGTTGGATTTCTAACAAAATAAATACTAGTAAGTTGTAGTACCACAAGTTGTGAGTCTAACCTTATGATTATGCGATTAATACCAAATTAAATGGCATCAAAGAGAATTATGATCAACGCACTATACTCAGCGATATTATTCGTCGATCTACCAATACAAATCCCTTGAAAACTCACTAACTCATCATTCGGAGCAAAAATGGCCCATGTTGCAGAGGATAGATTTTGCGTACTACGACTAGCACCATTAGCATATCCAAAAAATGGTTCCAAAGATTCAGTCATCTGCGATGAAATGTAAAGCAGATTATTAATGTCAAGAAAAATCTAAAAAAAAATTAAGATAGTGAATGCAAATCAACAACATATAAACAATATAATACAAAAAATTACTATGCTCATGATTAAGCATAGTAACGTTTCAAATACAACCCATTTCTAGGCTGTGCCAATGGAATCCCATCGTAATCAACTAACTCATAGGCACCCTTAGCAAGAACTCTTTTGAAAATATATGGGCATGCCACAATGGCTCGAATTTCCCTGTACCTATTACATCAGCTTCTTAACCATAAATAAGGACCAAGTTGCCCTCTGAGAAGATGTGAGGCTAGAAATTTTTGTCATATTGCACCTTTATACATCTCTTATGCGCTTCATTGGCCAATTGGGCTTCACGATGCATTTCATCTAGATGGATGAGTTTAAGGAGACGCGCTGCTTCTTCTGAGGTGTCAGGTAACAAGTCTATCGCGAGTTTTAACGATGATATTTCACATTGGATTGGTAAGATAGCTTCCAGACCATACACCAATTGAAAAGGGGTAAATCCGGTCGCATTTCTCACCAAGGTTTGATACTCCCACAAGGCAGAGTACAGGATCAAGTGCCAGTTCCTTTTACAGACTCCTATCATTCGTTGAAGCATTCATTTAATAATTTTATTAATAGCCTCAACTTGTCCATTTGATTGTGGATAATAAGGAGTAGAATTATCATGCGACAATCCTAACTTGGTAGTCAATTCAGACATCATATGGTTTTGAAAATGCTTCCCATGATCCGTAACTATAGCCTGTGGGACCCCAAACTGTGCAATAACATGGTTGAAGAAAAACAACGTAGCTATTTGTCCTATGTTGTTGATTGTAGGCATTGCTTCGGCCCATTTGGTAAAATAATCGACTGCGACAATAATATAACCATGCCCCCTAGACGAAGGAGGGTTACAGGTCATGAAGTCAATACCCCATTTCGTAAATGGTCCAGCAAAGACAATATGATGCATTGGCGCTGGCGGTTTGTGGATTTTACGGTCAAAAATCTGGTATGCATGACAACTTCGGACTGCAAGGATACAATCTCGAAAAATAGTAGGCCAAAAGTAACTGGTGCAGAGTATCTTCTGCGCGGTAGCATATCCAGATAAATTTCCACCACAAGCCCCAGCATGAAAATCATTTAACACTTTTTCGGCCTCCTCATGAGTGAGGCACCTCCTTAAAATGGTATCGACACCACAACGATAAAGTGTATCACTGATGATCAGATAATCTTTGGCTTGGTATCAAATACGTTGTTGATCAAAGCGAGAGGTATTAGATTTAAAATTTTGGGTTTGGAGAGAAATGATGAAATATCCATACCAGAGATCAGATGATCCAATCAGAAATAAATACTTGTTTGGAATAGATGGTTCCAATGTAGTTGTAGTACTATCAGAGGGAAGGTCACAAAGTAGCTCAGCCAAAACAAAAGATTTATTTGACTTGGATTTGATGAATTCCAAATCAAATTCCTACAAAATGACAATCCATTTTGAATATTTCTCCCCCAGCAATTGCCGTGATAAGATGCAAGTCATGGGGTTGAAATTCGAAACTATTGTTGTTTTTCAGAGTAGGATATAATGGTGAAATATTTGGACAGCTTGAACAGCTGCCAAGGCAAGATTTTTGTAGAAATTTGAATAACTAAGATATTATTCACCGAGATTCTCCTGATCACACACTATTTTAGCTTCATGCATAATACAGAATCTCTTCTACCATTGATCATCACATGCGGAAATAAAATCAATTGCATGCATACATTAAAATCACAAACAATCACACATATGAACACAGTATTTAATGGGAAAGCTTAAAGTTGAAAACCCCAACTATCTGTATATTATATGTCATGGAGATCATGTAACAATCATAGTACAAAATCTCCTCACAAGCTCTCATGCACACCCTCAATTTCTACACACTATCAAGCTAGATCTAGCAAAACACATGCTCCAATATTTTGCCACTTGATAGCCAGCCTCTATTGCGTAATTAATGCTATGGGATGGATTCGTTAAATAGATAAACCACCTGGCCTGAACTACGCAATCCTCATGGGCTACTCCACCTATCTGTGTGTTGCAAATAGCAACAGTATAGTCACAACTGATAGTTAACCTGCTCTTTCACCTATCTCTGCACTGGTCTCCACTGAAACTGTCCATGCACTGAAGTTAAATGATGCATTCTTTAGTTTATTTATGAGTTTATAATTAGTGAATTAATTAATAATTAATTCACACCACTCTCACTAATTGTATCAATTAGTTAAACTGAATACAAATAGCTCAACTATGTTTATATTAGTTAAACTGAATACAACTCCACTAACTTCCTCAATCAACTCCACCAAACTCTGTCACATGAGTTCTAACTGAAGTATCCATGCAATAGCTCCACATAACCCTCAGGACTAGCGTAATTCCTTCTGTCAGCTCCTGTGCCACATATGTGCACTTAACTGAAGTGCTCCAAGAGGATAAGATAATGTTTAGACTCTAAATATTATTAAGAGATAATAATATTTGACATATCTTTTTTTAGACTGGCAATCTAAAAATAGATTCCGCCCAGTATGTCTAAAAATAGAAGTCCATCTATTTTTCCCGACTTGACCAACCATCCACAAATAGCATCCTGCAACTCATAGAACATGATCCATATGTCTAAAAATAGACATAGTCTAAAACTAGACTTTGCGCCAAAAATAGCCTGCGGGCCCACTTAGTGAAGGCGACTCCTTTCCACTAAGCTCATCATCTTGTTGCAATCTCAACACTCCCTCTCAACAAGATATGGATTATCTGCAACCCCTATCCTGCCCCTGTGGTATTTGAATTTGCTCCTGGTGAGCGCCTTCGTCAAGATATCAGCATCCTGATCCTCCGTAGGAATGTATGAAAGTAACATGATCCTCTGCTGCACACAATCTCTGATATGATGATACCGGATGTCAATGTGTTTAGATCTATCATGAAATACTGGATTAACTGAGAGTTTGATGAAACTCTGATTATCACAATAAATCATAGTAGGCTCTAAGTGTGAACCAAACAACCCGACCAGGATCTTCCTCATCCATATAGCCTCGCATGCAGCCAAACTCGCTGCCATATACTTGGCCTCTGCTGAACTGAGTGCCATGGATCTCTGTCTCCTATTGTACTAAGAAACTTCTGTTAGCCCGATACTAAAAATCCCTCCAGATGTGCTCCTTCTGTCCGTTGGGCTCCCTGCCCAATCTGCATCCATGAAGCCACATAGCCTCACCTCATCCGACTGTCTGTACCATAATCCATATCCCGATGTGCCTTTGAGATATCTCAATACATGCTTCCCCGCCTTCCAAAAGAGCTTGGTAGGCTTAACCATAGCTTGTGAAAGTTGGTTAACTGCATAGCATATATCGGGTCATGTATTGACCAGATACATAAGTGACCCCACCAACTGTCGATAAACAGTGGCATCCACTACCTCCGCTGAAGTAGCATCCTCATTCCTCCAACCACCAGGAAGAGGAGTATCAACAGGCTTGCAGCCATGCATGTTGAACTTCTCCAGTATCTCCCGAGCATACTTACCCTGAGAAACAAACAGTCCATCACTGCGCTGCCAAATTTCCAATCCCAGGAAATAATGAAGGAGGCCCAAGTCCTTCATCTCAAACTCCTTTGCAAGATCATCCTTGCATGAGAGTATCAACAGATCATCACCTGTCAAAATAAAATCATCTAAATAAAGTACAATGATCAGAAAATTACCCTCCACCACAATCTGGTATAGGTTAGGATCCGCCTCACTTTTGGAGAATCAAAGTCCGGTGAAATAACTGTCTATCCATGTGTACCAAGCACGAGGTGCTTGTTTCAACCCATACAACGCTCTCTTGAGCTTGCACACATGCGACTCGCTGCTGAAGATCTCAAAACCATCGGGCTGCTCTATGTACACCTCCTCCTCAATGACTCCGTTGAGGAATGCAATGTTCACATCCATCTAATGAATGTGCCACCCCATCTATGCTGAGAGAACAAGAATCGTCCGTATGGAAGAATACCTTGTGACAGGTGGAAAGGTCTCCTCATAATCGATCCCCTCTATCTGTGAAAAGCCTCGGGCAACAAATCTTGCCTTGTAATTCTCCACACTTCCGTCAGCTGCCTGCTTCACTTTGTAGATTCATCTTGAACCCACCACTGATTTCCCCTCCTGTCTCAGGACAATCTCCCATGCACTGTTTCTGACAATCGAATCATACTCTTCCACCATGGCATCTACCCATGTGGGGTCCTCCACAGCTTCCTCAAAAGAGGATGGATTTGTCATGATACACTTGCTCACAAGAGCCATGTATCCAATATACCGGTCAGGTGACTGTCTCTGTCTATGCTGTGATGTAGGTGCTCCTACAACCTTCTCTGCATCTTGAGCTAGTCGCTCAGCTTCTGTAGTGCGCTTCCGCCCTCTGATGGTTGGCGCTGCCTGAGTGGTCTCTTCCACTCCATGAACCTCATCTTGTGGCTGATCCACATCCTGAGACTCATCCTTAGGAACTAATAGCTCCTCATCTGCATGCAAGTGTGGCTCCCTCTCAAGCGAACACTTCATGGCTTTCTCCTCCTGAAATTTGATATCCCGTCGCACAAAAGTCTTGTGACTGTCTGGAAAATACACACGATAGTTGTGGGGCGTATCAGTGTACCCCACAAATATCCCAACCTCCGCAGTCGGCTCCAGCTTCTTCCTGGCATCCTTCGTCACATGAATGTAAAAAGGTGAACCAAAAATCCTCAAATGGGAAATATCAGGCCTCTTACCAGAAAATGCCTCCTCGGGTGTACTCATGCCAAGTATCCTGTGAGGACAACGGTTCTGCACATATACTGCAGTATTGCATGCCTCCGCCCACAAGTGTATGGGTAGGCCCTGATCATGCAACATCGCCCGTGCAGCACCCACGATCGTTCTGTTCTTCCGCTCAGCAACCCCGTTCTGCTGTGGGTTATGAGGTGCTATGAGCTCTCTTCGAATTCCTTCTGCGCTGCAAAATTCCTTGAATTCGCCAGAGATGAATTCACCACCATTTTTGCTCCTAAGAGCCTTCACCTGCTTCCCCGATTCTTTCTCAACCAGTGCCTTGAACTCATAGAACTTTGAGTATGTCTCGCTCTTCTTCTGGATGAAGAAGATCCATCACTTACGAGAAAAATCATCAACAAATATCACATAATACCTGTGCTTTGATGTCAAAGCTACTGAGAAAGGTCCACACATTTCTATGTGAATTCTCTCAAGGATCGTCATGGCACGACTATCCCTCTCGTGAAAGGTGGCTTTCACAAATTTTCCCAAGGTACACCCCTTTCACTAATCTGACTGCGCAAGAGTGCCTTGGAAGCCCAGTAGAAATCTGCTACAATATCTTCAAAGCTCCATGGTGAAGGTGGCCCAATCTCCGGTGCCACAACTCGCCATCATCCTGGCTCACCACTCCTTCTGCCTTGCCTGCCATTGCTACATAGCCATCTACCTGAAATTGATAAAGGTTCTTAACTCGAACCCCTATCCTCCGGGTCTCACCAGTTGCCTTACTGTGCAGGAAAGCCTTTCCCTCACTAAAGACAACATCATATCCCTTGTCTTCTAACATCGCCATAGAGATAAGATTCTTCTTCAATCCTGGAACATGCATCACTTCCTTCAATCTGAAGGGTTTACTATAATCCCTCTCAAAGGAAATGGTACCGATACTGGTCGCACTGTATCTACCATCATCGCCCATCTCGATGTGCACTCCAAGATCTTTCTCATCCAGATCAGCAAACAAATCTCGATCTCCTGTCATGTGAAAAGACGCACCACTGTCAAGAAACCACATTGATCCCATCATACTTGAGACTAAGCATTCAATTAGCGAAAAATATAGCTCAAACTGTGAGGCTAAGGCCTCTCCAGCTGCAGTCCCAGCAGCCTGCTTATTTTTCTTCTTCTGTGGACAATTAGTGGCATAATGTCTGTGTTGGTGACAGTGAAAACACTTCACCTTGGACATGTCCTACTTCTTGCCTTTCGCACCGAAATGAGAAGCTTTCTTGCTCTTCCCCTTATTTTCTTTGGTAGCCAAAGTTCAATTCTCTTCATCATAGTTCTTTGATGACGATCCGTCCCTGGTACTCTGCCTTATCTCTTGCACAAGATCCGACTAAAGTCGCTCCCATCCTGGAAATTTCTCCCGACCATTGACAGAGTCCTGATAGGAATGCCAACTCTTCGGAAGCCCAAGGAGATCCAAGCTCACCAAGTCCTCATCATCAATAGTCACCCCCACACTTCCCAGCTCATCCCTGCATTGGATGAACTTCGTGAGGTACTTGGGCATATTGTCGCTTTTCTCCATCTTTATGTTCCTGAGTCTATCCTTAAGCGCCAACTTCCTCTGGTTGCTCTTGCTTTGGAATAAATCTGTCAAGGATTTCCACATCAAGAATGGAGAAGCCTTACCATGAAGGCTGGACAGTATGTGATCCTTCACACCCTCCAACAGAATCCTTCGACACTTTGCTGTCTTCTTTTGCCATGCGTCAAGTACAACAACATCACTAGAAGTAGGCTTTGGAACTTCAGCATCTATGAACTCCTTCAAACCATTGTCATCCAGCACTGCCTCCATCCTGTCCTTCCATGCAATATAATTCGATCTGCCCTCAAGGGCATACTCCAATCACAATCCGTTGAAAGACAACTAAACTTCGACACCAAGAAAACACTGCTGCAAATTCGAATTCCACCAGCACAAAACTCAACCGCTTCAATGTTTTGCAATTTCTCCAATGATCAATATTGCTCTGATACCATGTAGAAATTTGAATAAATGAGATATTATTCACCGAGATTCTCCTGGTCACACACTATTTTAGCTTCATGCATAATACAGAATCTCTTCTACCATTGATCATCACATGCGGAAATAAAATCAATTGCATGCATACATTAAAACCACAAACAATCACACATATGAACACAATATTTAATGGGAAAGCTTAAAGCTAAAAACCCCAAATATCTGTATATTATATGTCATGGAGATCATGTAACAATAATATTACAAAAGCTCCTCACAAGCTCTCATCTACACCCTCAATTGCTACACACTATCAAGCTAGATCTAGCAAAACACATGCTCCAATATTTTGCCACTTGATATCCAACCTCTATTGTGTAATTAATGCTATGGGATGGCTTCATTAAATAGATAAATCACCTGGCTTGAACTGCGCAATCCTCATGGGATACTCCACCTATCTGTGTGTTGCAAATAGCAACAGTATAGTCACAACTGATAGTTAACCTGCTCTTTCACCTATCTCTGCACTGGTCTCCACTGAAACTGTCCATGCACTGAAGTTAACTGATGCATTCTTTAGTTGATTTATGAGTTTATAATTAATGAATTAATTAATAATTAATTCACACCACTCTCACTAATTGTATCAATTAGTTAAAATGAATACAAATAGCTCAACTATGTTTAGATTAGTTAAACTGAATACAACTCCACTAACTTCCTCAATCAAATCCACCAAACTCTGTCACATGAGTTCTAACTGAAGTATCCATGAAATAGCTCCTCATAACCCTCAGGAATAGCGTAATTCCTTCTGTTAGCTCCCGTGCCACATCTATGCAATTAATTGAAGTGCTCCAAGAGGATAAGATAATGTTTAGAGTCTAAATATTATTAAGAGCTAATAAGATTCGACATATCTATTTTTAGACTGGCAATCTAAAAATAGATTCTTCCCAGTATGTCTAAAAATATAAGTCCATATATTTTTCCTGACTTGACCAACCATCCACAGATAATATCCTGCAACTCATAGAACATGATCCATATGTCTGAAAATAGACATAGTCTGAAAATAGATTTTGCGCCAAAAATAGCCCGCGGGCCCACTTAGTGAAGGTGACTCCTTTCCACTAAGCTCATCATCTTGTTGCAATCTCAACACTTTTCTATGTACGAGTACTTAACTTCCATATCATTGAGATTATGACTCAAATAATAGATCGGATGTTCAATTACATTTTCTACTTGGACCAAAACCATGGCGATGGTCGTTTCAGCCGCGCTGATATATAGGAAATAATCATTTTGGTAATTAGAAGGATACATTAATGATGCTCAGATAAGATGGCCCTTGACAACATCAAAAGAAGCTTGCGAAACTTCGTCCCAATGGAAGGGAACCCCCTTTTTCAATAATCGAGTAAATCCTTTAGTCATTTCGGCATAGTTTGGAATGAACCTTCTCAGGAAGTTAGCCTTTCCTTGAAGTTTATGTATCTGAAGTAAGTTTGATGGTGTAGGAAAATCAAGAATGGCCTGTACCTTCAGTGGGTCTATTCGAATTCCTTCTTTTGAGACTGTGAATTCGAGCAACCAACTAGAACCAACACAAAATACACATTTTTGCGGATTGATGCATATCTTGTAGTGTCGGCAACGTAAGAAAATGGCTCTCAAATGCATCAGGTGATCATCCCGTTTCGTGAATGCGTAGGTAAATAATCTAGATATGGTTGAACAATGTGCTTGATTTCATTGAAAGCATAATCCATTACTCTCTGAAAATTTGCCCCAGTGTTCTTTAAACCAAACGAAAGTTTCCTATATGCGAATGTGCCCCAGGGACAGATGAATGTTGTCTTATGTTGGTCATCTAGGCAAATATTGATTTTATTGTAGTCGGAAAATCCATCCATGAACGAAAAAATCTCGCATCCAGCACAATCATCAATAATCTGGTCGATAAAGGGAGTAGGATAGTTATCTTTTGGACAAGCTTGATTGACATCCCAATAATTGACGCACACTCTAATGGTTCCTTGTTTTTTCATAACAGGAACGATATTGGAAACCCACTCAGTTAGCGGAACAGGGTAAATGAAACCAGCACGCAAAAAAATTTCAACTTCTGCTTTGATGGCGGTGTCTTTCTTTCTTTCAACTTTTACTTTGACACACCAGTTTGACATTAGGATACATATTAATAGTGTGTTCAACTGTACTAGTATCTATGCCTGGAATTTCCTCGTAAGACCAAGCAAATACGTCATGAAATTCATGAAAGAGAGAGCGATATGGATCAAGTTCTGATGGAGAACAAGATACATCGACATGAATATTTTCTACAATGCCAGGTTTAGTCGAAATATCGATAGAAATCGTTTCTTTGATATTAGATAATTTTTTCTCATATTCAATTGCATTAATTGGAAAAGAATTCGAAAAGAAAGTTTTGATGGATGTGTGATATAGTTCACTGAGATTTTTTTCTTCATAACCAGGAAGATGGGAACAATGATGATAATATTCCCATGGTTCTCCTTCTGACATCATAGCTTCCAAAATATTTTCATCTGTCAAAAATTTTGAGGAAAATGGATCAGATGGAGTACCAAAATCTAATGAATGATCAACCCAAACACTTGGCGATGCTGATTTTGAATTTGTCGACCAAGCCAAATAGATTGATTGCTATTATAGCTCAAGAGGGCTGGGAAGTCAAACATCATCCAACATAGAAAAATTAGAATCATCTGTACTCTTCCTTAAGCCAGATAGAGTGGAAGAGATCATGTAGCAAGTCTCTACGCTTGCAATTTCTGCCGACGTCATGGGCAGCGGTAATGCAAAGGTTCCCATAAGATTGGAATCCTTTAAGAGTCCTACACCAATGTTCTGGATTTCTAGTTGGGGTAAGTGAATAAATGGAACGCTTCCAGTTACCTGCGAAGCAGAGGCAAAAAAGGATAATTGATTTATGACTATGATTGTACCTTTATGTGGAAAGGAAATCATTCTAAAGTATGTAGAAACGATGGCAATCATTGCATATACTCATGGTCTTCTGAGTAAAATATTATAGTCAAGGGGTCTGTCAACAACCTTGACATCAGTACTTACTATTTTCCCCCCTAATTCAACTTGCAGGTTATTGATAATATCACAAGGTTTATATGTTCTTCTATCAAAAGCCTTCAACGTTGTTGATGATTATGATAATCGCGGTGAGCCAAGTGAATTCCAACAGTTTAGAGACATAATGCACATAGATTATCCCTCATCAATAATAGTGCGATGAACAAGGTGATTGAGAACATTTACTTGTATGGAGAATGCCAATTCTGTTGGTAATTGTGGAACATAGCCCATATGATTAAAGACGACAAGATTAGAATCAGTCGGATCAATTCCACCAAGGGCTGACAATAAATCCTGCTTCTGGGAAGGAAAATTTTGTAATACCTCAAGAGAAGACATAGCTGAAGGGGATTGAGCCAAATCTTCAACTATATTATAATTTTTTGCAGCTCTTGCTCGAGGATTATATGTTGATTTATGAATTACTCCATTTGGTGGCTTAATTGTCAATTCAGGAATAACAGGAGGTGGTACTGATTCATTAGATGGATTCATTATCGAGGTAGTAGGTTGATCAGTGGCCAGACTACCATAGTCTTTATTCCATGTTGACACCAAAATATCTTGTGAAGGTTTTGTGATGGATAACATTAACACTTGGGAACTAGGATCTAGATCCATAGCAACCAAATTAGTGTCAGGATTTGGAAATGGGACTGTCAACATAGCTGATGCATGAGAAGTCTTGATAATTTTTGAGACTTCAGCATGGTGAGGAAAATCCCTAACAAAGTGTTCCTCGTTACAGATTATGCATGGATAACGAGGTTTCTGTGGTCCAGACATTTGATTATATGATATTTCTTGCAGGTTAGAAGTTTTCTTTTTCTTTGATTTCCCCTTTTTATTACCTCCTGGTTGCTTATCACTTTTTCCTTTGTCAAATGACACAGCATTAATTTCAAAAGTAGGAGCAGGATCAGATGTAGTAGTGTGGTGTGTGTTTGCAGTGCCTATCAAGCCGTCTCTGGCATGAGAGTCCTTTATTTGAGGAGGAACATTGAAATTATATCACGGCACATTAGGGATTTTTCATAGAGCGTGCCAGACTGAGTATAAATCAAATCTAAATATTGGGCATGAGCGATAACTTGCTCTTCTGTGACGACGCCACCTTTAGCCACATCCTCAGTTATAGATGGTAACAGGGGCTTAATGAACCATTCAGCAAGAAGCTGATTGGGAACAAATGTCTTAACCATTCGTCGACGGTGACGCCACTCACGAATATGATCAGAAATGTGAGTAGAATTAATCTGTTTGAAGTTGGTCAAGAGTTCCATTCTAGTTTCATATATGATCAGTAACTAGAAATGGGTCAAAAAGATAGTAGCTAAGGCAGTGAAATTGTTGAAAGAAGCTCTAGGTAATTCAATGTACCATTTAGCAACCGTACCTGTGAGCGTACACTAGAAAAGATGTAGTCAAATAGAACCATCATTCAAGGAATTTGATGAACACCATAAATGGTAAGTCATAACATGAGTCGATGTATCTTCTCTAGGGTTTCCATTGAATTTAGGAATGTCAGAGGGTAATTTATGAGGTATCACCAGCCACCAAGGAGCATAAATGATAGGATCGTTGGCTAACTAGATTAAATCTGGTAATTCCAAGGTTGCAACAAAAGGCAATTGTCTGTTAAGGTCAGGTTGAGCATAGCCAAGGTATGATGGAATTTCTTGGGAAACAGGTCTTTGAGCACCAGCATATGGAATTTGATGCTGGTAACCCAGATAGGGGTTGTTTTTCATAGCAAATTCTTGAGAACTCTGTTGACCAAAACCTGGATATGTTACTTGTTGAAATGAAGTTTGAGGCATTTGTGCCTGTGGTTTCCAAGGGGTTTTTCCACCAATATTATAACCCATATTAGTGTAAGTTGGATTTGGTTGATATGGATAACTAGGTTGCATTTGTGACATCCCATAAAATGGTAAACCAGCTTGTGAATAAATGATCCCTGATACAGGTTGTTGTAAATTAACCAAAGGATTTTGAGTCTGTGGACCCAGCATTTGATGATATTAAGTCGAAGAACTCACCTGATAAGGTTGATGTACAATATTTTGATTCTGTAACAGGGATATATATGTGTTAACAAGTGGTAATGAAGTGAGTGTAACAGGTTGAACCGGTTGATACGAGTGTACAACTGTTTGTGGTTGGATAAGCAGAGTGGGCTGCCATTGACAAACATTCATGTCAACATTGTTTTGACCAAAAACTGACTGAGTACTATCATATTGGGTGAACAAAGTTTCCCCCCAGCATAAGGAGGATAATAAGATGGAAAATAATTTTCTCCAAATGTTGGGAGTCTAGTTGATATGGTACTTAAAGGAATTGATCCATAAGGACCGACTTGATATTTCCCTGATGATGTATGTAATGAATCAAGTCATTCAATATAACTATAGGACTACTAGTTAAAAAACCAGATGATGACATTGGTAAAGACCATGGTCTTGAAGATGTACCAGAGAAGGTGCCAGATAATGATTTGTAACCTGTTGGGACTGAAGGACCACCGTACAAATATGACTCTGGTGAGGTTGTGAACATCAAAAGAGTAGCGAGGGTAGGATCTGATGTAATTGGAACAGAAGACCCAACCGAAGATGTTGGTTCAGACATGGTTGTATGACCAAATGTATACTCTCCAAAATCTACGGGAGATTTAATGGCAATGGGATCAACAAAAGCATATGGAAATGATTGAGGAAAATACTGGTACAAGTAAAGGTCTCCCCCAAAATGGGTTGGACTTAAAGGTGTATCGTATTGTGGGATTTATTCAATCGTAGTTAAGCCAAGAGGAAGAACTTCACCATCAAGCCCAAAATATATTTTAGATGGTTGACTATGTGATATAGGAATTTCAGTGGCTACAAAAATTTGTGGGATGACCAAGGTAGGAACAAATTTCGGTTGTTCGACTTCAGGATTCAGATGTTATGGAAAATAAGAGATAGGATCTGGATCAATTTGTGATTGAACAATGTCGGGTCCAGGAGGTATGGTCTCAACGATTGAATGGATCGTGACCACGGGTAGCTGTGAAGACTCCGTTTCGACAACAGTAAACGAACCGGGATGTGTGGAAACAATTTGAGCTAGCTCTGGTTTAAAAGATGATGTTTATTCAGAGGTACGGCTTGTACTTGATTCGACAGATCATGATTTCCTTCACCTACCAGAAGTAACTTCCGGTGGTAAAGGTGGTTTTAAAGCTAATCTACTTGAATGACGGGGGATAGGATTTTGTTCTTCCACGATTACTGATTTATCTAACCAAAAAACAAATAAACAAAAAGAGGGTAATGTTAGGAAAAAGGGTTTACCAAGAAACTGTGAACTACAGAATACCTCCTGGCGAACCAAGAAATACAAGTAGTTAATCTCCCCGAATGATGTGTTCGGTGTATCACAATTTCAGGGCAGTCGACTCGGCTCACTATGGATGGATAGCACCTAAAATTTTTCCTCCCAAATATACCCGAAGGAACGTGGAGGCCCAAGTCTGTATTAGTGTTGTCTGATGTGAAACCACACAGTGAAAGCACCCCTTTATACTTATCGTATTGTAACACCACCTGATATACCCGAAATTACGTGGATGAGCTACGATATACTTACGTACGTGGAGTGAGGTATCACACTCGAAATGCATTGCAGACAAGTTAACGACAACTGCTATGTTTTAGACGCCAGAACACATCTCTAGCCTAGACCTTCTAAATGTTATTGTTATGGTTCCAATGTGTTGTTAAGTAAATTGAGATTTATTTTATGTTGATCTTGCTTTAAAAATTTCCTTTTAGGTTCACCACAATGTTGTATATGACATTCCTAAAATGTAGGCTAAGAATGATAAAAAAAAATTCACTTTCAACTTTTTCAATGAAGAACCTAACTAATAAGGGAAGAGAGCAAATAGTTTGTGAGAAAACAAATCAATGAACAAAAACAAAATCAATGAATCAAAAACTAAATGCAGATTTCCTAATGTTGCTTTTGCAAAACTCACACAATCCTACATGCAAATTCAAGTTTTTCTTTTCAGTTTCCTTAATGTTATGAATGCAGAAAAGAAACTAGGTGCACTAGATCAATAATTCAAATGCTTTTTACTTTCGAGAAACAAAGAATACAAACAAAAATTTCTCTTTTGAAGGAAAAACGAGGATTTCAACAACAATTTCTCCTATCAAGGAAATGAAGATTTTACGACAATTTCCTATTTCGAAAGCAAATGATTCTTAATGCAACCATAAAAAATACTTTGAAATAAACTTTTCAATGATAAATAAAAACTTTTCTAAACAAACATTGAACAAAATTTCAGCCAAAGGAGGAAGAAGTATATATCACTGGTCAATTGAGCATCAAAATTTTCATAACACAACAACAAACAAAACTGAAGCAATTTGCAAAGTCAAATTCAAGGGAATTTGGTCACTTTCAAGATTCAACGCAGTCTCCAAGGGGAATGATAGGGAATGATAGACCCTTGATCATTGGTCCTGGAGATGATGCCCAGTTAACCAGGTCATTGGGAATGGTGCCCAGATTGACATATAACAAAGTTTGTCTTAATTTCTGACTTTCTTTAATTCAGATTCTACTACAATATTTTTCTCTTTGATTCCAAAAATGAAATAAACATAGGGTATAAAACAACAGTACTTAGATTACTTTCAGATTTGCTTCTGAACAAATAATTTTCAAATTTCAAATCAAACTCTATATCCTATAAACTCACTAATTATTGTGGTAATGAATTGACTCTATTTAATGAAATTTTAACATTTAAAACTTCTATATGTTTTTTCTTTTTTCCAATTCTGCCTGGGTTTTACATTATAACATGTTTAGGATCTAGGTTAGACCTGGTATAATAAACTTTCCTAGAATCTAGAATTACAATTTTTTTGATAAAATGATACTCACAACTTATAAAATAGTCTTAAAGGAAAACATATGATGGAAAAGGTTTCTTTAAGAATTATTTTATGACTGAGGATTTGTTAGTTCCCCAGTGGAGTCACCAGTATGTTTTCACTATAGTAATTCTAAAGTTGTGAGATTTTATTTTAAAGTCTAAGAACACTAGAGGTAACCACAGACCAACTTTTAAACTCTAAGATCTAGCCTTCTTATGGTTTAGAGAGGGCTCTCTCTATAAGATTTAACTTTGCTTGATTTATAAAATGTTATGATAGTTATGATGGTGCAATTTGGTTTTGGTTTGGTTGATTTGGTGGGAAAAATCACCTAATGAGATGGATAGTGGGAAATCTATTTGTCCATTGGGCTGAGGAGTCGAAAATCAAGCAGACAGAGCTAGGATCAAGGTCAAGAAGTCAGATGTTTTCAGAGCAAGATAGATAACCCATGAAGATCTTGGAAGGTTGTTTGGTGAGGTGATATGATCGGGATAAAGAGCAATGGCGGGTTCTTTGATCTGGAAAAGAGAAGTAGTAAGTAGAGGTCAAATGAAAGAGGGAGAAATCAAGGGTTCCCTACTCTCGAAATCAGCATAAAACATAGAAATTATAAACAGTAAAGACAAGGTGCTTTTAAAAAATCTTGAAGTAATACTCTTGTTTATTCATTCAAATTTAGAACACATAATGGATGCATGTAACAAAGAAAATTAAACAATGACAAGAAGGAAATAATTCACTTCAATAGCTCATCACATGAATCCTGAAATATGATGCTAATTGGTCTGATCCAGTCTACTAATTGAGATTTGAAACACAAAAGCCTTCAAGTCCAATAAAAAATTACTATAGAAATATTCAGCAATTTATTCCACAATAATACTTCAAAAGACGAAGTATATATACATAATTGTTTACAAAATATCCTAGAATGCTTCTAGGAATTATCTAAGGAAAATAGAAATATATTTACAAAAAAATAGAGAAAACTACTTAACAAATCGGAAAGTTGTCCTATCTGTCCAAATAAAATAGAAACTAATTGTGGATTAGGTGTAGCTAGCTGTCTTGGTGTCCTCTTTGCTGGCTCAGATATTTTCAAGTTTTTTTTTTAAATTTGATCTTCTTTATCTTTTATTATTTCACTCTAATTATCTTTAATCTTTGATACTCTTTAAACTCAGATACTCTTTGACCACTGTAAAAATTGTTTACTACTGTAATAAAAATCTGTTTCGACTGAAAATTAGCAAACTGTTTTTCTGCCTTTACCTTTCTGCCTTTTAGCTTTCACAGTAAATCTGTAAGTGACTACCAAGCTTCCTCATTTGGAATTTGGATCTTCTTAGCTTCCTAAATTCTCATCTCCTTCTGTATACCTGGAAAAAGATGGTTTTATGAAAAACAAGTGTCTTATCTCATGCTACAAATAAAATAAATCCTCAAAACTTCTGAGTAAGACTTTTCCTGTTGGAGTGCCTTGTCCACCTATCTTTTCAACTTGCTCCTTTGCAAATTCTATGATCTTTTTTTTTATAATCTTCCCGAGGCATAAGCTTATCATTGATAACCAAAATGTTAGGCAGGCTTCTTTGCCTAATATTTTCAAATTTAACCATGAATTTGGTTATGGTGATATTCATATTTTCACACTTCTCCTCAAGCTACCTCATCAGGTTCTTCTTGGTGATGACTTTCCTTATCTCAAGGATAGTTTTAGTCCTGTCAGTAATCTCAATTTCTTCTAGCTCTTGCTTGTTTTTGTTGTTAAGAAACTTGATCAATTCTATTGCTTGCTTTGGTTTATTATCAAGTTCATCTTTAGTATTCTGAATTTCTGCTAATGTTGCTTTGAGTAAGTCTCTCTTTTCAAAAATCACTTGAATTGAGGGCCACACATCATTGATGGCTTCAATGATCTTGTTCCATAATTGTTTTTTCACATATGAAATTTTTTCCTTTAAGGTTAATTCCTTTTGTAACTTCTTCAATTCTTAATTTAGTCTAATAGCCTTTTGCTCATGTGTTTTGGCATTTATTTGAGCTAACTTTTTTTTATTTTCAAGGTTATCAACCAAATTTTTCAATATGTTAATCTCACTTGTCTGAAGTGTCATTTCTTCCATAGCTTTCACTAGTTTGTTGGATTCATCTGTAGGGTGAGGTACTGTAGTGGATGATTTTGTAGCTGATGTTGTAGATGATGTCACTAGCACTGCAGTAGCCAATGGTTCTTTAGGTGCCAAGTCTTCTGCTAGAGTTGAAGGCAGAGCTGTAGTCACCATAGGAATAACTGAAGGAATTTCTAGTGTTTTTGGTGTTTCTTTTTCATGGACAAGCTTATCCATTTGAATCTCCATTTCTTTGATCTGTGATGTCAGCTAAAAGATAAAATTCATCATGTCATCCTTCTCATTCTATCCTTGTATTATTTCCTTAGCTTAAGGATTTTCAATTGATGGCAATTTAAGTTGTTTCCTCAATGCTGCATTGTCCTCATTTTTCTTCTTCACTAACTACTCTGCTGCTTTGACATTTGCAAGGTCATATCCAACCCGCAAGACCAATTCTTCTAAAGATTTAATCCTGATATATTTAGCATATAATGATGCTTTGTCAAGTTTCATTTGATCTTTCATGTTTGTGATAGAGTTATGAAGTTTCTAAAAAATCATAGCTTTGGTTGTAACAGTAGAATACAACATCTCTAAACTTTGCCTATGAAATTCTATTTGATCAAGAGCATGTTTTTTTTTTCTTGGACTTCTAAATCAATATTCTTGTAATCTGCCACTATCTTTGGAGTTTTTACTGCAGGCTACAATACTGACATGATTAGCTTTATATTTGAATAATCAAAGGCAGATAAAATTCTATTGTGAACACTTGGTGTTTGTTTCAAATATTGAGAGTAAATATCATTTTTGATCTCTTCATTTTTTAACTTGATCTGTTTGTACTTTTCCCTGATATCTAGATCCTTTTCCTCAGCTATTTGTGAGGATGATGCTTCCATGTTCTTTTGTTTTCCTATCAATTGTGCATTTTCATTATCAACCTATTCTTCATTTATATTCTCTGTATCTTGCTCATTTCTGATAACAGTGGCAGCATATGTGCTAGTATCTGGGATATCTGTATCTTCAACATCAATGGTTACCTTTTCTTTACCCACTAGATATGTTTTTGACCTTTTATTATATCTTATTTTGAACCTAGTTTCAGTAGTGGTTTCAGCAACATAAGTTTCTTCTTCTCTGACCCTCTTGGTGGCTTTTTCTGTTTGATCTGCAGTTTGTAAAGTGTGACTAGTAACTCTTTTCTTCATTGCATCTACTAAAGTATTTTCTTTCCACTTAGTCTAATTGGAATATTTTTCAATCTCTGGTTTTTTCTCATGAATGAAGGGTGTCAGTTTACACTTAACCATCATTTTACTCGGTATCCCTTGTGGATCATAATTCCAAGAAAATTTTTCTTCAAACATATAATCTAATAAATGCTTAACTGCTTCTGCCTCTACATCTCTATGTTTGAAAATGAATGGTCCCACTTGATTATTCAATTTAAACAGTGTTTTATTCTTTGCTGCTAGAAAATTGATAGAATCAGAGTTTAATATTTTCCTGATATACTCCAAGGAAAAAATCCTCATTGTTACATATTTGGGTAATCTGTATGGCAACAAATTGGATCCAAAAACTTAATATCTGTGTATTTTTCATAAAAATAATAATATCAAGTTATGTCCTTCTCTGAAAACTATAAAATCTTCTTCATATCATCATTTATCCTTGGTCTTTCAGTATTTATTAATATTTTTATCAATGGATGGATGAAGAAATCTGAAAATTCTGCATAGGAAAACTCTGTGAACTCTTTTCTGATTAAAGAAGTCCAGAAAATGACAGAAAGAGGATTTCATTCTATGTCAAGCTTCTATAATGATACTATAAAATTATCTGCTTTAAAATGCATGAACATGTGGAAAAGGAAAGATATGTATCTAAACACTCCTTCAATTGGCAGTTTAACCAATTGGTCATGAATATTGTGAGAAATATACCCAACATATTCAAAGATAACAGATGGATGTTGTCATAGTGTGAAAGTGGATAGGAAACCTAAAATGGATTCATCTGTATGTTCATCAGTAAAGTTCCCTAGGATGAAAGATAACATATAAATCACATGCCTAGAACCCTCTAGAAATTTTGAAGTGGAATATGGAGGATTGATTTGAGGAATTTATACATGTAAGGGCATCAATATTTGGAAGATTTGGAATCTTTTAGGAAATTCAAGGCCAATATACAATTTGGTAAGTGCTTCAATGGACAGAAGAACTGCTTGGGGATCAGGTTTAAGCTGTAACATTTGGTTAATGGATTAAGAAGTAATGGTGAAAAGCACTTCTTTATTGGCATTGACTATTGCTCTTTGCTCAGGAATATAATGATGATGGCATAACCTAATGACCTCTGGGCATGAGTGGGTAACTGGAACAACATATTTTTGCAAGTGTGATTCCCAAATTTGAACTTCTTCAACATTATCTAAGGATTTTTCATAGTTCCATTTGTGAAGTTCCAACAAATTGAATTCTACAATAGGGTCTGCTATCTTATAGTCAACATCTGCTAATGGAGTGTGCTCAATGTCTACAATAGGGGGTTGTAGAATATTTATAACTATGGCAGTCTTAGAAGATGCAACTAGAGTAGGTTTAGGCTTTTTTAGGCTTTTTGGACTACAAAAATATGCTTTTAGGATTTCTGGCTACTTCTGCAAGATTAAACAGTTTGCAGAAGTATTTTTGACTCTAACAGGGATTTATTGGATTTAAAACAGGCAGAATATGATATTTCCTTGCTTTTTCCTTTCAATTTTGGACTCTCAACTTGATTTACAGACCTTCATTGGTTAGAAAACAAGAAACAGGGGTTTCTTAGGTTTTTTCAATGGATAATAGGGCTAAAAAGCTTTCAGAATCAGGCACATATGGTTTGGATACCTTTACAGGATTTCTGGGCTTAATTTGGAGTTTTAAACAGTTTAGAAAAACTATATAACTCAATTTTTTGATTCAAAACAGTGCGCAGCATAAAACAGGGTTTTTTTCAAAAAATTTAACAGGGTTTGGCCTGTTTCTTTAGATTTTTTAATAGGCATGTTTTGATGAATTTAAAATATGATTGAAATTTTTCATTAAAGGTATTTTAAAACTGATTAAAGGCTCGAATTTTGGAGAAATTCTTGTCATATGCAGGTATAGGGCTTTGAGGATGTCTCTTAAGGTTTTTGAACAGATTCTTTTTTAATCTCTGAAGCAATTCAAAGCTCCTCGGCAATCTTCAATAGGTACAGGCAGAAATTTGTAGGTTCTGGGCAATAAAACAGTGGAAAATACCTATTTTTCAAAGTTAGAATAGCACATATAGTGGATACGCGTAGAAAGAAGGGATAAAAAGTGCATTTTCAAGGTTTATTGGGAAAATTAGGTTTAATTTCACATGCAATAAATGGCGGTCAAATCTAGCTAGAAGGTGGTTTTCAAGTTTCGTAGGCGAAAAACCATTGGTGGTTATCACGTGCCACTTAAGTGGTAAGCGGTTTCAGACAGATCGAATGCGATCCAGTAAAAAGATGCCAAGTCAAGGAGAGAGAAAGTGTCAAAACTGCTCATTTCGGGTGGAAATGAAAAGGTTAAGGGCGGGAAAGTTTATTTACGATATTTTTTTATCTTCCATCGTATCGTGGGAGGTTTATGCGAATGGTCAAGATCAGCATGAAAGATGCATCGGGATTGGAGTGGGGCCAGGGTTTTATTACACGTGGGATGACTTGTTTAACTTTATAAATAAATCATTTATTAAAGTCAAAATTTGGGTTTATAATATGCGAAGGGTTTGTAATGTTATATATGTTAAATTTAAAACATTTAACCAATTTTATAACCAATGCTTAGGCACGGGTTTAATATTTGTTGGGAAAAATACTGAGAGGGGGGGGTGAATCAGTATTTAGGGCATACTCAAAATTTTTTTTACTTTTTCTTACTTCTAAAACCCATACGCTACTTTCCTGATATAGACTTGCGTATATACGCGGATACCCTTTATGAAACTCACGTATACACAGAGATCTAATTATGCCATTAATTCTTCACTTACATCATTCCATCATTCATTCATTATATTTTCAATAAACAGTAAACATGTGTAGTAAGAACAAAACAAACCATCACACATAAGCATCACACATAAACACCAAGATTTTAGGTGGAAACCCAAGTCGGGAGAAAACCACCACTGCCATTGCTCAGCCTTCAAAATTTTATTATAAAGAAAACATCTTACAACTTATGTACTAGCGCAGACTCATACCAGTATGCAGGCATCCACCTGCGCTCGTTTACCAGCCTCTCCTGGAAGGGAGCACCGACCCCCTTCACTCGTTTACTAGCCTCTCCTGGAAGGGAGCACCAACCCCCTGCTCTCGTTTACCAGCCTCACCTAGAAGGGAGCTACAACCCCTTGACTGAAGGCTGCAACCCTCAGCACCACCATGGACCATGTTTCATCAATTTTCACAAACTTCAGCAAACCCTAGTTTATCATATGCGCTTTTCTTTCACTTATCCCGCATATATACGTGCCTTCATTCATATAAACCCGCGTATACCTCTGCACATACTTCAGAAAACCCTAACCTGACATACACGCTTTTCCTTCATTAGATCCACGTATACACGCGCTTTTACCGAAATGAACCAGCGTATACTTCTTTATACATTTCAGCGCAATTCTTCAGAACAGATGCATAGCTCAGATATTACCCTTTACTTCAGAAACATGTTCGCCTCATCTCAGATCAGAACATTCCATAAACAGATCTAGCAAATACAAATTCATTTCAGATCTAGATACCCTTCTTCATCCTTTTCTTCATTGGTGCATCATACATTCAGATCTATCATTCAACTGTAACCCTTTCCATTCAGATATACTTCAGAGAGAAGTATTCATTCAAGCTCAGACATCTTTCACCCACACTCATGCATTTTGCTCAATGAATTTCTTCTCCTTATATAGGTTTACCCTTTTTTCAATACCATGAGCCAAAACCACATTACTTCCGATGGTATTCCTGGACGGGGTCATTTAGACAAATCATTACCCAATACAATGGGTCAATACCATGGTGGTTACCCCTGGTTTTTCACTTTATGAGTGCTTTTTCCCATACGCGACTTGGCACGTTATTTCCCGCGTGCATACGCGACTTATCCTAGAAAAATCCGCGTATGCCTTGAGACATACTCTTTTCAACATGCTTTGACACATACTGACAATTCTTCCATCATTACATTCTATACTCACTGTAGATACATCGGATTTTCATCATTTAACAAGTCCATCAAGTCAAGAATAACTTCATCAGGTGGTTTGCCATCAAGGACAACACATGCCAACAATCTCATGTCTTCATCTTCATTAAGTGGGTTGCCATCAAGGACAACACTTTGCATCATAATTGCTAACAATCTCCCCCTTTGGACTTGATGGCAACCACGATGGTGTTTGATCACCACAACAGATAGGTACATTAAGAATATAATGACACCATTATCTTCATTTAAACACCATGTCACTCTCCCCCTTTGACATCAAGGGCAAAGGGCGGATCAAAGCCAACACACTCTCCCCCTTTTCTCTTCAAGTAGAAGAGGGGCGCTGTAGATCTGATGTGCACCGAAATTATCATGCTCCTCTTGAGTTCATGCTGAAAGTTCATCCATATGTTTCAATGAAGTACATGACTCTATGACCTTCCTATCACCAAGGACTCATACTTACATCAAAGATCTAACCAAGTGGATTTACATATGAGACTCAAATACCCAAGCAAGTGGGTTTACAAATTTGACTCAGCTACCCAACCAAGTGGGTTTACAAAATTTGACAAGTCCTTACATGAATGAGTATTACAATTTTACATCAAGGGTCTCAACAAGACCTTTTCATCGAATTACAAGTATGAATTTTTATGACCAAAACCATAAAGAACTTAAGAAAGAGAACATATTTCAGACCCCTCATAATGCCAACAATGCATTATACTCAGCAAGGCTAATGCTCCCCCTGAAACTGTGCATCCAAGCATCCTTTCCATATGACTAAGGCTCCCCCTTAGCTTGTGCAACCTGAACACCTTCAACAGCAAGTCGTCGGCAACAATCTCTGCATGATCTGTCCTTATCTCTGAATTATAAGAATTTCATCTCAGCAACGAATACTCTTCATCAAAAATCAAATAGGACTCATCCATAATCTTCAACATAAGAAACCATGTATCATTTCATTAGCATGAGTATAACCATAATAATGCTATCAGTACAATCATTAGCAGTCAGATTGATGCTCCCCCTAAACCTCTGCTCCTGATCTTTAGCTGTCATCCCTATTCTCTTATTCATAATACCATGCCCTTGGAGCTTGTTTAAGTCCATATAGAGCCTTTTTAAGTCTACAAACAAGATTTTCGTCATTTCCCAAAATGAATCCTTCCGGTTGTTCTATATATACTTCTTCTTCTAGATCACCATTGAGAAAAGCATATTTAACATCCATTTGATAAACTTTGATTTGCTGAAAACTTGAAAAAGCAAGAAACATTCTTATGGCTTCAAGTCTAGCTACAGGAGCAAAAGTTTCTTCAAAGTCTATACCTTCTTGTTGAGTATACCCCTTGCACACCAATCTAGCTTTGTTTCTTATAACATCCCCATTCTCATTTAACTTGTTCTTGAATATCCATTTAGTTCCAATGACATTTTTATCATGTGGTCTTGGTACCAATTCCCAAGTGTGATTTTTTTCAATTTGATCAAGCTCTTCATTCATGGCTTGAATCCAACATTCATCTTTGCTGGCTTGATTGACATTGTGTGGTTCAATTGTGGATAGAAGTGCCAGATAGCTAGGGGATCCCACAAGAGTCCTTCTTGTTTGTACACCTGATTCCTTGTCTCCCAGAATTTGTGATTCAGGATGATTCTTTTGAACATATTTGGATGGAGCTTTTTCGGATAAATCATCTTCAGATTCTTCACTGGATCCATTGTCTATATCATTTCTACTTGATGTAGAAGGACAATAATTGCCATCATCTTCTTTTGTTGTTTGATTTTCTTCTTTAGGAGTTGCAGGAGACTCATCAATAACAACATCAATACATTCAATAATCTTTCGAAGCCTTTCATTGTAACATTTGTATGCTTTGCTTGAAGATGAGTAACCAAGAAATATTCCTTTATTTGATCTAGGTTAAAACTTGCCAAGCTTTTCATCATTATTTTTGATAAAGCATTTGCTTCCAAAAACTCTAAAATGCTTTACAGAGGGAGAATTACCATACCATAGTTCATATGGAGTTTTATCACTATTTACCCGAACATGTGCCTTGTTGAGAATGTTTGCTGCTGTATGTGCTGCTTCTCCCCAGAAAGTGTCAGGTGTTCCAGAATCATCAAGCATAGCTCTAGCCATTTGTTGAATTCTTCTATTCATTCTTTCTACTACGCCATTTTGTTGTGGAGTGCCAGCTACAAAGAACTGTCTTTTTATTCCATGTTGTTCACAAAATTCAAGGAATTCATTTGATGTATATTCTCCTCCTCGATCATATCTAAGACACTTGATTTTTATATCTAATTCATTTTCAACCAGAGCTTTGAAGATCTGAAATTTCTCAAATGCTTCATCTTTGTGTTTAATGAAACCAATCCAACACATTCTAGAGAAATCATCAATAAATAAGATGTAATATTCTTCACCACGTGGTGACTTTTTCTTCATAGGTCCACATATGTCTGTATGAATGAGTTCAAGTGGCCTACTTGATGAACCTTCCTTGGCCTTAAATTGTACTCTGGTCTGTTTACCGAATTGGCAAGATTTGCATATGATACTTTCTGGTAGAGTAATATTGGGAAGACCACAAACATCTTTAAGTCTGCTTGATTTGTTGATTTGAGAGAAGCTCAGATGCCCCAGCCTTCTATCCCATAGCCAATTTTCTGAAGATTTTCTCAAGTAACATTGATCTTTGCAGTTCTTCAATATATACAGGTTGCTTGGAGTTCTTTTCCCTTTTATAATAGTTTTACCTGTATCCAGATCACGAACCACACATTCTTTTGAACTAAAGACAACTTCAGTTCCTTGATCACACATTTGACTTACACTTAACAGATTATGCCTTAATCCATCCACATACATGACATCATTAGCCTTCACCTTTTCTTTTAGAAACACGGACCCTTTTCCTTTAATTATAGCAGGAGTATCATTTCCAAATGTAACTTTCTTTTCTTTTTCTAGAGAATTATATGCAAGAAGTTTGCTTTTGTCACCTTTCATGTGTCTTGAGCATCCACTATCAATGTACCATTGATTTTCTTCACCTTCTGCAAATAATGCTATCCCACAATTTTCAACCTGTAATTCCTTCTTTTTCCATACTTTTGAACTTGAGGGAAAGTGTTGTTTTGACTGGACTTTTCTCCTGCATTCAGATTCTTCATGGCCAAAGTTATTGCAATAAGTACATTCAACTTCATTTTGAAGAGGATAAAAGTTGTTATAGGTATTCTTCTTTGGTTCAGTATCCAACCTTTTCTTTCTTGCTTCTCTTGTCATGATGGTTTTGTAAGCAACACATTGAGCAGCTTTATGACCAAAATTGTGACATGCAAAACATTGTCCATTGAAGTAGAAATTTTTGTAATCATGAAATCTTCTATTTGGGTTTACCTGCTGGTTGGAGCTTCTTTGAAAGTTATTCCTGTTAGTGTTCCTTGAAGTGAGATGATCCTACTTTACCTGTAAAGAATCCTTGCTTCCTTGTTGAGAGGTAGAATATTGTACACCAGTTGTTGCTGCCTTTAGATAGTTCAATGCTGAAGCCTGAGAGGATTCTCCAATATATCCAAGACCTGTTTTTATGAGAGGAGAACATTGAGCCTTGATAATTTCATCTAAGGTATCTGATCCTTTAGCAAATTTGAGATTCAGAGTCTGTACTTTCTCTAATTATTTTCTTAGACTTACCACTTCACATTTTTCTTTCTCCCTGTGCTTCTTTTCTTCTTCAATCTGATTTTTCAGTGATTCTATGATGATCTTATTTTCTTCTAGGTATATTTTGAGTTGAATGTTTTCTTCAAGAAAATCATTGTCCTCTAGAGCATCCACAAAAGTATCCTTTTCTTCTCTTTGTTCAAATTCCATGAGAAGTCTGAGATCTTCTTCACATTCTTCCTCAATATCAGATGACCCATCACTGTCTTCATTAGTATAGTAACTTTTCTTAGAGATAGATCGGTTCTTATTCCTTCTTGCTACTTCTTTTCCTTTAGCAGATGTTTCTTTATAAGGACACTTTGCATCATAATGACCAACACTTCCACAATCAAAACATTTGAAAGGAAGCTTACCTTTGAATCTTCCAGTTCCTAGTTGGAGTCTTCTCACAAAATTTGCTTCTTCTTCTTCAGATATGTAGCTGGATTCCTTGACAACTTCCTTTTCTTTTCCTTTTGCAGATGCCTTAAAAGAAGCTTCTTTGATTTTAGAAGGACCTCCTTGTCTCATTTCAAAAGCAGTCAGGATACCATGTAATTGAACAACAGTAAGATTTTGCAGATCTTGCCTTTCTTCAATAGCTGAAACTTTAGAGTCAAATTTTGAAGTCAAAGATCTTAAGAATTTTTCCACCAAAGTAGTATCGACTATGGTTTCACCAAAATTTCTCATTCGATTTACAATATTATCTAGACATAAAAAGAAACTGGCAATACTTTCATCACTATGCATCCTTAAATTTTCATATTCAATTCTGAGAGTTTGGAGTTTTGCACCTTTTGCCTTTGTATCTCCTTCGTAGCTCAGAATGATTTTGTGCCATATTTCTTTTGCTGATTTCAGCTGCATCAATTTAGCAAATTCTGATTCAGACATGCTTCCTAATAGGACATTGACTGCTTTGGCATTGATTTCATACTTCTTCCTTTCAGCCGCATCAGTAGGAATACTTGCCGGATATTGATAGCCTTCTTCCACGATTGCCCATACTTCTGCACCAAGACTTTGCAGAAATGATTTTGTTCATACCTTATAGAATATTAGATTGCTTCCATTGAATAGAGGTGGCTTTATAGACATTACTCCTTCAAGACTTCCCATTGTGACGAATCTCCTTCAAGCGATCACAATTTCAAGCTTCGCAAGAACTCGAATGGCTCTGTTGGAAAAATACCGAGAGGGGGGGGGGGGGGTGAATCAAAGATTAGGCATACTTCAAATTTTTTTTACTTTTTCTTACTTCTAAATATGGAACAACTTTCCCCGATAATAATACTGTGTACTATACGCGGATACCCTTTATGAAACTCACGTATACACAGAGATCTAATTATGCCATTAATTCTTCACTTACATCATTCCATCATTCATTCATTAGATGTTCAATAAACAGTAAACATGTGCAGTAAGAAAAGAACAAACCATCACACATAAGCATCACACATGAACACCAGGATTTTAGGTGGAAACCCAAGTCGGGAGAAAACCACCGCTATCGTTGCTCAGCCTTCAAAATTTTATTATAAAGAAAACATCTTACAACTTATGTACTGGCACAGACTCATACCAGTACGCAGGCACCCACCTGCGCTCGTTTACCAGCCTCTCCTGGAAGGGAGCACCGACCCCCTTCACTCGTTTACCAGCCTCTCCTGGAAGGGAGCACAAACCCCCTGCTCTCGTTTACCAGCCTCACCTGGAAGGGAGCTACAACCCCCTGACTGAAGGCTACAACCCTCAGCACCACCATGGACCACGTTTCATCAATTTTCACAAACTTCAGCAAACCCTAGTTTATCATACGACCTTTTATTTCACTTATCCCACGTATATACGCGCCTTCATTCATATAAACCCACGTATACCTCTACACATACTTCAGAAAACCCTAACCTGACATACGCGCTTTTCCTTCATCAGATCCGCGTATACACGCGCTTTTACCAAAATGAACCAGCGTATACTTCTTCAGACATTTCAACGCAATTCTTCAGAATAGATGCATAGCTCAGATATTACCCTTTACTTCAGAAACATGTTTGCCTCATCTCAGATCAGAACATTCCATAAACAGATCTAGCAAATACGAATTCATTTCAGATCTAGATACCCTTCTTCATCCTTTTCTTCATTGGTGCATCATACATTCATATCTATCATTCAACTGTAACCCTTTCCATTCAGATATACTTCAGAGAGAAGTATTCATTCAAGCTCAGACATCTTGCACCCACACTCACGCATTTTGCTCAATGAATTTCTTCTCCTTATATAGGTTTACCCTTTTTTCAATACCATGAGCCAAAACCACATTACTTCCGATGGTATTCCTGGACGGGGTCATTCAGACGATTCATTACCCAATACAATGGGTCAATACCATGGTGGTTACCCCTAGTTTTTCACTTTATGAGCACTTTTGCCCATACGCGACTTGGCACGTTATTTCCCGCGTGCATACGTGACTTATCCTAGAAAAATCCGCGTATGCCTTGAGACATACTCTTTTCAACATGCTTTGACACATACTGACAATTCTTCCATCATTACATTTTGTACTCACTGTAGATACATCATATTTTCATCATTTAACAAGTCCATCAAGTCAAGAATAACTTCATCAGGTGGTTTGCCATCAAGGACAACACATGCCAACAATCTCATGTCTTCATCTTCATTAAGTGGGTTGCCATCAAGGACAACACTCTGCATCATAATTTCCAACAATATTATATGGTTTAAAAACTTTTTGACGAGTGTTTAATAACCATAGGGGGTAGGGTATTTTTTATTGATAATTTTAAACCAATGGGAATAAGGGCGGGTTCTATTTAATCACGTGGGGTAAAATAACATAGGTTTTGTTAGTCATCAGTGATTTTTGCCTTTATAGATGACTAAATTCTTATCCTATATTTCTAGAAACAAAATTCATGAATCTTGTGAGTTCTAGAAATCTCACTGCCTTCATTATCATTAGGATAATTTTTTTACTGTTCTACTACTCTATCAAGGCATGGCCATTCTATCACTCCCGGAAGACAAAATCATGGACTTATGTCACTCATTTTGACTGTGTTTGCCACCTCTGACCTTACTAGTCTATTTCAATTTTCTTATCCCTTCTACTCACACCTTGGATTTCCAAGTAGCCTAAACCTTTTCCCCTATTCGCCAAGTGCCTCAAGTAGTGGTGATTTTAAACTACCTTTCTAGGCTCTTTAGATAAATGAAAGTTATCATTTTCTATGATTGCAATGCATAAAGGTTTGTCAAAACTTTGTTTTACACCTCCAAACCCTGATTCAAGTTTTCAGCCAAAGACCAAGTCCAAAAGATATCCCAATAGGTCATGTAGGGTCTCCTAGGTTATTCACTGTTTTGGCTTTCTAAACTCATCGTTTTACATGTGCCCAAAGATGAAATGAAATGAAAAGGAAGGTGAGCTCATGATTTTCCAAAGGGTATCAAAAATCTTTCAAGAAAGGACATCCTAGATCAAATCACAAAGTCTGTAAAAGGACAGTTGCCTATCTTAAAAAAAAAATGTAGGAATGGTTTATGATCGTTATCAGCAGAAAAAATGGCAAGGTGAGAATCCAAAATCATCACAAAGGACATTCATAGCAAAAGAGAGGCAGTAGGCTTATGAAAAAAGAAAATGAGGGTTTTATGACTAATTGGTTTAAAGGTGTTGCCCAGTAAGGAGTCCATGCAAAGGATCACAAAGACAGAGATACAATAGCATCACTGCACATAAATTGAAGGTTTCTTGAAAATGAAAGTGATGGACTTCCACCATGACAGAAAGAGGTTTTCAAAAAGGGATGTTTGAAGTGACTTACATGGTTTTTCAAAGCAACATTTTTCCACTACACCAAGGGAGAAATTCTAAAGAGTGTTAGTGAAGGCTACCTAATTTTTCAAGTACAGTCAAAGGATTGTCAAAGGTAGTAGGAGGAAGAAGAAAGTTACAATTTCAAAAAACACCCACTAAAGAATCATATTTTATGCTTAGGTCACCTCCTACACAAAAGAAAGATAAATATCAGTGAAGGGACAAATAGAACAAAAACAAACATTATCAAAGTGGGTTTTGGTTTTTAAATTTGTTAAATTCCAAGGGTATAAAAGCATTTTCTTGTCACTCTAGCTCATTATCATTTGCACAAAAGAGTGAAAGGGTATTAAGAGAGAATTTCTAGGGATTTTTGGCAGATATTTGGGTAAGAAAACTGTGCTATGCTCCTGTAAAATTGTGTTGCATGCCTGTGTGCACCCTCTTCAAAAATTCTAGCTGAGTGTTGCACTCCTATAGCGGTGCGCTACACATTTACCGCATGCACGACCGCCCGACCACACCGCTCGGAGTTGCGCTTTTGTGCTATGCGCTGGGCTGTGCAGGGTCGACCCAACAGCATGCAGGAGCTGCCAGACACTGCGCTCTTATCCATGTAGGCTCTGCCCAGAAGGCCTGACACACCCATTTGCTACACGCCTGGACGTGTAGAGGGCTGGCCCAACAATGTGCAGGCACCCGACACCCCATTGTTGTGCCTCTGAAGTGTTGTGTGTTGGGTCATTCAGGCCTTACCCGACTATGTTCAGAATCTACTGGCACTTCGTTCCTGTGATGCATTCAGGGGAAGACCTGACTGCCCATGCAGGGTCGACCCGACTCACCCACGCTACGCTTTTGTTGTTAGGTCCCTATATTACTAGTATAGTCCCTTATTGTTGTTAGTGTAACCCCCTTATTTTTATTATTGTACCCTTGTAACCCCCATTTTGTTATTATTGTGCCCTTAAATTATTATTGTTAGGTCAGCTAGGATTACATTGTGGCCCACTAGGATTACATTATGGCCCCATGGACTCCTATATATAGAAGGGAGGTTTTGTAAATTGTATCATCCAAGAATTGTTCATTTATGTAATGTATTGGAGGTTGCCCCCTCGAAGTGGCTCATTTCTAAGGCGTTTATATCTCTTTTCTTCTCTTTTTGAGTTGGTTACACAACATTTGGTATCGGAGCTTTGGGATTCTAGGGTTTCGCTGCTCCAAACAGGTCATCGTGGCATTTTCGCTATAACTTTTTTTCTACGAAGCTTCAGAAGCTGAAATTTTTAGGGTGCGAAGCTGAAATCTTGAGGAAGGTTGTCTAAAAATTTCAGATCTTGGTTCGCAATATTTGAGGAGATATCATTTGTGGAAGTTAGGTATTTTTTCAGGCTCATAAACAGGTCATCGTGGAATTTGCGCTATAAATTTTTTTGTACGAAGGTTCAGAGTCTGAAATTCATATGGTGCGAAGCTGAAATCCTGAGGAAATTCGTCAAAAAATTTCAGAGCTTGGTTCGAAATATTTTTGGAGATATGATCTGTGGAAGGTAGTGCTTTTTCAGGCTCCTGAATTTCATCTCAAAGAGGTGATCGTGGGAAAAGTTCAATAACTCTCTCTCTGAAGATTGGATTGGAGTGCCGTCAAAAGTGGTCACAAGCACACAGCCTGTAGTTTCTTCGCTATCAATTTCAGAGACAAAGGACAAAACAGTGACACGTGGCAAGTCGTACAAGTTCGCTCTACTGAACCAGTCCAGAATTAGGTCATTGTGGGAGATTGGACACAACTTTGTCTTGGAGAATCCAAATCAGGTTAGACCTATGGCATTCAAAATATAATTCAGAGGGCTACGTTGATACCAAAATTCAAATATTGAAGTGTTGCAATCATAGAGATAATCCAATTTCAATATCGAGTTCCTCAAAAGCAAGAAAAAGGTGTGTATATTTTTTTTCTTTCCAAATTGCATGAGTCTTCTTGAAGAATCAATTTGAATTGATTCCAAGGGCATATTGTAGAATATATAGTAGTATTGGGTTCTAAAAGATGCCCCGTAAAAATAATTCAACACCCATTAAGCCTTCAGAAGGCTCTACTATGACTCATGAAGATGAAGAATTGTAACATGATCTATCAAAATTACAAGAGCAAGTGCAACAAATTTCACTCTCACAAAGAGCAACAAAAAATGAAATGGAAGTTTTGAAGAAAGGCATGGAAGTGAAGATGGACGGTTTGAAGAAAGGCGTGGAAGCTAAGATAGATGGCATAGAAGCTAAGATGGAGGGCATGGAAGCGGACATGAAAGACAACATGGAAAACATGAAGAATGATCTCAAAACAGACATCGAAGTTTTGACAAAGTTGATACAAGAAATGTTTCCTAATGGTGAAAAATAGTAGAAGAACCTCATGATGAGAACAAAATAAATTTTAACCGTGATTTTATAAACTCTAATGTTGGCGGGAAGAATCACCATATTCCAAAAATGGATATGAGGAAGTTTGATGGAAAGGATCCTGTAACATGGATACTATAGATGGAGCAATATTTTGATCTCCATAATGTGCAAAACACACAAAAGGTACGCATTGCAACTTTACATTTAGAACAAAATACATTTGTATGGTATCGATGGTTTTGCTCTCGTTAAAAAATTGTCACTTGGTCAATTTTTACGGAGGAAATGATAGCACATTATGAGGATACAAAGAGCAACACCTTCTTTAGCCAATTGATAAATCTCAAACAAAAGGGTTTAGTGGGGCAGCACATTGAGGACTTCTAAAAATTGAATATAAGGGTAACTGATATTCCAGAGGAACACAGGATTGATCTCTTCATAGGCACTTTAAAGGATAACATTCAACATGAAGTTCGCGTTCTGGAACCCGATTCATTGGAGAAGGCATTCAGGTTGGCAAGAAAATTTGAATGTAAAATTATGGCAACAAGGAAGCCTACCACTCAATTCTATAAAGAAGGAAGTGTGGCTACGCCTAGATTTCCACAACCTACAAGGTTGACACCACAACAATTGGAAGAAAAAAGAGCAAAAGGGCTTTGCTACAGTTGTGATAACAAATACACTAAAGATCATAAGTGTGCTAAGAAGAAATTATTTTACATAGATTGTGAAGAGGAAGAAGAAAATGAACAAGAAGAGGATATATACCAGGAACCAGCCCTAGAAGAGGAAGAAATGAATCCGACCATATTGTGTAATGCACTGGCAGGAATTACCACTCCTCAAACTCTCAATATAGAAGGACAAATCAAGAAGAAAAAGGTAATAGTGTTGATTGATTCAGGTAGCACCCATAATTTTATTCATTGTAAGGTAGCCAAGGAATTAAATTGTTTCCTATACCCAGCACCAGAATGTCAAGTGATGGTTGAAAATGGAGAAACTATAAATTGCTCTAGAAAATGCCATAATATCAAGCTAACCACGGGGGAATATGTATTGACTAGTCCAATGCTTTCCATTCCTATGGGAGGTGCTGATGTTGTACTAGGAGTACAATGGTTACAATCTTTGGGGACGGTAGCTTTTAATTTTCAAGAACTTTTCTTGAATTTTTTTTCAGAAGGAAAGGAAGTCGAATTACGGGGTATTGAAGGGAAGCTAGGAAGGATAATAAGCTCTAATGTCATGACAAAGCTTCTAAAGAAATAACAACGAGGCGTAATTTCACAATTATTCTCACTAGAAGTCCCGACATCAAAATCATCTATTTCTGCAGATCTCCAACAAGTCTTGGACAATCATTCCAAGGTGTTTGAAACTCCCAAAGGACTCCCACCTATTCGTGATCATGATCATGCTATTCATTTGATTCCAGGAAGTGTTCCTCAAAACATCCGGCCTTATAGATATCCTTACTTCCAAAAGAGTGAAATTGAACGCATGATTGCAGAAATGTTAGAGGCGGGTATAATTCAACCTAGTCAAAGTTCTTTCTCTGCTCCTGTAGTATTGGTACACAAGAAGGATGGATCATGGCGAATGTATCCGGATTATAGGGAGCTCAATAAGCTCACCATTAAAGACAAATTTCCCATTCCTGTGATTGATGAATTATTGGATGAATTACATGGAGCAATTTATTTTACCAAGTTGGATCTTCGTTCAGGATATCATCAAATTAGAATGAAGACTGAAGATATTCCAAAAAACAACATTTCGAACTCATGAGGGTCATTATGAATTTTTGGTCATGCCTTTTGGCCTTACCAATGCACCTTATACATTTCAAGGGTTGATGAATTCCATTTTCAAACCCTTCCTTAGAAAATTTGTGCTAGTATTTTTTGGTGATATACTAATCTATAGCAGGTCTTGGAAGGATCATGTTGAACATGTTGACAGGGTGCTCAAACTATTGCAGGAGAAACAATTATATGCAAAAACATCCAAATGTTTCTTTTGAGTACAAGAGGTGGAATATCCGGGTCATATTATATCTCATGAGGGTGTTAAAGTAGACCCTAACAAAATTAAAGCCATTAAGGAATGGAAAGTCCCCACAACCATAAAGCAGTTGCGAGGATTTCTCGGGTTAACAGGGCATTATCGCAAGTTTGTTAAGAATTATGGGAGAATAGCAGCACCTCTAACAACATTATTGAAGAAAGATGCATTTTCATGGACTCCTGAAGCAACTAAGGCCTTTCAACATCTTAAAGAGGCAATGTGCCTAGCACCGGTCTTAGCTACGCCAGACTTCACAAAAACCTTTATTGTGGAATGTGATGCCTCAGGAAATGGAATTGGTGCAGTTTTAATGCAGGAAGGAAGACCCATTGCTTTTGAAAGTCATCCAATGAAAGGAAAGTATTTACAGAAACCTATTTATGAGAAGGAAATGTTAGCAATACTGCATGCACTAAAGAAATGGCGAACTTACCTAATGGGAAGACACTTCAAGGTAAAAACTGATCATGATAGTCTTAAACACTTTTTGGAACAAAGACTATCGTCAGAAGAGCAGCAAAAATGGCTCACAAAGATGTTGGGTTATGACTTTGAAATAATCTACAAAAAAGGAAAGCTTAATGTTGTTGCAGATGCACTCTCAAGAAAGAATGAAGAGGTGGAAGCATTGCTTTGTGCGATTTCTATTATCCAACCAGATTGGATAACCGAAGTAAGAGATGAATGGAAGAAGGACAAAGATGTATGGACACTCATTCAAAAGTTGCAGCAAGATCCTAGTACATCTGATACATTTAGTTGGAAAAATGATTCCTTATGGTACAAAGATTGCTTATATCTTTGTAAGAATTCCTAACTAAAACAAAAGATTCTTCTGGAATTGCACACTTCTCCTTTAGGAGGACACTCAGGATTTTTAAAAACTTACCACAGGGTGAAGAAAGAATTTTTTTTGGGATGGCCTTAAATCTGATATTCAAAAGTTTGTGGCGGAATGTTTGGTTTGCCAGCAGAATAAAGTGGAGACAATTAAGACCCCGTGACTTCTACAACCTTTATCCATTCCAAGTCAACGTTGGGAGGAGATTTCAATGGATTTTATCACAGGTTTACCTAAGTCCGAAGGAAAGAATGTCATCATGGTTGTAGTTGATAGACTTACCAAGTATGCACACTTTTGTGCATTATCTCATCCATTTAAAGCAAGTACAGTTGCTACTACATTTGTGGACAGAATTCAAAAGCTACATGGAAGCCTAAGGGTTATTGTGAGTGACAGAGATCCCATTTTTACGGGAAATTTTTGGACAGAGTTATTTTCTTGTTTGGGTACTAAATTAGCTCATAGCTCATCTTATCATCCTCAATCTGATGGTCAAACTGAGATAGTAAATAAATGTTTGGAAGGATATCTTCGTTGTTTTGTATCTGATAAACAAACACAATGGGTCAAGTGGTTACCTCTTGCTGAATGGTGGTATAACACTTCCTTCCATACTGCAGCAGAAATGACCCCATTTATGGCACTTTATGGATATCATCCACCATCCATCACATCATCTTTAAGGGAAAATTCGAAGGTTCAAGCAGTGGAAGATCACATCGAGCATCAGCAAGAAGTTTTCCAACTCTTAAAGGATAACCCGAATTTGGCACAAAATCGAATGAAACAACAGGCAGATCAGCATCGTAGCGAGAGAAGTTTTGATGTAGGAGATTGGGTATTTTTACGGCTACAACCATACAAACAAATGTCCCTCAAGCAAGCAAAGAAGGATAATAAATTATCGTCAAAGTACTATGGTCCTTACAAGGTGTTGCAAAAGATTGGTACTATGGCATACAAATTGGAGCTTCCTGCTTCTTCGCGAGTACATCCAGTTTTCCATGTTTCATGCTTAAAGAAGGCTATAGGTGAAAATCTTCCAGTTCAAACAGTATTACCAGAACTTGATGGGGAAGGGAAAATCATATTGGAACCTGAAGCAGTCATGGAAAAAAGAACTCGACAACTACGGAATCGATCAATTTCAGAGTATCTCATCAAGTGGAAGAAGTTACCCACTGAAGATTCTACATGGGAGGATGAGAATTTTATACAGAAGCACCCAAAGCTACTCAAGCGTTGAGGACAACACTTTTTTGAAGGAGAGGGGCATGTTAGGTCCCTATATTACTAGTATAGTTCCTTATTGTTGTTAGTGTAACCCCCTTATTGTTATTATTGTACCCTTGTAACCCCCATTTTGTTATTATTGTGCCCTTAAATTATTATTGTTAGGTCAGATAGGATTACATTGTGGCCCACTAGGATTACATTATGGCCCCATGGACTCCTATATATAGAAAGGGGGTTTTTTAATTTGTATCATCCAAGAATTGTTCATTTATGTAATGTATTGGAGGTTTCCCCCTCAAAGTGGCTTATTTCTAAGGCGTTGATATCTCTTTTCTTCTATTTTTGGAGTTGGTTACACAACATTTGTGCTATGCTTTCAGCCAGAAGACTTTTCAAATTTGTTCCAAGCCTCTAAATTGCTCAAAGCTTTTCAAATTCTCTGCTCGGCACCCTCAGAGCTTCTATAAAGGTATTTAGACACTCTATCCCCTCTCATGCTATTTTTTAAAGGGTCAATTTAGAAAGAAAGCTATAAACCCTAGAGGAAGAAAATGTTCGGTCTCCATGATAAGAAGTAGCTCTTCTGCCAAATAACCTCTCCATTTTCACAACTAGCCTCTACACAGCCAAGCCTTGACACCACTGTCTCCCCACCATCCCACTCACCCTATTCATATAATTATAGAAGCAATTTCAAGTTTTGATTTTAAGACAAGGGTAAAATAAAAAATGCCTAGAGAAGGCAGTGTTGACAGGGGCGAGGGAGGCAAAAGGCCTAGAGAAAAATAGATAAAGGGTGGGAGAGAAAACAGATTTGAGTCTTTAAGCGCCAAGGAGTTGACAGCCTCTCTTATCACAGTTGCATATTTCGAAGAGGTAGGATGCTATGACTTCTGTGAAAAAGTAAAAAGAGTCAAAATTCACCCTGAGTTGAACAAAATTTTCATCCTAAACCTCCATAACCACCATGTACACCTAGCTGGAGTGAAGTTTGAGTTGTCCACCAATGAAATTGCCATGGCCACTGGGATACCTTGCATTGGAGAAAAAGGGTTCAAACAGGTGAGTTTGGACTTAAACCATTACCAGCATTTTTTGAAACCAAGATACCAAGCTGATTGCAAGCCCATTTTTCCCTTCTCCCATCTGTTGGAAAAGTATTCCTCTTTAATGAAAACCATCATGAAATATTTTACCTGTGAGGGTAGGTTTTCTAGGCTCTATTCCTACCATATAAGATTGCTTATGCATTTCACTAGGGCCAAGCTACTGCATTTGCCTTATTACCTTTATAGAAGTATTGATAATATGTCATACATTGTGCAAAAGAGGCCTCCTTCACAACAAATGCAGAGTCTTTTCCACCATTCTCTTATCAAAATGATTGTGTTGTATCAATTAGAGCAATAGGGTATCCCATGGGAATTTTTCATCACCCATGATGTTTTAACAAATCCACAGCCTCTTCCTCTGCAAAGTTTACCCTCATCATCTCATCCACCTTCCTCCATTCCTCCATCACCCCACATTGACCATGATTCATCCTCTCCATATGAATCCTCTCCCCAAACAAACCTCCCTCTTTCACCTTCTCCTAAAGCCTCAAAACAAGAAGAAAGTGTTGAAGAAAAGAAAGCGGTGACAAAGAGGAACATGGCAGTCAAGAAGAATAAACAAGTGATGAAGGAGAGGAAAATAAAAATGAATAAAGTGATGATGATAAAGTAGAGACAAAAGACATTGGGGAAGAAGAAACAAGTGATGAGGCAGAAAGTGACAGTCATGAGGAACAAACCATGACAGTCATGATGAAGACACAAATGATAAGGCAGATAATGAAGAGGATGATGAGGACAAAGGAGATGAATAGAACAATGAAGAAGAAGAAGAAGAAGGTAGTGACCCAGATGAGGATGAAAAATAAGATGACATGGCAGAAGATGAAGAAGATCACGATAGTGATGAAAATGAAAACAATGACAGTGATGAAGACACTAATGGAGGTCCCCCTAACAGTGACCCCATGGAAAATAACAATGAATAAGAAACAGATGAAGAGGCAAATTATGAAGAAAAGGTCAGTGATAAGGAGGACAGTACAGAGGTTGAAAACAATGAGAATACAAAGACAGAGATAGGTTATAAAGATAAAAACAATAAGCTAGATAGTGAATAAGGGACTGATAATGAAGAGACAAATTATGATGACAAAGATGCAAATAGCAGTCAAGAAGAAGAGATAGAGTTTGAAGGAAATGGTAGTCGGAAAAATAGCGATGACAGTGAGAAAAATAGTGAAGGTAATGAAGAAAACATGATGACTAATAGCCCTAAAAATAGTGATAGCAGTGACCCCATGAAACCAAAGGGCAGTCAAGAGGTTGATGATACTAGTGAAGGTTAGGATAGTGATGCCAGCATGGGTGAAAATGAAAATGCCTCCCAAGAAGACAGCCAAAAACAAGATGAAGAGGACACAAATGGAGATATCATTGATAAAAAGAAAAGCAGTCTTAAGGTCACCAATGATGAAGATATCCAAATGAAAATTATTACAACTTTCCCTCTTACCTATAAAAGAGGAGATAAGCATGTGTTTGCTAACTCCAAAGGGAAAGGGGCCATGCCATCTTCCTCAACTCAGAATATTGACAGAGGTAAGAAAAAAGTGAAAGAGGAAGTGGAAGATCATGAAGAGAAAAGAGAGTTTGAACTTATTCACATAGACAACGATGAGGAGAATGAAGCAAGAATTTCAAACTCCCTCCTCCAAGACAAGAATGCAAAAATCAAAGACTTGGAAGTTGAATTATAAAGGGGAAAAGATGTCATTCACTTCTATCAGATGCAAAATAAGCAAATGAGTGCCCAACAGGTCATCTATGAAACAAGAGCACTCAAGTACCAGAAGAAGCTCAAAGGGCATAGTTGAAGTTGAAAGAGTTCGTGGGCACTTATGAAGAGAGTGAGGATGAGGAAGGTCAAACTAGAAGGAGACCTATAACTATGGGTCTAAAGAAGGCCTTAGCAAGAGAAAGAGAGCAAGAATCAGCCCTAGTAGAACAACTTTCTCTCAATGAACTCCTTCCAATGGAAATTGAACATGATAGGGAATCATGGCTTGAGAGGGCTAACATACACCTTGAGGCCAAGCTGGAGAAGGAAAATAAAGACTTGGATTTACAAAGAAGAATGACTAAGCATTATGCCCAAAGAAATCAATTTGCAAGGGCAAAACTAAAAAAGGCCCAACCCAAGATCCAAGCACAAAAAGAGGAAAAGAGCCAAGATAAACTTGGGATCTTGGCACAAGATTCTCTACAGTTCTCCCAAAACCCACGAGGCACTCATCCACCAAATATGGGAGATTTTTGACAAAAAAAAAAAAAAAAAATTCTAATTTTGAGGCCAAGGGGGTAGCACACATGGTGCTATGCTCTTTTTAAGGGCATCTTTAGGATGAAAGGCTTACATTTTTTGGGATCCTCATCACGAATATAGCATGCTCACAAAGTTTCAGATCAATTGGAGTTGTTTTGGTCCTCCAAAAGGGTCAAAAACACCCAATTTTTCACCATTCTGCTTGCTTTTCAGGACATGTGTTGCGCCCTTACCAGCCTTGGAATTTTCACTTTTGGAATAAGTTACAGAGGTTATACTAGAGAAAAATGGTATATCTGGAAAGTAGACTTTAAGGGCTTTCCAACGAGCCATCACAGAGCCTTTTCCGACATGGAGAAGGCCTTCAAATCACTCTTGCAAAATGACCCATTTTCCTACTCCTGTGTTATGCCCTTGGCAAGGAAATTCACTTTAAAACATAGTGCTACCCTCCTGAAGTTGAAAAGTAAAAAATGTACACTTGGGAAGTTTTAGGAGGCTTGTCAGAGCCTAAAGTTCAATTTCTTTGCTAAAAATGACCAAAAACATATTTATTTTAGATATTTTGTGCCTTGGGCCTTGCAAGGCCTCAAGGACAATAGAGACACTTCTGATTAGCCAATAGAATTCTAGAGACACTATTAGGATTTCCTCCTCCTATATTGTTATATAGAGCATGAGGATTCATTTTAAATGTTGGCTTTTGATGAGTTTTGAGAGCAATACATGGTTCTTTGAGGTTAAAGAGCATTTTGGTGTTGTGGAGCTTGTGAAAGATTTTCCTTGATTGATGATGATGAAGGCTTGCTTGCAAGATCCCTTAGTTTTTTTAATGGTGATGTGTCTCTAATTTGTTCATGTTTTATTTTTTATCATATGTCCATATTTCTATGTTGCAATAGCTCAAAAAAGTATAGATTGAGAAATTTTGTTTGAGGCACCTCAGTCCTCCTGTTTGCTATTGTCTTTATATTCTCCTCTGCTAGGTTAGTTTAAGGAATTATTAATTGCTCCTTAGGCCCACCTAAGATTGTTTGTTTCATTAATGGATTAATATTCTAGTTTTCAAATATGATTTATGGTAAGCCCTGCCTATTCGATGATATCTAAACTCTTTCTTGGAACCTCTCTTTGATGTATTGATTGTTAGGTTAAGTCAAAGAGGTCTTGTTTCAATGTTGCCCTTTGTCCATGCATATCAGTTTTCCTCGAAGTTATTTATAGTTTGATAGATGATTTTTAGGAGTTCCCTCTTCATTTATTAAAGCTATTTGTCATCTTATATGTTTTCAAATCTTGAAAGTAGAATCATTGAAGTTAGATAAGTTTTCTTGCTTTCTTTGTTCCACTGGATTGTTCATCTTGAATGTTTATTTTTTTAAAGTGTTGTCATTGAGTAAATGGTGTGCCCTATATCATGATTAGTATCTTTTTCTTATCAATATTTAAGACCTTGTTGTTCATAGGTATTTGAAAAAGGATTCTTAACTGCCCTTTGCCCTACCTGGGTTCCCTAACTTAATGTCCATCTCACTTCATGCATAAATCTTAAAGATCCATTGACTACACTAGATTTTCCCTGTGATGTACCCCAATTCATTATTGAGATATCAATGAATTTCATGGACTCCATAGCCCAATTGATTTGATGACCTCTCACTCCACTTATCCTACTTGATCATCTTACCCAACCAAACAAACAACAAACCCTCCACTTAACAACTAGCCTAAAATCAACCATCTAAAGAAAACAAGTTTACATCCTTCGTACACAATAGAGAGAGCCCTCTCTGAGTCCAAGAAGGCTATTTCCTAGGACTCCAAAGACTGGTCTGATGTTACCCTTTTTCATTTGGTCTACCAATCTGCTAAACCACGGGACACTAACAGGTTTAAACATTTAAATAGTGGGTTTTTTGGGTTATTTTAAATACAAAGGATTTAATACTATATGGGAGGGTATAGAATAGGGAGTTACTATATAAGTTAGAAATTAATATGAATAAGGGGTAATGTATATAATGAATGAAAAACACATGTTTTAACACTAAGTAAAGTGTAAAATAAAGCATAGTTGTCCCTTTTGTATTTTTCACACTTTAACTTAGGATAAAATGCATTTTATGGATTTTGAGTGATTTTGAAAGGAAATGAAATTAATTATTTAGGGTTTTTACTTTTACTAAGTAAAAATGGGTATTTACTTAGGAAAAGGGATTATGATCTGTGGATGAAGCGTAAATGTTGATGAATATGGGTTTTGTGTAGGAGTTCAATATTTTTAACCAATCAGTTACCGAGCCTTGGGTCCAGTCCCAATAGAAGTCAGAGAAATGCTCTGAGCCTCTTTAACTAAAGGTTTAGAATACTAAATGATTGTGGGGGAAGGGAAATTAGTAATTTTTTTCTCGATTATGCTTTATTACATGCTTGCACAATTTCTTTCTACCTACCCATCGTTATTTCTAACATTTTTTTACTTCATTTACATGGGTACATTTAAGCTTGCAACCCTAAATCAATTTTCTTTCAAAACATAAAAACTATCTAAGTCTAACCTTATTTCATCCAAGGGCTTAGATTAAATTGTTGAGCTCCTCATTTATTCTCTATCTTTGACATATCTTTATTATCTATCTAAAACATGAAATTCAAAGCATGAAAAGTTAAGATTAAATTGTTTAATTGATCATGGATTATGGCATTTATTGACAATATGCACATAATCATTATTCTTATAGTGAAAGTAAATAATAGTGGCATTTTGACTTGCTCACTTTCATTTATTCTATCTCTTTTTTCTTTTGGGGTCTATCTTTTTTCTAAGTGATTTGATATTTCTTTTAGGAATTTTACCCTCTTTTTATTTTTATTATTTTTTATTTTCAAAATATGGGAAAACAACTTGCACAAAGCAAGGTATGTACATATTTACAAGACTATCAAAGTCAATTCAAAAATTATGAACCCTATTATTATAGGACCCTAACATACTTAAATTGTCATCATAATCATAAATTGTCGTTATTAGGCATTGAAGTAGGATTAGATAACATCTAAATTAGAAGTGTGGTAATGTATGGTGGAGTGGGATAGGGATACAAAGTAGTATATGGTTGAATTATCATGGGAATTTTTACCGCTCAAACTGGGTCCTAGGAGGGGATCCTACAAATCAAATACTAGGTCAAGGTGCAACAATGGAGTGATAGTCCATTGCCACCTCAACAAAGGCTCTCTGTGCTTTACGGAATTTCACCGATGGGAGGAGACCTGGGATAAGGGGAATCACTAGATGAATGTATCAATAAGAAGATAAAGAGTGATTCCTAAGGTCTATTCACAAGAGAGACTCAATTATATGGATTTTTTTCTCAAGAATCAAGGTGATATGCTCTCTAGGAATGGATAAGAGGATTCTCAAGGCTATGGTTTGAAAATATGTGTTGTAAAGATTACTCCAAGATTGGAAAATCCTTATGGAGAATTTGTATTTATGTGATCTTTGTCAAATTAGAGTTATAAAGTTGCGAGACCACAAAGGACCAAGTGGACCCAGAATTAGGTCAAGGATATAGAGTTAATCAACCAAGGAGGGGCTTGAACTAATTAGGGAAGAGAAGAGATCAAAGGACAAAATGTATTTGAGTATTAAATGTAATGATCCAGATGAGGACACTAGCTAAGCGAAAGAAATGGTCCTCGAGCTAGGGCTTGTTATATATCGGGATCCCACTGTCGTAATTACTTCAAATCTGGTGGGCCTATAGAGGAAACGCTAACATATTTATGGACCAAAAATCAAGGTGTTTTGATGGCTACAATGAGATTTATTTGATTCCCTATGTGACATATGGTAGATAGGCCTAGAAATATAGAGATGAGGCAAGAAAAATAACCATTTAGGGGACCACCAATGGATGGATTATTTCCTTGCCTTTGGGAGATATGGATTCAAGATGAACTTGTGATTTGGAGAGACTATACTTAATCAAGGAGACATCTAGACAACTTCACATGGAAATTAGGGCATGAGAGAAGCTGCCATAATATTTTATACTTCAATACATAATAATTGATTATTTATCAAGGTTTTTTCAAAAAATATAACCTCCAGGAACATTCACCCATTCATGCATGAATCATACAATGATGCAACACTTCAAAAGACCTAAATTTCCACAATTGCACATAGAATAATAGTAAATTTCAGACCTATATACTGAAAATCTGAGCAACATTCATGTGACAAAGTAAATAACAAGAATAAAAATGAAAAATGTCACTTACATGTACAAATGAGTATATCCAATCATCAAATTATTCCAATAATGAAGCTCCAAGACCAAGAAGATAGAATCCAAACATCAAAATTCATTCCATGAAACCAAACTCGTCCTCTAGAAGGGAATGATAAATTATCACAAGAGATAATAACCCAATACAAGTGGTGATGATAAAAATGAATCACCTCTCATATATTTATACCATATCTAATGAGTTAAATTTTCCTAATTGGCTTAATTCAACCCCAAATAATAAAATAATGTACAATACTAACATCCCTTGGTGACAAGCTCATCAAGATAGCTCAATAACATAAAAATAAGTCTCTCAAGAGGGCACACTAATAAATATAATGAGTCATTAGGCGATTGCGAAGGCATACTGAAGTCCAAAGTGTGCCATGGTGAGAGAATGGACTCCAAACATAGTGGAAAAGGGTTGGCCCCTTATTTTCCAAGCAAGTGACTATGGGGATCCCAAGTGGGTGTGGGGGAACAAGGATGTCCTCATGGGTATCCAAGTGGATCAAAATTGTTGTAAACCATCTATAAGGGATAGTATGATGACATAATCCCTCCCTTTGTCTTATGAAGTGAGACACATCCTCATTTGGACCTCGGAACATCTGCCAATTGTATGGTGCAAGTGTGGACCTAGTTAGGCATGGTGAACTAGGTGCATCATCCTCATCCAAAAGGTGGAACACGAGAAACCAATGAGCGATGTTGTGGATCCATGAAGTAATATCTACTATGGTGGAGGCCCATGGCTTTCAACGCTCACCCTACAAGTGCCAAAGGCAGCCCTTTGGAGGGTTATGACCTATATAGGGAGACCAAGCCCCAAAAGGAGACCCACCTATAATCCTGCATAATATCCAATGCATCCCTTTGCTTTCAAATACAAAAAATCATTAGAATAATCAAGTAAAATATATTACAATTCATGGAAGCAATGGGGCACTTTATGGTGGCATGCCCTTCCATAGTAGGTTTTGGCATTATAAAATGTCTTCAAGCTCAACAAAAGGGTTAAACAAATACCCTATTACGTGGTTTCAACATTTAAGGGGGTGACATGTCCATGGTACATCCATAAAGTGGCAACTGTTAAATTATATAGTGATGGAATAGAGTGGGGATCATGGGTAATGGTCAAAGCCACATTCCATGGTACAACAATAGCTATAATAATGGAAGGACACACTTGGGAGAAAATCATGCTACATGAATTACCCCGACCTTTGTTTTTCCACCCTTCTTCATATGCATTTTTCCTTTGATTTTTTTTTTTTTTTTAATATATAACTTCTCAGGATTCCAAGGGATAAGAACATGATGTGTATGATGAATTAGTAGGTAAGCCTTTTTGACGTGGGACACTTCATTTACCACTAGTGTTTGGGAAAATAATGGGTTCCCTAATCATGGAGGGGGATCATATAGGGCCCATAGGAACTAGGGTGATTTCCATGTATAAGGGGTAGAGCTCCTGCTTGGATTTTTCCCACATGCTAAATTTGTATCTCCCACCCATATTTTGAATTTTTTGGTACATTTCTTGTTCAGATTGGTTAAATTATTCTTATTCTTTTATTTTTAGCTGCATCAGCATTCGTGGCATCGTTCCAAGCTTGACCCAAGGTGTGGAAAAAGGGGAGGGGGAGGCTGAAACTATGTGGAACCAATAGACAATGTGGACTTGGATGGTAAAATAATGAATGGGGTTAAAATGAGCATAATTGAGTGATGTATATGGTGTCAGGAAGCGGGACCACACAAATAAAATCAATATTTCCAATGTAGGGACAACCCTAAAGCTAATGTTCAATAAAGGAGATTCCATGGGACTAGGATACATGGCTAACCATGAAATCGGGTAGTGGAGAAAAGAGTACAAACCTAGCCTACTCTTTTAGTTGAATCTTCCCACCAATCCATGCTCAAAAGTGCCCATGAAAAATTAAGGAAAATTACTCAACTATACCAATGATAAGTCATACCTTCGGGGTCGGAAGGCCCACCTTCAAACATGAAATCATAACAAATGGGTGAGGGACCACATGGTTGGCTCAAGTGGCAAAGATAATGGCACATCAAGCTATCTAGTGGTTGTGAGGGGCTTTTGGCTTCCAACTAAGTACCATCTAGGAGAAAAAATAATTCTCCTATGCATACTACCCACAAGTGGTGTGTAACAAACATAGATTGTGTGAAGGCTTAGTTTAAAACGAGAATTTGATTATAGGCTCTTGGTGTTCCTAACATATTTAACTAATTATAGCATGAATTCATCAAATATATGGTATTGTACACCCTCTATGATTGACCCATCACATTAATCTGTAACCAAAGCCATGGAAGGACCCATTAGAGATAGTTTAAAGTGTAAAATGGGCCTTAAAAAATATATATATACAACCCAAAACAACTTTATAAGAACCAATCAGATTCAAGATGATGATTTCAACCATGGGGGGTGATTCACCATTTTTTGAGTAAAAAAGTAAAAAGATTAAAAAATAAAAAATAAAACTACTTTTTCAACTCATATTTTCAACCTATCTCCCTACAGTTTAACTCAAATTTTGAGTGAAAGAACTCGTTGGATGCAAAATTTAATTCCTCATCCAAGGAGTACCCATGTTACATACTTCTGATGGACCTTGCTACATGAAAATAAAAAACACATGAAAGACATAATTGCAATCACGTTTTTCATGTATTTTTAAATTTTCATGTAGTAAGGTCCATTGAAAGTATGCAACATGGGTACTCCTTAGACAAGGAATTAATTTTTGCATCCAATGAGTGCTCCCGCTCAAAATTTTAGTAAAACCATAGGGAGATGACTTGAAAATATGTGTTGAAAAGGTATTTTTTTATTTTTTCCCTCTATAATTTGATGTAATATATTCTTATTTTATTATTTCCACAATTATTTTATAATATTCCTTAGGAGGCCCATTTTAGACCTCAAAATTTCTCTAATGTAAATCTTGAGAAAGTGACACAAATTAAAGATAAATCAAGTTAATATTTAACGTAACTCTCTACCCTAGATTTCTCAACATGGTAAATGAGTCAAGTTTTGAAGTGAGGGTAGAAAATATCAACTTGGCACCATCTCATCTCAAGAAGAGTGCATTCCCTAGTTTGAATTTGTGAAGGAAATAAGAATAAAAATATGGGCAAAAATACTAGCCCTAGCAGATATAAGGTCGATGGTATACACATAAAGGACCAAGGGGTGTTGGAGGGATATAAGCACTTTTCTTGATGACTAGATAGCTAGAATACTTGGAGGGATATAAGCACTTTTCTTGATGGCTAGATAGATAGAATACCATATCTCCTTGGACTGAACCTATCAAACAAGAAAGAAAAGTTTTGGGCGCATTCTGCTAGACCTCTTCTTCGTGACATAACCTAAAAATTACTGAAGAAGAGCGAGAGCTTAAGGACTCTGATCTTGAAAAAAATGAAAGGATATTTGAGGAGCTCAATAAATGCCAAGCATCTTGACAAAGTAAGAGAAGGTATGAGGTAGTTTTACAAGATCTGAAGTCTTCAAAATTTTATGCTACTATAGTCAAGGCAAGATGTCAAAAGGTATTATTAATATCTATAATCTTGGAAAGATGTCAAATACTCCTCATAAAGGTTCTGAGTATTATTAAAGTATTTTGAGCATAAACCTTTACTCTAAATCATATAAGAAATTCTTCCTTTCTGAATTCAAGAGGATGGAAATCCTCTCTCTATACCTGTGCATAGAAATTCAAGACTGAGTTTCATTCTGAGCATTAGTATTGTTACAAGAGGATTGAGACATATAAATTTCACCTGCATATGAAAGGATCCTAAATTTGTTTATCAAGCCTTTGTTTTGGACAAGAGTTGAGCGTTCATAGTCTCAAGTTGAAAGGCATGTGCATGAGTCTCTTTTGGAAGCCCTAAAATTTTTTCCATTGTCACCTTTTCAAAGGGAGCTGAAAGCACTATTGAAAGAGGATACACATATGCATAAAATAGATACAATATAGAGGGTATTGACGACCTCATTATGAGCTCAAGTATTGTTGAAATAATTCCAAAAACCATACTCTACACCTATGCATCAAGACATCAAAATTTTGAGCATATTACTTGTTTATATTTTCATATTGCAAGTGTGGATTAGTTCTCTCATTAGTATCAAATCAAATATGGGATAATGGCCTAATTCAAAATCTAGGAATATTTTCAGTCTTATAAAGAAACAAGTCTAGATATCCTCTTCATCTGGATATAAACATACTTCAAAAGGACATAAATTGAAACATCAATCATCTTAAAAAGGGATTCGATCCTCATGTTCTAATTATGAGAAAAAGAGATCTAGACTAAATCTCTTAAAGGAACATTCAACTTATCTTCAAAGCTATAGTCTCCATTGATCAAGGTAGAATTCAATGAATTGTGCAAGTAGCATAAGCAGACGAATCTTTTTGTAGGTTCTATGATGATATTGGCATATAAAAATACACAGTCTGAGCATGTGAAAATTAGTGAGCCGACCTTCATTGAAAGGTACATCTATTTGAATTTATAATGGTATTATTTTTGGAATCATTTTTGAGTGTAGTGTTGAGATTTTGGGTAGGATCAAATGTGCTCTAGTTCTAAAACTTTGTGGAGAATCTAGGACACATGAGATCTCCAAGTCCTGGAAATAATTTGGAGAAATTCCATCTGGTGTAAAATATATTCAAATAATTAAATTTTTTAATGGGGACCCTAAGTCTAACTTAGGGTAATTGGAAAATTAAAGTGAATTAATTTACACATGTGATGAGAAATTTCTCAGTGACATGGATAAATATTATTTTAATATTATTCGTTGATTAGATATTAGATCATGATCGTTGATTTCTCAATGAGAAAAGTACAAAGGTAAGGCTTGGGGTCAATTGGAGGAAACACACAAAATAGCAGCATTGAAGCTAAGTCGAAATTCTGGGGCACGATTTGCTGAGAATTTTCAAGTGAGCTTACAGTGCAATGAGAGTTAGATCGTTAAGGGATGATTTGGTCCAAGTTCAAGAAAATAACATTACAAAGGCAAAATCGTGCTAGGCATTGTAGAGACCCAGCAGTAGGACACAGTCTAGCCAAGACAACGCAGAGGCAATGGAGAGGTAGCGTAGGCCCAGTCAAGGTGACGCAGGGCCAGCAAAGGCAGCGCAAAGGTAGCACAGACCCAGTCAAGGTGACGCAAGCCCAACCAAGGCAGTGCAAAGGTAGCGCAGGCCCAATCAGGGTGATGCAGTGGGTACGCCGGCTAGTAGAGGCTGAATCAGAGGCTGGTGGAGCAGAATTGGGGTTCTAGTGTGTTAGAAAGGGCACGTAATATGTAATTCCCGATTGAGGGTGTGACTCAGCCATATTTTCTATCTTTGAGTGATAAGGTACAACTTCCATGTAATTTATCTGTAGGGAAAACTATTTCTGGTGTCTAGAATGTTGTATTCAGATTCTGCATAATAATAACACCCTCTAAGGGTTTTTTCACAAGTTTTCCCGCATTGGGTTTTTTCAGGGACATTTTTCTGAAAAATCATGTGTTTCCTTTGTTACATGTGCGCTTTGCTTCAGTAAATAATCTGTATGTTTGTAGGCTACTATTTTTTTTACTTCATTGTTTTACTTAATATTTCAGAAAATAACTTGTATAATTAAAAACACAAGTTGTAGAAGTAAACCGATATACTGCAGTAGGGTTTCTGTAATTTTGTATTCAAAAATTTTCACATGGTATCAAAGCATTGTAGATCAAGATGAAGCCATTAGCAAGAGACTAAATAATTTTGCTGCAAGATGGAAGCTAAATCTCACAAATCCAAGAAGAAGGCAGTGCAATGCCAGGAGGAACACAGAGCCATTCTACTCATGTAGAGGCTGACACAGCACCACCACGGTGACACAAAGCCAACCTACTCACACAGATGCTGACGCAAAACCATAGAGGTGACATAGTGCATGTCAAAATCACATTAGGGTGATGCAGTGGCTCAAATAGGCCCTAAAGGGTGACACATTCCAAGTTGGAGTGACGTTGTGCAGATTACCGAGGCTGGAAATGAATTTTCTAATCTTCAGAATTTGCGGGTGGGGAATTGGTTCTGTCGGTGCAGAAAATTTCCTAGAAAATGTGACAAAGTAAGGGGAAGTATTCCATAAACATATTCTCTAGCCAAGGAATATGAGATTCGATCAAGTACAGTGGTCATAGACGACTAATTCAATGTGATTGGTGGAGGATTTCTGAGAAGGAAGTCATGTGTTAGAGGGAGCAGTCACTCTAGAGGGCTTTTATCCCCCAAAATCCCATATCAAGTCTTTTTTTGAGTGTAGCAGTAGTAGAAGGGAGAAGATTTTTTTGTTTCAGCAGTTGAGAAAAGATGGCTCTATACAGATTGAGAGATCAGGATAAGTTGGATGGTGTGTCCAACTTTGCTATCTGGAAAGCCATAATCCTGATAGTATTGGAGGAATACAGTATCAAATAAAACACAGAGAATGTCATGGTTGTGCCTATCGATGCATATCCTCTAAAGAAGTTCAATGAAAATCAAGCGCGGGCATGCAGTTTATCATGGATGTAGTAAAATATCACATGGTCCCACACATTGCCAAGAAGAAGACAAAAAATGAGTTGTGGGCAACATTGAACACACTGTATTAAGGAAGCTCCATCCAATAAAAGATGCTTATGGAGAATCAGATGTGGTTGTTATAGATGCACAAAGAAGAGGCGGTCAATCCCTTCCTCTTCAGGTTGTAGTCCATCCAAGATCAACTAATTACCATGGGGGAAACTCCACATGATGGCTTCATGGTGATGACTTCTCTGAATGTAGTCACAGATGAGTGGGAGACATTTGTCAAAATAATTTTGGGCAAAGTGCAGCTTCCAAACTTTAGCGACATGTGGGAAATCCTCCAATAAGAGGAAATATGGAGGATAACCAAGAGGGAATTCAACAATGATGGAAGAAACAAGGTGAAGAAAAAGGAGAAAGAATATGCAACCCTAGCATCTAAGGGAAAAATGTAGTAGCAAGGGAACAAGAAGAAGTACCTATCCAAGGTTTGGTGCTTTAGATGTGGGGAATTGGGACACTTTTCCATGACTTTCCATTTGAGGAAGAAAGGCAAGGAATAACAAGATTCCAAGGCATCAACAACTAAAGGGGAAAATGGCAGTGATGATTATGTGGCCATGAGTGCTCATGAACCAATGAAATGGGGTGATATAGATCTTTAGAGCAGCTACAGATGATGTCGACAGGATCCTTTAGGTGCCCAAACTCTTGGATCACATAAGAGATAGGGGAGTTGTTAATGAAAATAGAAAGATGGCTGGAGTCAGTGGATGAAAAAGATCATGGGAGGAAGAATGGCTGTGCTAGTATGTTGGGGAGGAGAAGTGTAGTGAAGTGGCATAAGCAACATGGAAGTAGCAACGTAGATTCTGATGGGACTTCATGAGCGCAGAGGGGAAATGCTTACGTAGTTCTGAGCAACAACATTGCAGAGGATTAGAGAGACAACATAGAGCAGAAGAAGAGGGTGATTTAGTGATGAGATGCAGCCAGAATGACTTGTATTTCATTTGATTCAGTGATGTCCATTAATTGCCTACTTCTCGCCAACTGAGTTGCAGTGCAACAGATCACAATGGTAGTGCTATAGGCAGCATGATGTGGCAATTTGAGAGGGAGTTGTAGTAGAGTTGTGGCAGTGATTGTGACAGAGTCATGGGCAACAGTACAAAAAGTAGCAGCGCAGGGGATTGATGCTTAGGATCAAGGTTATGCTTCAGTGGTGAAGTATTGGTAGATCAAATTCCTCGATAAGAGGGGGTGTTGAGATTTTGGGTAGCATCGAATGTTCTCTTGATCCAAAATTTTGTGGAGGAGCTAGGAAAAATGAGATCTCCAAGACCTAGAAAGAGTTTGGAGAAATTCCATCTGGTGTAAAAGATATTCAAATAATTAAATTTTTTAATGGGGACCTTAAGTTTAACTTAGGGAAATTGAAAAATTAAAGTGAATTAATTTACACATGTGATGAGAACTTTCTATGTGACGTGGATCAAGCTTCCTTTATCTTAGCCTTTTATTAGAGCTTAGATCACAACCGTTTATTTTTCAACAAGAAAATTATAAAGGAAAGGCTTGGGGTTAGTTAGAGGACACACATACAGTAGCAGCATTGAAACTAAGTCTAAATTCTGGGATGCGGTTTGCTGAGAATTTTCAAGTGAGCTTGCAATGCAGTGAGGGGTAGATCGGAAAGGGATGATCTAATCCAAGGCTAAGAATACAACATCAGAGAGGAAACATCGTATCAGGCAGCGCAAAGAACAAACATGAGGATGTAGTCTAGCCAGGAGCATTCAGAGGCAGTGTAGGCCTAGTCAGGGTGATGCAGACCCAACTAGGGAAGTGCAAAGGAATTGTAGACCCATTCAGGGTGATGCAATGCATACGATGGCTAGTAGAGGTTAACAAAGAGGCTGGTGGAGCAACACTGGGGTTCCAGTGTGCCAGAAAGGGTTTGTAATCTGTAATTCTTGATTGAGGGTGTGATTTAGCTATATTTTCTGTCCCAGAGTGATAAGGTACAACTGTCGTGTAATTTATCTATAGTTAAAACCATTTCTGGTTCCTAGAATGTTGTATTTAGATTTTGCATAATAATAGCGCCCTGTAAGAGTTGTTGCACCAATTTTCCCGCATTAGATTTTCTCGGGGACATTTGTCCGAAAAATCATGTGTGTTCTTTTTTACATGTACACTTTCTTCAGTAAATGATCTATATATGTGTAGGCTATTAGTTGTGATTACTTCGTTGTTTTATTGAATATTTTAGAAAATAACTTGTATAATTAAAAACACAAGTAGGAGAAGTAAATCGAGATACTGCAATAGGGTTTCTGTAATTTTATATTCATAAATTTTCACGTGTAGCTCTATAAAGTTGTTAAAAAGAATAAGGGCCTATGTTTGAAGGCCCTAATTCAAGGGTATAATAATATAATTGGTCACATTGGAAAGAAGGAATCTATAGGAAGTGGTAATGTCAAAACATTCATTGCAAGACAATTTTGTGTTTAGTCATTATAATACTCAAGTAAACGTTTGGAAGAAATTTTTGGGTATAAGGAATATTATTGCACTTGTAGCAGTCATCTATGTAGGGCATGTGCATCAAAAAGTTGAAAGTATAGAAGCAACAATTTATTGATTTTGAAGAGATAGGAATCCAGAGGCAGTAAGTAAGGTCATTGTGAGAAACATCTCTTTGAAGGAATGTTTTGTTTGTTTTCATTCTATCACTAAACATCAAGAAATATTAATTTTTTTCCATCATGGGAAAGGGTTGTCGATGCCTCAGTAGCTTACATTAATAACAAGAATACGTAGAAGATAGTTTTTTTGACAGTCATTTCAAGAAATTCTTTGGTAAAATGGATATTGTTGTAGACAATTCTCTAGATTTGTGCATCACTAATGAGCTAGCAGTAGAGCAGTAGCATACTGATCCCAAAGCAAGAAGAGGTAAGTAGATAGATACAATAAATAATATATTGGGCTGATGCACACCTTAAAGAAAGGTAATAAAAATACCATTACATCCAGAATAGCAAGTCACTATGACAAAGGTATGTAACACTGACTTGTATAAATAAAGTTAAAGGAAACTACATTTTGGCATCTTCACATCACACATATTTCTCTCTCCTCTTCTAATTGGTTTTACCTCCAAGGGAAGCTATTCTCTTCACACATGCAAGAGTTTTACTGGCCATTTTATCTCTACGATGACTTCGTTTTTTAGCAAATGTTGACCAACTTTGAATGAGGTTCATTTGACCTATTTTGACTATCATATTTAGAGGGTTGAAACTTTTTTACTAGGACACATTGAATGGAACAAGAATTGAGGAAATATGGATAGGTTTCACATGTGTTGGCCGCAATCTTGAGGTGGCAGTCTGACCAGAGGGTTGACCTCATGTTTGACCATTTTTTACTTCTCAAAAGTTGATTTTTTTATCGGTGTTTGATTGTCAAGAGAGGTCAAGTTCCTCTCTCCTTTTACTGAGATGTTTTGGAAGAGTTTGACCAACCTTTGACTTTATGGTTAGGGAAAAATTGACTGTTGTTGAATGAGGGAAGAATTGCAGACTTTGACTGAGCCATCTATTTGAATATGAGAAGTGGTATTAGATCATCATATTGGAAAATCAATTTGACTATTGAGTTTGACTTTGTATCATTTTACTCTTTTGGATTTATCTCCTTCTAAAAATTTGATATTATCAAGAAGAAAAGATCTGTAGGTTTTCCCCCTTGTGAGGTTTTTCCCTAGCTTCAAGACTATATCTCAGTGTCCTCTTGTCCTAGCTTGTCTTCTACTTTTTGGTTTATTGTTCTTTCTTCAGATACTGTCAATCTGATAATGTTTTATGTGATTTATATGGGAAAGGAAATGAAATTGTAATTGGGATAATATGGAACAATGAAGTAATTTTTATAAGAAAAGAACATGCGAACAAAAATTAACATGGTATTAGAGCCCGGGTGAGGACAATCCCAAGAAAGAGAAGAAAATTAATCATGAAGGAATTTATTGTCAAATGGTTTCAACTTCAAGTATTGCACTGTATGGGCATATTTTACAACCATTGTTTCAATGATTATGAAGAGAATGTCTCTAAATATTCAAGATAGAGAGAGAGGAAGCAGGTCATCGAGGACCAAGTGTTGAAGAATGTATGCTTAGTGTCGGTCTTCATAATTGTATTTGATTCATGATTTGTTAAAATAAAAGAAAATTGTATTTTGTGTAAAGGGAATGACTTATTAAAGAATGAGTTTCATGCTTGTATCAATGGTGACTAGGTCATTAGCACCTATTGTAGGCTTTAGTTAATTTTATTGATTCAAAATCAAAAGTCATGAAATTGTTTTTGCGTCAAAGGGAACTCCTCCACCAAGTCAACCATTTTCATCCACAAAATATTTCCACATATCCTTCAAAATCGACCTCCAAACAAGTATACAAGTCATCCTAAATATAATTGTTCATATGGGCCCAAAGTACAGTGAAAAACCATTATAAATAATAGAGGAACCTCGACCAATTTGAAGATACAGAAAGCTCGGGCTGCAATACAATAGAGGGTTCAGACCTGCAATACAATAGAGGGTTTAGATTTGTAATACAATAGAGAATTTAGATCTGTAATGTGACAGAGAGTTTGGATTTGTAATATGATAAGAGAAAATTCAATCTACATTTTTTATAAAGTAGGAAGAAGCCATGTGAATTTCTATAGAGAGGGTTCCAATCTAATAAATGAAGATCATGGAGAGCCTAATTTCTGAAGTTAATTTCAGACGGCCAAGGATCCTAAAGAATGAGAGTTTCATAAAAAATAAAATAATTTTAAGGAAGAATGAAGAACTTATTAAGGGTTGAATTGGTGGATGGAATGGGTCTCTAGTCAAAGGGTCAAGTTTGTCTTAAATTGATCTAATCTACTAGAGAAAGAGTTGACTAGGTTTTCCCCCTTCATAGGGGTTTTTCCCCAGACTTGTACCTACATCTTGTATCCTTTTTTTTTTGGAATTTGTCTTGATGAAAATAAGAAAGTCAAAGAAAGAACTAATAAAGAGATAAGAAAAATCACAAGAAAATGTCAAAGGTAAGATAAATCCACTTGAAGAATCTAGTTCACATAATGCCCTAAATTTCTCAACATGGTATCAAAGCTTGGTTATTTTGCATAAGGGTAGTAAGAAGGTCACTAAAGCCCGAAGAAAAAAAGAGAAAGGCAAGTCTCCTATGATTGGGCATCTAGAAGATACAAAGGAAAATTCTAGGCACTCTAATAAGCCATATTTGCAGTGATAAATCCATATAGCTTTGTATGGAAAACCAAAAAGCATTAAAGAAGATATGAGCCTTGTTATGGAAGAATGAAAGGCTTGGCCAAGCATTCTAATGAAACAAGCAAAGTACTTAAACCCTGTAAAGGTCATCAAAGAAAAAATTGAACTTGTGTTATGACAGTGATTCGAGTTCTCATAATTATAGGTGACCGAGTTAATGTTTGGGTTTTCTCAAGGAAAATCCTTACAAGAGAGTAAGAAATATTGTTACATTTATCTTGATAAAATGTAGACCTATAAAGTTGTATAGGAACCTCAAATTCATGATATTTTTGTAACATGAAATAAAAATTTAAGCAGTCACCAAAGGGGAAATTTTTTAGCATAAGTATCATTGAAGACCAAGACATATTATTTATAAAGTTCTGAGTTATATCTACCATATTCTCAAATAAGGTGAAGTAATGAGCACATTTAAGAGCCAACCTACAATCTTGTTTGGAAGACTAGAAGCGGTGACATCATTCACCATGGAGAAAGACCACCTTATGAGCATAAGTGTATTAAAAGGCATCAATAATAGGAACCAATATTTTCCACCTTATTTTTGTGCATAAAGGATACTAAGATCTAAGGCTCATTAGGCCTATCATCAAGCTACAGTCACCTTAGAAGACAAGCATCTATAGTTTGTAAGTTCTATGCATAGTTAAAATGTCAAATATTGGAATATATATATATATATATATATATATATATATATATATATATATATTTCAAGCCTATACAAGTCAGTGAGACGACCTACATTGAAAGAAGAAAAAAGTTACTATTATCCCTCTTGAAGAAAATATCTGAGTAAGTAATAGTCTCTACTAAAATGTTGAAGAGTAGAAGCATCAAAAGAATCCTTGGTGATGTTGAAATTTAACTAGTGTCGGTCTTCATAATTGTTCTTGAGTCATGAATTGATGTATTTGCCAAAAGAAAATTTTATATATGTGTGTGTGTGTGTGTGTGTACATATTTCAAGCCTACACAAGTCAGTGAGCCGACCTACAATGAAAGAAGAAAAAAGTTACAAGTATCCTTCTTGAAGAAAATATTTGAGTAATTAATAGTCTCTACTAAAATGTTGAAGAGTAGAAGCATCAAAATAATCCTTGGTGATGTTGAAATTTAACTAGTGACGGTCTTCATAATTGTTCTTGAGTCATGAATTGATGTAATTATTGATGTATTTGTCAAAAGAAAAGTTTTTTTTTTTTTGTAAAGAATAAATTTTTATTGAAATGGGTTTATTTCCCATCATGTTGTGGTCCTAGGTAAAAGAACCCATTTAGTGCTCTAAGGGTCTTGTTTTCGAGTTAATAGTGAAGGTCATGATGTACTAGCCTTGGAGGGCCAATGTAACAAGAAAAAACAATATTTAATGTAAAATTTCATGTCTAGAAGCCTCCAAGTGATGGGTATCTAGAGTTGTGATCCAAATTCTTGCTCTAGCCCCCTCTCTTCTTGCTGATCCATCAAAGTATAACAACCACCAACTTTCTACCTTTTCTTCATTAATTTGTTGATTTTTTGCTCCCTGAATTTCTGCTTGTTGATTTTCTTTTTTCTTTTCATCTTCTGCTTCATCAATCAATTCATTGAAAAGTATAGCAGATCCTAATTTAGTATCAACAACATATATTGGAAAATTTTGAGGTTTGTCCTTACTACTTACCATATAAGTTATCCTTGATTCTCTATATAGTTTTCTTTGCTCACCAAAAACAAGAATGGTGGCATAAGTTAGGTCCATCTGCATGGTACCTTTGACCTTTACTGCCCATGATATAGATAACAACATGCCAAACATAGGTGGAATGTCTGCTACCACAATTTCCATTACCACTGTCTTGGTAGGGACTTTTGTAAGACGCACCAAAATGTTATCAAAAAATTGTACTTGATTGGTTGCTAATCAGACAACTCTATGTGACTTTTTCAAACTAGCTTTTGACTGAAGCTTAGCCTCTTCAGTCTGAGAGGGATCTCTCAAAGGGGTTTATGATATTTGATAATGATAGTACTACATGGATAACTCTATTTCAAAAGTAATTTTTTTATGATTGCAGGTTGAAAGAATACAAGATTGCTACCATTGGGCTTATGGACTCAACAAATCAGTAGATTTAGTGGAAAGGTTTCTTGACATGGAAGCTGAGGCAAATAGGGGTCTTTAACAAAGCAAAATCACACATAGAACATAGGGAGACATAGTCATGTCATCAATAAAGTAAGTCAGAGCATAAACATATGAATTCTAAGTAATATAGATGAAATCTTCTGTAAGTGGTAAACATAAAGATACAGATCAAAAAGACATTAAAAGCCCCATGAGAATCTTAGGTCTATCAAGAAGAAAATTCCTATGTATTACTGATATCAGTTAAATTACATAAAACAACAGTATGGTGCAAAAAATTTCCAACCCTTGACTAATTTGATGATTTTCCTTTAAATAGACATTCTTACAGCAAGGATGATCTTCCTGATGGCTAGATTCATTGAATTCTTCCTTTGACACATCACATAACTGAAAAACATATCTTCTAACAAGAAAATGACAACTACACCCTAAAGAAGACCTTTCCTAATAGGACTCAAACTCTTATTTATTACATCAGTCTACCTTATCCTTGAAACAGTTACTTGTTAGTTACAAAAAAGCACCACATGCTCGAATAGGCTATGTAGGTTCATTACCACTTTTACATATTAAAAATTCTCCTAAACATGTGGAACAAAACCCTACTTTTCAGGGATATGACCCTTATCTTCAACGAAAGCTTTACTTGATGATTTGTCCCCATAACACTTTATTCAAGTCATAAATGTTTGATGTTAAGGTCCTTGACCTGTTGGAGGAGCCTAGCTATCCATAACTGTCATTAAACTGCTCCAAAATCTTCAAAAACAACTCGTTATGAAAAAATGACAGTTTCGTAGCGAGCTTTCGTAGCATTGAAAAATAAGCTTTTAAACCCAAAAACTCTGCTCTTTTGTTGTTTCATGATTTCATCATAGTCATGACACATCATCACCACCATTATCCCTTATTGAAAGCTATAAAAAGTGATTTTAGAAGCAAATAAGTTTCTACAGAAATTTTCGTAGCATTTTCCTTGCTTTAAGCCTAGGAAACGCTACAAAACTATGAAAAACTGCAAATTTTCAGATTTTAACCCTGTCTCAAAAAAGTAACCTCCAGCTGTAGAAACTTGGTCTTCAGCATGCCATGAACCTCCTAAAACATAATTAAACTCAACTTAAGACACTTGAGGTGTTTCCTCTTCATTAATGATTAATTGAGGAATGGGCTCCTCAACTAAGGTCATATTCAAACCCTTCTTCTCCAATTCTTCATAAATCAATTCTAACTGCTTTTGAAGGTATTTGACTTGGTCCTTCAGTGTCCTATTCTTAGATTTCAAGTGCAAGTTCATTTTTTTGATATGCTTCACCTCTCCTCTCAATGGATGAGTCCATTTGATCAATTTTTGTGTATTATCTAAGGTCTTTGACACAATATTAACCTGCTCTTCCCAAATTTCTTGCATTTTCTCAAACTGTACCTTCTGAACCTTGTGCTTCCTTGCCTCTTTCTTCAAGACTGATATTTCATAATTTTTCAGCTTCAACTGCTCCTTAAGGACCTCAATCTTTGTCTTTTCAATAACTTTCTCTTTTCCTCTCATTTGTTTAATGACTGATTCTTCTTTTGCATGTGAGGAAAGGTCAATCATGTTTGGTGATGGTTGTATAGTTTCAGTGACCTTCTGAGCTTCTTTACTACTTTCCAAGACCATTCTGGCATGTCTTTTCATTGGTTTCCTAGCTTGAAACATGAATCCTGCATCCTCACCTTCAAACTCTAACTTCTTATATATTTTGGCTTTCTTGAGCTTCTTTCCTCCCTCATCTATATCTTTAGCTTGGACTATGGGAGTTTCTTCAATATCAATAGAACATAAAATGTCTTCTAAGTTACCCTTAGCCACTGTTTGGCTTCTCGTAACCCTTTTACTACCATGTTTGCTCACAGTTGGATTTTGTTTTGCAGGTTTGCTCACAGTTGGCTTTTGTTTTATAGGTGAAGCTTTAGATGTCTCAGCCTTTTGCAATGCTTGTGTCTCCATTATCACTAGCTCAATTTTCTCTTCTACTGAAGGTGATGGTATGCCTCTAGGTTTAGGAGTTCTTTTAGGAGTGATGGCATCTACTTCAAAACCACTGACAAACAGAAAAGATGACCAGTCTCTGCCTAATCTCTTTAACTCTTCTAATACCAACAACTTGATTAAACCATGGTGAAAGAGTGAGGTTTCATTTCCTTCATATTTAGCTTGAACTTTGTTTGACATTTTAGTTAAGCTTCTGTATAAGTAAAAAGGTAGATCAAGATATTTCTTACCAACAAAATGTATCAGAAGCCTGAGGTGGTAGGAATAAACCATATGATACCTCCCTTCACAGGTGAAGTACTTCTGAATGATTATCAAAAGCTTTGAGAAGTTGTCTTTCATGTAGCTCCTTGGGATGGCATTTGTGAGATCAATCTCACTATGCTCTGGCTTGATAAATTCCTTACATTACTGCATGTTGAACTTGAAACCTTTGAACCACTGTTCTCCTCCTCTAGGAATTCCTGTTGCTACTGCAATAGTCTTTGGTGTTACAGTGAGGTTCAACATTCCCACCTTTGAAGCTATCCCATTGAAACTCATGGAAAAATCCTTAGAAACCTACTCATTGCATCCTTGCAATCTTTGGCAAAACTGCAAACACCCTATTCTTCTGAAAACTTCTAAGGTAGTTGGGTCTTCATTTAGAAAATTCATGTCTGATGGCTTATATCTAAGGTAGTGGCCTCCTTTTTTGGTCTTCCTCTTTGTAGCCATGGTGCTTTTATACCTTCTTTGCCTCGCTTGATCAGTGACACCTACAACTTTCAAAAATTCTAGCAACCAACTAGGCTTGGTGAAACAACTCTCCAGAACTCAGTAGCATGCAAAGATGGAGCGAAGAATGAAAAAATATTCAATTGGGTAATATTTTAAAGTTTCGATGACAACCCATGGCTTAATCATGACTCATACATGCTAAAAACAATAATAATGATCTCAGCCATGACCATTGTACCTTGATTTAACCCTAACTGACTCAAATGACATCCACCCTAACACTTCTAATGTTTGACTGACACCTAGAATCTGATTTGAAAATATAGACATAAATACCTATATTCGATCGTAGTTAGTGTATTTCCTCGCAATTTCGCTATGAAAGTATTAACAATTTCAAAGCGAAAACTGCCCTTTTACTGTGTAATTCACTACGAAAATAGGAAATCTTGGCTAAAGTGACCTTTTCGAATTTAAAAACTTGGAAAATGGAATATGTCAGCAAATGATGACTGATGGGACATGATAGGACTTGAATGGGGGTGGGTTTGGACCTTAGGATAGGCTAATACGAAAATTTTAAATTTTCCTAATGAACTCTATGACCATACATTTGAAAAATGAACTTCTAAGACTATGCAAATGATGTTTCACTTTTTCTGAGTAATAACATGTCAACCATCCCTCTTCATGTTGGCCTATAGAGTACTAATTCACCTCCTAAGAAGCTTATAAAAGTAACTCACTCTCCTCTGATTTGATCCAACAGAGTCTGTGGAAGGAAGAAATTTTTTTGTAGATGTCAATGAAAGAGGAAAATTTGTGTTTGAGTAGCTCACAGATGCGCATCTATTGGAGGAACTAAGGTTTCCTTAGTCATCATTTTTCAAAGAATTGATCTAGTTTTCTGGTTGGATCATCACTTGAAAGTTTTAGTATTGGGTCAAGGTCATGGTCTTGGAAGTATTCATTGAAAAAATTCTACAAGAAGAGATTTTATGGGTTTTCCTCTCTAGGAGAGGTTTTGGCCTTGGCTAGTAGCCTAGATCTGGTGTTATTGTATTGAAATTGTGATATTATTATTTGAATTTTTTTTTATGATGAAAAAAGATAAATAATGATATAAAGAACAATAAAATGTCAATGATAAAAGTGAAATCAAGTTAAATAATAACCCTAACTATTTTCCCTATATTTCTCAACATTGTATCATATCTAGGGCCTTGATCAGAGGGTAGAAAGAAGGTTATTTTGGCATCATCTATTCTCAAGGAAAGAAAAAACCATAAGCTGACTTTATGGAGGAAACTAGCACACACCTTTGGGAGCATTATCTATCCCTAATCATAGAGAGAAAGTCAAATTTCAAAGTGCAAGAGTGAGATCAATTGGAGGGAATTCATGCTCATGTAAAAGGATTTAAGTGCTAATTTAATAGTCCTCTCAAGTCCACAACTTATGGTAATAAAATATAAGACTTTTGGCACCTCCATTAGACCTTAATAAATATATCAAGGCCGCAGACCTACTAAATTAGAATGGATAGCATGAGGATAGGATGAAAGGCTTGTCAAGCATACCTAAGTAGGCCACACTCAATGGTATAAGAGAGAAGATCAAAAGTGGCATCATAAGAAAAAAAAAATGTCAAAAATATTTGAGCATATATTCATCCCTGGTATTTATAGTTCAGTCAATATAGATCGCTAATTTGTTAAAGTTTTAAAGAACTATTTCTAAAGTTTCTATGGTATTGTAATATTTATATCTCTATAAAGGACTTGAGTCCTATATCTAAGGTTCACATTTATGTGATATATTCCTATGCGTAAATTCCTCATTGGAAGAAGCACTAAAATCATTTGTACAGTTGCTCATATATTAGTTCCAAGCTCAAATTTGTTGAAGGGAAATTTTAAGCATAATACATAAGTATTAAAGTTCTGAAACATAGTCTCACAATCAATAGAAACTTACACACTACATCTAAACAAGATATATAAAGGTATTATCAATACATGAACATGAGGTCCAAACTACCCTTCATCAAAATCTTGGGCATAATTATCCTAAAAATGAAGACTAGAAAATAAGGAGCCTAACTATACTCTTGTTATGAGCATAAACACTTTTTCAAAAGGAATCAATTTGGGCCTCAGTCATCAAGGACAAGGAGAAGAGACTCCTATTACATTTTTGTACATGAAGGAGAGTTAAAAAATAATGGAACATTAGGCCTATCATCTCATATATTCCCTTTTACAACCAGAGAAGAAGCATAAGTGTTTTTGTGCATATAAGATAAGGACTATTACCTTTCTCATAGCCCTGGATAGTGGCATAATAATACAAAAAGTGTGTGCATAGCAATGAAGATTTTTTGGCACATATATATATATATATATATATATATATATATATATATATATATATATATATATTCCAAGAAAAAAATGAGCTAAAATTTGGTAAGTTTGAAAGGGTGCGTCTTTTTTGGATTTTTAGTAATGATATTTTTGAATCATTGTTGAGTGTAGCCTTGTAATAAATAGTCAAGGCTCTTTAATCTGAAGGTATAGTAATGAAATTTTCACGTTGTAAGAAGGAATAACTACAAACAGAAGGTGAGGTCACATATTTGTGATAGTGACACCATAAGTGAAAGGTATTTTTGGGATTGTTGACACTTATTATAAGTCAAATTTCTATAGAAAAATCTTTGGAATTAGAAGTATTATTACACCTATATAAGTCGGTCCAGTGTGACCTATGCAAAGTCGTTGACAGAGAAGAAAAGGGTTGTTGGCTTTGAAAAATATAGTAGCCTAGAGGGAGTAAGTAGGTCGACGATGTTATGACATTCATCTATTTGAAAGAAGGTTCTTGTTACATCAGTTATTAACAATAAAATGTTTGTTCGTCATTGGACCTCATTTTGAAAATGAGGAGTAGATCTAGATGATTGCGTGAGATATGTTTTGCTAAAGACTCTAATGAATATTGAAGGAAATAACTTGATAAAGGCATAATATATTGGATTGTGCTCGATCCTTCTATATGAAGAAGATTTACTTTAAGAATGATATGATTACTACATTGGGTTGATGCCTTTGTACTTACTTCGAGGAGTTGATGTACTCCACAAGGAAAGATATGATAGAAGGTTGCAAATGGTTTGATAATCATGTTCAATAGGGAGAGTCCATGTTCGAGCTCGATAATGATTAGTTCATAAAAAATGGCCATCATAAATAGGTTACTTTTTTTTTATGTTCATTTTAATTTTTGAACTCATCTGGTTGAGTTGAATCAGGACTACCAAAAGAGGGTTGTATAAAGTAACCTACAACTATTACTCATGTGATTGGATGGAAGAACCTAAAAGTAGGATGAATTGAAATAGGTAGTTGTGAAGGATAACTAGATATGAACAAAAATATCACTTTCCGAGGAAGAAAAAGGATGAAATTATTGTTGGTTCAACACTATAAAGATCTGATCTATTGAAGTTTGTGGAAGGAAGAAATTTTTTTGTAGAGGCCAGTGAAGGAGGAAAATCTATGTTTGAGAATATCACACATGCAAATTTGTTGGAGGAACTAGGTTTTCCTCAGCCAAAATTTTTTAGAGAATTGGTATGGGGTTTTGGATGGCTCATCACTTGGATTTTTTGGTGTTGGGTCAAGGTCATGGTATTGGAAGTATTCATTGAACATACTTTCTAAGAAGATATTTTGTGGTTTTTCCTCTCTAGGAGAGGTTTTGGCCCTGGATAGTAGCCTACATATGGTGTCCTTGTGTTAAAAGTGTGACCTTATTATTGGAAATTTTATTGATGATGAATAAAACTACATAATGGTATAAATCACAAGAAATTTTCACTAAAATTATTTTGAATTTTCTTGTATTACTATCTTATGTTTAGTGTTTTGAATCATAAAGTTTATTTTTAGGAATATCAATCACTATATTGAATCTACCTTTGTGATTTGTTCATTGTTTTTGAAACCCTAACCTTTAGGGTTCACTATAAAACCATAACTTTTGATGCTCAGGGTATGTTGTCATGCAGTAGACTAAGACTAACAACCATAAGTATTAGTGAAGTCCATGAGGAGAGAACGGTGCCTAGAGGATTGGGTAAGAATCAAATATCGATACTCCTCGAGGATTATAAATCCAAGATAGGTAGTAGTCTCATGACTGACAGTCTTTGAGGATCTGATAAGGTATCCAAGACAAGAGTGGTCAAAGAGGATTGATGTTCTTTGAGAATTGGTAATCCAAGGACCAAGATAAGAATAGTTCTAAAGGGACATACTTGGTGAACATTTGAGTGGGGTATGTTCCCTGAGAGGTAGTGTAAAAAGAGATTTATTTTGTGTAAAAAGTTTCTTAGGTTCATCAATTGATCAAGTTGGTTAACCCCTTCAACTAATCATGGTGTGTTGGTCTTTGGGTCTATGGTCTTGTAAGTCTAATTTGAATTTGATAAGAATAGAATTTGGGTCTATGATCTTGGAATATTTGTAGTGTAGAAACAAAAAATTGCTTGAAATCAAATGCAACACAAAACTGAATGACACACCTGGTAGCCAAACACTTGGTGGACTAAATTTGAGTAGTACTTCGATGAGTTTTTTTTTTCATGTATATGACTCCAACCCTATTTAATCTTTCAAATCCAGGTATGCGAATGAAGGTACATACAAAATAAAGGAAGGATGAGAAGTTAGATGAGATAAATAATTAATAAAATAGAAGAAAAATAATTCCAGTGCCTTATGCCCAGTTAAGAGAGTAAGAGTTTCTCCTACTTCCCTACGTGAAAAATGATGGTTTGTCGTCTTTCACTCAAATACAAACATTATGGTCAAATAAATACAAATGCTACATGATTTTTTTCATGGAAAAGTTTCTTATTTCTTATAAACCTGTATGTAACTTCCACTCATCCAAGACATACAACACAAATATCAAACAAATTTTGTTTTCTTGCCTAACCCTTTACCATTTTGAGCTATTTTCTTCAAATAGTTGTTCCACTTCAACATCTGAATTAATACTAGTTGTCCTACACATATTCATGATACCAATGAGGAAAAATTAGATTAAATTTGACCAAATTTTAAATTTAATTTCATGAATAAATGAAAATTAAAAGGAATTGAGTGCATGAATATATAAATGATCTCCTCCTGATTTCAAGAATAAATTTTTGCAGTTTAATCTTGGATAAAACCTCTCTACACTTGATGAAGCAACAATGAATTCAACATTTAACTTTGTTGTTGCTATGTTGGATCAAGGGTGTTTTGCTCCAATATTATCCGAATCTTAATTTATTCTCTACTGGACAAGGCCAACCACATGAAGGTGGAAGTTCTCATGGCCCCTCCCCCTCCTCCCATCACCCTCAATTCCTTGACACCCAATCTATCTACTGTATAGGAAATAGTTGGAAGCAATAAATTAAGATATTGAAAAGAACAAATAGAAAACATTGATTAATTGATTGATTCATTCGTAAATCGAAAGATTATTTCATCTCAAGAAAAGTTTATCATAAAAAATATTTTACATAATATGAAACAAGGTCATGTACATAAAGAAACATATAGAAATTATTCATTAACATATAACATTCATTAATCATAGACACAAAATACTTCATCTCAAAAATTTTATCATTAAAAATATGCCTATATAATATGGTACATGATGTTTTCATAATTGGAATGGGTATCATTTGGCCGAGAACCATCACGAGGTGACTGGACAATGGGTTATAATACTTTTTTAATTGAATTGACTTGGATTAGTTGTAGATTAGGAGGCCTAGTTAGTAGTACTAAGTGAGTCAATGATATATTTCAACGAGAAGTCTGTCTTTCATGGATAATGATATTTTTAAATGGATAGTTGAGATAATTATCACATGAGTTGAAACCATTATGTAATTGAAAGGAGTACATGAAGATGAAAAATTTAATCACCGAAACATAGAGGATTGAACCCTTAACTATTCATTTGGAAGGTTGATTGATGCATCACAACTAAGGGAGTAGTTTAGGGAGAAGATAAGAAGGGTATTATTCAAGGAAAGGAAGGCATCGACTCTTTTATTAACAAGGACATTAGAAGTATTATAACACAATATTATGGATGGAAAATACTAAAGGTCATGTATATTGCACTACAATAATCCATAAGTCCACAAAATCAGAATTGTGTTTTTATGTTGTTATGTTATAACCACAATTTGGACTTAGCTATGAGTCATGGAGACATTTTAACAAGGAAACTTAGTCAATTGAACAAGATACCAAGGACATGAGTTATTTGATTCATTCTATTTTCATTAAAGAGAATTCACTAACACAAACATGTGTAAATAACACCATGAGTGAGAAGCTTGGCTTCTTTATTGAAGGTTGAAGGTAATACATTTTTTTTGTAAGAAAACATTTCTACATTATATTAGCAGAGAAAAATTTACATAATGTACATACATAGTATCCATCTTTGCCTCAGAATAAGGAAACTAGAGTGTGTGATAAAAAATTCTCTACCCTTGGGAAGGGAAACCAAAGTCTATTTTTTGTAGAGAGTTAACATGTGAAATATATTTCCATTCATCTCATTGTGTTTCTATGTTGTTTTGTTATAACCACAATTTGGACTTAGTTATGAGTCATGGAGATATTATTACAAACACACTTAGTTAGTTGAATAGGGTACCAAGGACATGAGTTATTTGATACATTATATTTTCATTGAAGAGAATTCACTAACACAAACATGTGGAAATAGGACCACAAGTGAGAATATTGGATTATTTATTGAAGGTTGAAGACAAGAATTTTGTTTTTTTTTGTAAGCAAACATTTCTACATTATATTAATAGAGAAAAATTTACGCAGTGTACAAACATAGTATCCATATATGCCTAAGAATGAGGAAACCAGAGTGTGTGATAAAAAAATCTCTGCCCTTGGGAGGGGAAACCAGAGTTTAAGTTTTCTAGAGAGTTTAACATGTGAAATATATTTCCATTCATCTCATATTTTTTTATGTTGTTTTTTTATAACCACAATTTGGACTTATCTATGAGTCATGGAGATAGTTTGACAAGAACACTTAGTTAGTTGAATAGGGGACCAATGACATGAGTTATTTGATACTTTCTATTTTCATTGAAGAGAAATTAGTAACACATACATGTGGAAATAAGACCATGAGTGATAATCTTGGCTTATTTATTGAAGGTTGAAGACAAGCCATTATCTTTTTTTTGTAAGAAAAACAATGTTACCGATGAAACGGGAACTATTACCTCAAAACGGGAACTCTAGCCCAAAAAGACTCAAAAAAATGAAAAAATGCCCCAAAAACAAAAAGTGTGTATTCTAGAATGCATTTGTTTTTTCTGAAGGTCAAATTTCACCTTTATATAAAATTATGATAAAAATGAAATTGTTTCTTGAAAAAATGATTGGAAAAACACCCCCAAAACAAAACAAGTTGATGTTGGAATAACAAAAAAAAACATTGTCACACTTTTGACACTTTGTAACAATGGAATTAAAGGCAACATATTAGGACAATGAAAAATCGTAAAATTCTAAATTTTTTGATAGATGATGTTAAATATAAACAAAATCATGTCTGAAGGGCTTATCATTTCAAACAATTTTTATCCATGTTGTTAAACATAAAATATCTTGACTCTAAACAACCCTAAAATTGTAATTATTTTCAACCATAACATTAAAGATAAAATTTCGTGGCGCATAAAAACCTTAATGACAAGTTGTAAATCTCAAGTTTTTAAATCTTAAGTTTTCAAGATACTTGAACCATGAAATTATGGAGAAATTATATGACTTGAACAATTTTTAAAAATGAACAAGTAAATGAAAATTTATTATTCATATATTTGTTTGTTTATATATAAAAACATATTTTTTATTTATTTTTATTGTTTTTCTATATTTTAAATTATAATTGTTTGTCTTAAGAAAATAAAAATTAAAAATTAAAATCTTCTTATATATATTTGTTTATATTTTAAAACATATTTAAAAATAAAATAAAATAAAAAATATTGTTTTTTTATATTTTAAATAATAATTGTTTTAATTTAAAAAAAAAATTAAAATTAAAAAAAAAAAATTTATATTTGTTTGTTTATTTTTTAAAACATATTTTTTAATTTGTTTTTATTGTTTTTTTATATTTTTATAATTTAATTGAATAATTTTTTTTTAATATTAAAAATACATTTCTTTTTTATTATAATAGTTTTTGTTTAAAAAAAAATATTTTTTTAAAATAGTTTTTTTTTTAAAAGATAAAAAAATAAATGAAAAATAATTTGTTGCCCACTGAGGGCCAGAGGCAGGCTGGGCAGCCCTCGACGGCGCCGCCCGACTAGGGGGAGGGTGATTCTCGTAATCGCCCTCTGCTCAGCCAGGGGTGATTCTCGGAATCACCCTCCGCCCAGCCGAGGGTGATTCTCAGAATCGCCCTCCACCCAACTAGGGGTGATTTTCAAAATTTCCTTCTGCCTAGCCGGGGGCCGGAGGTAGGCCGGACGGTACCGTTGAGGGTTGTCTAGCCTGCCTCTGGCCACCAGCTGGGCAAGGCATGTTGGGCAGCCCTTGATGGTGTGGGTCGGAGGCAGGCTTGACAGACCTCGACGGCATCGTCCGGCCCCCAGCTGGGTGGAGGGTGATTCCAAGAATCACCCCCAGCTGGGTGAAGGGTGATTCCGAGAATCACCCCCAACTGGGCGGAGGCCAATTCTGAGAATCACCCTCGGATGGGCAGAGGGAAATTCCAATAATCGCCCTCCACCCAGCCACGGGTTGGAGGCAAGCTGGGAAGCCCTCGACATCGCCGCTCAGCCTGCCTCCGGCCCCTGGCTAGGTGGAGGGTGATTCCGAGAATCTCCCCCGGCTGGGTGGAGTGCGATTCCGAGAATCGCCTCGAGCTGGGCGGAGGGCGATTCCGAGAATCAACCCCAGCTAGGTAGAGGGCGATTCCAAGAATCACCCCCAGATGGGCGGAGGGTGATTCTTGAATCGCTCTCTGCCTAGCCGGGGGTGATTCTCGAAATCGCCCCTGCCCAGCTGGGGGTGATTCCTGGAATCGCCCTCCGCCCAACCGGGGGTGATTCTCGGAATCGACCTTTGCCCAGCCGGGGGTGATTCTCAGAATCACCCTCCACCCAACCAGGATTGATTCTCGGAATCACCCTCTGACCAGCCAAGGGTGATTCTCGGAATCGACCTCTGCCCAGCCGAGGTGATTCTCGGAATCACCCTCCGCCTAGACGGGGGTGATTCTCGGAATTGCCCTCCACCTAGTCGGGGGTGATTCTCGAAATTTCCCTCCGCCCAGCCAGGGGTGACTCTCAAAATCATCCTCTGTCTAGCTGGGGGTGATTCTCAGAATCACCCTCTGCCCAGCCGGGGGTGATTCTCGGAATCACCCTCTACCCAGCCGGGGGTGATTCTTGTAATCGCCCTCCGCCCAGTTGGAGGCGATTCTCGGAATCTCCCTTTGCCTAGCCGGGGGCGATTATCAGAATCGCCTTCCACCCCGCCCAAGGCGATTCTTGGAATTGACCTCCACCCAGCTGACCTCCACCCAGCCAGGGGTGATTCTAAAAATCACCCTCCTCCCAACCAGGGGTGATTCTTAGAATCACCCTCCGCCCAGCCGGGGGTGATTCTCGGAATCGCTCTCCACCCAGCCAAGGGTGATTCTCAAAATCACCCTCCGCCCAGCCGGGGGTGATTCTCGGAATTGACCTCCACCCAGCTGGGGTTGTTTCTCGAAATCGACCTCTGCCCAGTCGGGGGTGATTCTCGGAATCACCCTTTACCCATCCAGGGGTGATTCTCGGAATTGTCTTGTACTGTCCAGCCTGCCTCTGGTCCCCAACTGGGTGGAGGGCGATTCTGAGAATCACCCCTGGCTAGGTGGAGGTTGATTCTCAGAATCGCCCTCTGCCCAGCCAGGGGTGATTCTTGGAACTGCCCTCTGCCTAGCCGGGGGTGATTTTCGAAATCACCCTCTGCCCAGTTGGGGGTGATTCTCAAAATCGCCCTCCGCCCTGTTATCACAAAATCTGACCCTGATAGGTTGCTCACCAAGTAGATTCAATGTAACTCTTTCAGAACAATATTTTGGTTGAGGCTTAGCCTCCTCAACCTGAGAGGGCTCTCTCAAAGGTTTATGCTTTTTTGATTAATGAATAGATGGCTAACTCTAAAATAAAAGGATAAAAATGTATAACTAGTTGTGTCATAGATTAGCAAACATTCATTGGTCTATGGAGTCAAGATAATCTTCAACCAAAACATGTAATCTGTTAAGCATGGAAGTTAAGGCATTTGGAATCTAGGTTAATGAATAAAACAGTAACACAATGAAAAACACAGTCTATTTGCATGTGAAGGAAGTTAGAGCATTGTCAAATTAATTCTAAGTAACACATACAAATGCTACTGAAAATACATAATTGAGGAAGACCATAGAAAGATGATACACATAAACTCCTTATGAAGCTTGAGTTGTCAAAACAGATCTTTGTATTAAGTTGGAAAAGACATAGTCAACTACAATAACACAGTCAATTGCTAATGAAAATTCCCAACCCCTATAGAATTCGACCTCATTCTCTATATAGAACATTTACAATATAGGATTCTTTCATCCTCCACAAGAGAATTCGAATTCCCATTCTTTGACACCTTTCCTAATCTAGAAACCTACTATTAATTACAAAATGACAACTATAACGCTAATGACCAGTCCTATTCCAAATAGGACTAAAAATATTTAATAACCTCCTAACAACATTACCTAATATTTATTACATATTATGCCACCTACATTCCCATGAATTTGAATTTGGATGATCATATTTGACTTGAAGTAACCTTGCTGTAGATAGGAATGTTTTCCTAAAAACTAGGAAACATGTTTTCCTACTTTTCAGCCCCTTTGATTCCTTTATCAGTTTTGAGTAATTTGATCATTAATAGATCAGTTTCACATGTCACATTTTCCAAGCATTGCTCTAAAACCTTTAATCTTCTAACTGTGTATGAATTCATCTCCGAAATGATGTAAAATAATAGAAAATAGGTTTGCACTATGAAAGTAACCTATTTTCGTAGCGTAATTTGTAGGTTACTGTAAAACCTTTCCTTTTAATCATTTTTTCTCCTGTTTTATAAATTTAAACCTTCAAATATTATATCCATGCCTCCACCAGCCAATTTAAACCAAAAACTCATCAACCTTCCCTCCATAACTTATATGAAAATATGCAAAAAGACATCTTCAACAATTTCGTAGCGTGCTACGAAACTGCTGTGCAAGCTGATTTTTCAAAACAGTCTTCAAAATTCGTACCTTGGAGATGTTTAAACTTTAAAGGTGTTGGTATGATTTAAAAAACACAGCAATATGACCCCCAAAACATAATCTTCATCAAATTTTACCTTCATCTTTCATCTATGAATTGGTCATTTTACCTTACTGTTTTTATCTGAAAAATAGGTGTTGAGACAGAGCTTGTATATCCTCATACATAATGTATTTTGAAAAATTGAAGGAGGATTTTGTAGGCCATTCTGTCTTGAACAAAAACCTCTCTTGGTGTTTTGAAATACCTCTCCTACTATCCAAAAACGGTCTTTGAACAACATGTGTAAAACAGGAAAACTCTATTTTCTGAAAATATGGCTTCAAAAAAATACTTTTATCACCCAACTGGTACCACTTGTGACAAAAAGGAGAGAGGTTTTTGTAGTTAAGTATGTTATAAAGAAACACCTCTTTCAGTTTTCACAAATTCGTTTTCAGTTTCCCTGAAACCCCCTTGGAAGTTGACTACTAAAACCAAAAAACTGAGTTTTTCTTCATGACTGAAAAAGCTACTACAACAATTTCATAGCGCGCTACGAAAGTAGCAGTGCTTTCGTAGTGAATTTCATCATTTTTGAACTAGAGGCGCTATGAAAGTGTGGATTCTTGGATAATTGCATAATTTCAACCCGAAACCTAATGGAATGACCCCTAAATGAAAAATATGTCTTTTCAATCATGGAATGGACCTAAAAGACTTTATTTGAACTTGAAATACAACCTTTAAAACTTATGAAACTATGACCTACCCTTTACCAAGACTTAAAATGAATTTTAGACCTACTTGAAATCATGACCAAAAACAGAGTTGACATAATGATGTTTTGAGAATTTTTGGGTGATAACAATGGCTCCACTTGGGATAGTGTGCCCCTGTGGTACAATAAGAACCAGTAGTTCTAGTGCTGCTATCCATTTTTTAGAATAAAACTTTGAAATTTTTCCAAGATCCTCCTCAAGCTCTAGTATCCTTCACCTCGGGCTTAAGCTTTATGGTCACTGCAGAAAAAACAACTTCATATCTACTGAAAGATGCCCATTCACTTTTGAGCTTATTCACATATTCCTACCTACCCTATCAGCTGCAACTCTCCACTTTAACTCAATAAACATGAAACTTCCAGTGAAGCTAATCATTGATCTGATCTGACACTTGAACCTCTTGATTGAACTTGAACCAAAAGTAAACCTGGTGCTGAAATGAACAAGGAAACATGAGATGTAACTGATCTTCATAATTTACATATAACTGGAAATCTAGACTGTAGAACCCTTCCATGTAGCCAGCTATAGGATCAAAGAAGATATGATATGTTTGACGCTTATCATGACATTCTACAATTTGGAAAACTCATCCATGCTTTGATCAATCACATAAGAGTTCAATTGTGTGCTTTCAAACTGCTTTTCAAACTGATTTACAAAAATAGTATATTCTTCCTCAATATATAAGAAGAAAGGTAGCAACACCCCCTCTTTGTGTTTTGGGATTAAAATCATTTGAAAAGACTGATCTTTATCTTGAATACTATGAGATTGAATTTTATCTTTTGAAACTTGCATGTCCTTTTCAATGTTCCCTGCAACTTCATCCACAAACTGAATCTTATCTTCTGACTTGCACTCAAATGATTTCAGATTAGAAGACAAGGATAAAGAAAAATTTTCACCCACTTCTTCATTAATGTAATCATCATTTGATATAGTCTTATGCAAGAAATGACATGAAGAATCAAATTTTTCCTATACCTAAGGTTTGTAGCAAGAATTTTCCAATATTTCCTCTTGCTGTTTGAAATGATTCTCATATTCCTGATGATCAAAGGATTGACAAACCCGCTGCAAATTTTCCTCAAACTCAGAGGATGTGACATGATTTTCATACGTAAACTCCTACTAGGTTTCATTTTCATCTAAGGGAGATATTATCCTTTCTTCATCGTGTTCTTCTTGTTGATGAAAGGTATTGTCATGAAGGGCTTCTAAAATTTCCTCATCCATGAAATCATCATCTTCATAACAATTATCCAAATATTTAATAAAACTCTCAGAGTGTTTACATCAGTCTTCGACCATCAATAAAGAGGGATTACACTCTTTATACATCTCATAAAATACATCATGGAAATTAGCAAGAGAATATAATGAACCATTTGGTAAGATTTCATACCAAGACCATGCTTTTCCTTCTAAAGTGGCCATAAACATCTTCATGAGATAATCTTCAGGGAACTGAACCTTAAGACTGTGTACATGCATATGGAACCTAACCAAATGAAGAGCAACATTGTCTTTCTTTTCATCTTTAAATATTGGAAGATCATCTAACCATTCAACCTTTGGCATAGGATTTGGAAAACCAGGGATATGAGACGGATTCATAGGGGCATACCTGGAATTCATTCTTATAATGGAACTCATCTTGAAACTTCATCTAGCTACTGATCTTCAAGAAGTGGAGTCACCTTCCAATTTGATTATTTTATGTGTGGAGTCGCCAAGGTAGATGCAGCCTCAAATAGCTTCCTGAGCTCCTGCTACCTTCATAAGTTCAGCTTCTTGATTTTGGGAATGAGTAATCTTCAAGCTCCCAGTGGACGCACCAAAATGTTATCAAAAAATCTGACCTTGATAGGCTGCTCACCAAGTAGATTTCATGTAACTCTTTCAGACCAATATTTTGGCTGAGGCTTAGCCTCCTAAACCTGAGAGGGCTCTCTCAAAGGTTTATGATTTTTTGATTAATGAATAGATGGCTAAATCTAAAATAAAAGGATTAAAAAGTATAATTGGTTCTGTCATAGATTAGCAAACATTCATTGGGCTATGGAGTCAAGATAATCTTCAACCAAAACATGTAATCTGTTAAGCATGGAATTCAAGGCATTTTTAGTCTAGGTTAATGAATAAAATAGTAACATAGTGAAAAACATAGTCTATTTGCATGTGAAGGAAGTTAGAGAATTGTCAGATTAATTCTAAGTAACACATACAAATACTACTGGAAATAGATAATTGAGGAAGGCCATAGAAAGATGATACACATAAACTCCTTATGAATCTTGAGTTGTCAAAACAGATCTCTGTATTAAGTTGGAAAAGACAGTCAATTACTAATGAAATTTCCCAACCCCTGTAGAATTCGATTTCATGCTCTATATAGAATATTTACAATATAGGATTCTTTCATCCTCCACTAGAGAATTCGAATTCTCGTGCTTTGAAACCTTTCCTAATATAGAAACCTGATATTAATGAAAAAATGACAACTATAACCCTAATGAGCAGTCCTATTCCAAATAGGACTAAAACTTTGTAATGTTCCAAAATTTTAGCCTCAAAGCTAAATGGAACATTAGAGTTAGCAGCAACTCTAGCCGGTGAATAAATGGGTAGAAAAGCCCATATGTCTCCTAAGGAGGATAAAAAAACTCCAAGTGTGAAAGGGGACACTCTTCCTAGCTTAATAAAACACCTCCATGTGTGGACAGAGATAAAATCAAGTTGATTCAGTCCACTTTGACTAAGTGAACAACACAGTTGTGCAAGAGGAGGAATCCAAGAAGGAATAACGCAGTTTTGGAGGGAGATGTATCTTTGGATAGAGATGACCTACTTGAGTGGGGCCAAGGGCAAGAAAACTCATGCTTTATTTAAGGAAGAGGATGGTAGCATTATTCTTCATGTTTTAGATTATTATTCTTGTCTGCTCAGACTTTTGCTTCCTCTTGCTATTTAGCAAGGTAGCAGTGTTGTTTAGCACCGGGTGTTCCCGAGCAAGAATCCCACCTCTTTCCTTGAGTGGTCTCTTGGGAGAGTTTGCATTCATTTTCCACATCAGGTTTTTAGGCCAAGCTTTATCCTAACTCGTCAGCGCAGTTTATGCCAGAGATTGTGCAGTGTTGCAGGGTGTAGCAGTGGAAGGGATTGGAATCCCGCTTTCTGAGCTAGTTTCTCTTTGGAGGAATGTTTCCTTCACTTGAGGGACCTGTTTGGAGAGGTATAGAGACTATTTCAGATCTTTGGTATCATACCACACATTTCCCCTACATTCCCAGCACTATTACAGCTAGGGAATGCATTATTTTGGAGGCAACATTCAACAGATGGTCTAGTGGATCCGTTGTAGTGTTTTCTTGTGATTGAAAGGTCCAAAATTTCATGGGAGGAAGCCCTTGATGGATCTACATCAGATCATAAATATTTCAGCCTTATACACTCTTATTCTTTAGTGTTGTAGTGGTGATTTAGTAAATTTCTGAATATCACATTTTGTATGCAGAGTGTTTGACAAGAAACCCTTGCTGGGTTCTCTTGAATTTTGTATAAGGAGACTAGATTTATGTTCTTCAGCATTATTAATAAATATATGATTATATCTACTTGTTCTCCTATTTTCTGAGTTAAAACCCTCTTTAGACTGTGCAGTCACTTTTATGCCAAAATCCTTGTGTTGTAGTATTTGGGGTTTTCGGTCATTTTCAGCTACACTAGTGTGGGAGGTCTGTTTAACCCACCTAGCTTTATTTTTTTCGGCTTTATTCTTGGATTTAGGTTGTATGTTGACTAATCTACATTATCTAAGAGTCCATTTCACTATTTTATTGCATATGTTGCTGGGGATGCATTTTTATTGCATGCTTGTTGAGCTATCCCGATTTTGGGATATTAAAAACTCTTTAATAACATCATAACAACCTTAAATAATATTTATTAGATCTTATGCCACCTGAATTCCCATGAATTCGAATTTGGATGATCATATTTGACTTGAAGTAACCCTGCTGTAGATAGGAATGTTTTCCTAAAAACTAGGAAACATGTTTTCCTGCTTTTCAGCCCCTTTTATTCCTTTATCAGTTTTGAGTACTTTGATCATTAATAGATAAGTTTCACATGTGTCACATTTTCCAAGAATTTCTTTAAAACCTTTAATCTTATAGCTGTGTAGAAATGCATCTCTGAAATGATGTAAAAGAATAGAAAATAGGTCTGCGCTACGAAAGTAGCCTGTTTTCGTAGTGAAATTTGTAGGTTTGTGTAAAACATTTCCTTTTAATCATTTTTCTCCTGTTTTCTTCATTTGAACCTTCACCTGTTATATCCATGCCTCCACCAACCAATTTAAACCCAAAACTCATCAACCTTCCCTCCAAAATTTATATGAAAATATGCAAAAAGACATCTTCAGCAGTTTCGTAGCGCGCTACGAAACTGCTGTGCAAGCTAATTTTTCAAAACAGTCTTCAAAATTCGTACCTTGGAGATGTTTAAACTTTAAAGGTGTTGTTATGATTTCAAAAACACAGCAATATGACCCCCAAAACATAATCTTCATCAAATTTTACCTTCATCTTTCATCTATGAATTGGTCATTTTACCTTACTATTTTTATCTGAAAAATAGGTGTTGAGACAGAGCTTGTATATCCTCATCCATAATGTATTTTGAAAAAATGAAGGATGATTTTGTAGGCCATTTTTTCTTGAACAAAAACCTCTCTTTGTGTTTTTAAATACCTCTCCTACTGTCCAGAAACTGTCTTTGAACAACATGTGTAAAACAGGAAAAATCTGTTTTCTGAAAATATGGCTTCAAAGAAAGACTTGTATCTCCCAACTGGTAACACTCGTGAAGAAACTGAGAGAATTTTTTTTATTTAATTATGTTAGGAAGAAAAGCCTCTTTCATTTGTCACAAATTCGTTTTCAGTTGCCAAGAAACCCCCTTGGACGTTCACTACTAAAACTAGAAAATAGAGTTTTCTTCATGACTGAAAAAGCTGCTACAGCAGTTTCGTAGCACGCTACGAAAGTAGCAACGCTTTCGTAGCACATTTCACCATTTTTGAACTAGAGGTGCTATGAAAGTGTGGATTCTTGGCTAATTGCATAATTTCAACCCAAAACCTAATGGAATGACCCCTAAATGAAAAATATGAATTTTTAATCATGGAATGGACCTAAAAGACATTATTTGAACTTGAAATATGACCTTTAAAACTTATGAAACTATGACCTACCATTTACCAAGACTTAAAATGACTTTTAGGCCTACTTGAAATCATGATAAAAAACAGAGTTGACACAATGATGTTTTAAGAATTTTTCGGTGATAACACGCCCAATCAGGGGTGATTCTCGAAATCGCCCTCCGCCTAGCCAGGGGTGATTCTCGAAATCGCCCCCCACCTAGCCGGGGGTCGGAGGAAGGCTAGGAAACACCATCGAGGGCTGCCCAATCTACCTCCAACCTGTGGCTGGGTGGAGGGCGATTCTCGGAATCACCCTCTGCCCATCTGGGGGTTAGAGGTAGGCTGGCCAGCCCTCGACAGTGCCACCTGGCCGGTCTCCGACCCCCAGCTAGGTGGAGGGTGATTTCGGGAATCTCCCTCCACTAAGCTAGGGGTCGGAGGCTAGCCAGGTGGTGCCATCAAGGGCTGCCCAACATGGGCTAGAGGCAAGCTAGGCAACCCTCGACAGCGCCGCCCGGCCTGCCTCTGGCCCCCGGCTGGGTGGAGGGAGATTCTGAGAATCACCCCCAGCTGGGCAGAGGGAGATTCCAAGAATTTCTCCCAGCTGGGTAGAGGGAGATTTCGAGAATCACCCCCGGCTGGGGAGAGGTAAATTTCGAGAATTGCCCCCGGCTGGGTGGAGGCCAGTCGGGTGGTGTTGTCGAGGGCTACCCAGCCTACCTCTGGCCCCCGGTTGGGTGAAGGGCGATTCTCGGAATTACCCTCCACCCAGCCGGGGGTTGGAAGCAGGCCGGGCGACGTTGCTAAATGAAGCAGATTGGGTTTTGGATCTATTTTCTTAATTTTTTTTGTTAATATTTTCCCAAAAATTAGTTTATTTAACATGTTTTTTTAACAAAAAATCTCTAAAAGTGTATTTTTTGCATTCTATTTGTATTGAAAATTTGTATTTTTTTGTCATATCGTTCAAAATATTGGTTTTTTAGCGACAATTATTGGATGTGCATTGAAAAATTAATTAGCAATACATAAACTTGTAGAAAATATAAACTTTATAATATTTACCCTTTTTTCATTTTTTATCTATGTGAAAAAGTGAAGATATCATTACAAATTTTTATTTTTAAAAAAAATATTTTTTTCTTTTTAAAACACAAGTACATAAATGCACATAAAAATAAACATCTCATGGAAGAAGAAGACATTATAAAATGCATAGTGTCAAAATCAATCCTCTAAAAAACCGTTGGTGATGATACACCACCACTATTCAAAATTGACATAAAAAGAATCACAGGAAAAAAAAAAAAAAAAAAATTAAAGTGCCAAAAACATGCTAAAAAAAAATGATTCTACATCACCACTTTTCAAAATCGGGTTTTTTTCTTGCTACGTCAAAAATTAGGTACCAGTGCAGTTATCTATTTCATCGGTAATAGCGTTGAAAGCATTTCTACATTATATTAATAGAGAAAAATGTACACAATGTACAAACATTGTATCCATCTCTTCCATAGAATGAGGAAACCAGAGTGTGTGATGAAAAATTCTCTTCCCTTGGAAGGGGAAACCATATTATAAGTTTTCTAGACAGTTTAACATGTGAAATATATTTCCATTCAAATCATTATGTTTTTACGTTATTTTGTAATAACCACAATTTGGACTTATCTATGAGTCATGGAGATAGTTTGACAAGCACACATAGTTAGTTGAATAGGAGACCAAGGACGTGAGTTATTTGATACATTCTATTTTCATTCAAGAGAATTTAGTAACGCGGACATGTGGAAATAGGACCATGAGTGAGAATCTTGGATTCTTTATTGAAGGTTGAAGACAAAATTAACATAGAAAAATTCCTGAGCAATAATTTCTACATTATATTAACATAGAAAAATTTACATAATGTATAGAAATAGTATCCATCTCTGCCTCAGAATGAGGAAACCAAAGTGTGTGATAAAAAATTCTCTGCCCCTAGGAGGATAAAATAGATTCTAAGTTTTCCATACATTTTAACATGTGAAATATATTTCCATTTAGCTCACAATGGAGGGTTGAGTCTCACAGTGCCATGACTGATGACTATAAAGCAATGATAGTTGCAAACTATAATGGTGTTTAGATATTCTGGGTGCCTTGACCATGTGCACTTAGGCCTAAAAAAGGAGGTGATGTCTCTTTGATTTCCATGAAGCCAAAATAAGGTTTCTCTGATATTCATCAATTAAAATGAAAATTCAATTTCCAACCTTTTGCTCACCAAATCACTGGTGGCTAGCACATGTTGCACTAGAAATTCAATGTAGCCGTGTTGGTGCCTCCTACTTGAGTTCCTACTTGAGCATACAAAGTGCTAGATTCCTCAAGGGCCCCTTCCAAGATGTAGCACCCATAAGTATTGAGATGTCAGGGGAGGGAGGAGGAGATCTATGGGGAGGTGGAGGAGATGAGCTAGCGGGAGGGGAACACGAGAGAGACATAGTAGGGATGGGAGGTTGGGGGGGGGGGGTAGGAAATTTTGAGGTATATGGAAATTATTTTTATCAAGGGGGTGGAATGGATGAGTTGTGCATAAATCTCCACTATCAAGTTAGCAACTTTAGACTTTTCATGCTCCCTATCTTTCAGCTAACAGCCCAGGAGATTACGGAGAGCCCGAAGGGATGCATGCCCCCTGCAGGTCTCCTCCTCTTCCATGGAAACCATGATTCTTCTAATGCTCTTAGGGATGTTGTTATCAAATTGGGTGGCAATAGAGGTGTCATCCAAAGTGGTGGGGATACGACCACATCCTATTCCCCTATATGGGAAACGTCCCCTTCCTTGTCTGTCACTACTCATAATGGAGTTGCAGGGTTTGGGCATTATGAGACTATGGCCTAGGTGAGTAGAGAGAAAAACGAGGGGAGGAGAATAGGAGAGAGATAACTGGAAGGCAAAAAATCTGAGGAATATAATGTCGGAGATGACAGAAAGAGCTACACATTCCAAGGCCAAGGTATAAATGCAGAAATTAAATTCAGATGGACGACATTTGTCAACATCACCACATGATGAGCGTCGTCAAGTGTATTCACCTAGCATCAATATCCATTTTTCATAATAATATTTTATGACCTGTGGAAGTGATATAAATATTTATGGTATGAGATCCAACAATTTGTGCATCCTACAGTGATAACCCTAGGTTGAATTTTTGGAGGCATCTATGTTATATTCTTTCCACGACTATGTTATATTATTTCCTATGTTGTTTTCTTTCCACAGGGGGCCACAGGAGAGCTTAGTCATTGGCCCAATTCTTCAACACCCATTGTTTCTCTACACCAAGAGAACTTCTGAGTGCTTACAGACTTTTTCAATGCATTTGCAACATTCTTCAGAGTGTCCACCTTTACCAGCAACACCCTTTTAGCCTCAACCATATCTCTAACAAAGTGATATAGAACATCAATGTGCTTTGTATTTGAATGATAAGAAGGGTTCTTAGCTAAGAAAATTGCACTTTGGCTATCACAGTCTATCCTTATAGCTTGCTGTACCAACCCCATACTTGAACACAATCTCTGCAACCAAATTGCTTCCTTACTTGCAAGAGTGGCTGCTATGTATTCTGCCTTTGTAGTTGAAAGAGCCACTACAGACTGTCTTTTACTCATCCAACTGACTGCGCCTCCAAATAGGCTAAGCACATACCCACTTGTAGATCTTCTTTGGTCCAGATCTCTAGCCCAGTATGCATCAACAAAACCACAAATGTCCAACATTCTTTCCAATCCTGGTCTTCCCTGGTAGCACAAGCCATAATCACTAATGCCACGTAAATATCTGAAAACCCGCTTCACTGTTGTCCAATGCTCCTTCCCTGGGTTTGACATAAACCTGCTCAATACTCCCACTGCATGTGCAATGTCTGGTCTAGTACAGACCATTGCATACATCAGGCTACCCACCGCACTTGCATATGGAACACGGGACATATCCTCCTCTTCTTCTTGTGTCTTGGGACACTGTTCAGCAGACATCTTTACACCTACAGGAATAGGAACATTCACCGGTTTACTATCCTGCATATTGAACCTCTGCAATATAGTCTCAACATACTTCCTCTAGTTTAACCATAGCTTCCTCTTTGCCCGATCTCTCTTAATTTCCATGCCCAAAATATAGTTTGCAGCACCAAGATCCTTCATGTCGAATTTGGAGAACAGTTTGGTCTTCAAATCTTGGATAATTTCTTTGTCATTTCCAATCAACAACATATCATCCACATACAAGACCAAATAAATAACACGATCACCAATTAATTTAAAATAAACACAGTGATCCTCCTTGCTTCTGGTGAAGTCAAGTCCCCGTATATAGGTATCAAATTTTTGATACCACATCCTTGGTGACTATTTTAACCCATACATAGACTTCTTCAACCTGCATACCAGTTCTTTCTTACCCTTCACCATAAAGCCTTCAGGTTGCTTCATGTAGATCTCCTCTTCTAGATCCCCATGAAGAAATGTTGTCTTCACATCCATATATTCTATCTCAAAATCAAATGCAACAGCAACAGATAAAAGTAATCTAATAGAAGTAACTTTAGCAACAGGAGAAAAAATATCACCAAAATCAATTCCCGGCACCTGGGAATAACATTTCGCTACCAACCAAGATTTGTATTTCTCCACCTTGCCTTCTACATTCATCTTCTTCTTAAACACCCATGTTCTCCCAATGGGCTTCCTTCCAGCCGGTGACTCCACCAGATCCCATGCATCGTTTTTGTGCAAGGATGCCATTTCATCAACCATGGCCTCCTTCCAGAGTTTTCTATCCTCTGAATCTACTGCCTCCCTGACAGTTATAGGTTCATCATCAGTTATAGTTAAGGAAAAACCTGAACATAAAGCAGATGGACTATACCTTTCTGGTTGCCTTCTTTCCCAAACTGATCTTCTCAAAGCTGGAGTTTGTGGCTCTTCATCTTCTGAGTCTTCTTCTGTTGTAGAGTCTGATTCATCCTCCTTTAGCTAAAACTCTATCTTCTCAGGGTCCTTTGGTAGGAATTCATGTTTAACAACATCTTTCACTTCTCTAAACATCACATCTCGGCTGTACACAACCTTCCTTGTTTTTGGGTTCCAAAGCTTGTAACCCTTTAAACCATCCTTATACCCAATAAAGATGCACCTTTCAGATTTATTATCCAACTTGGTCCTTTTCTCCTTTGGAACATGTACATATGCATCACATCCAAATAACCTTAGATGTGAAAGAGAGAGTTTCTTACCAGTCCATACCTCATGAGGGGTCTTATCCTCCAATGCTGATGAAGGTGATCTGTTAACTAAGTAATATGCAGTCTCCACTGCCTCTGCCCAGAATTCTTGTCCTAACCCGATACCACTGAGCATGCTTCTTGCCTTTTCCATCAGTGTTCTATTCATTCTTTCTGAAACTCCATTTTGCTGAGGTGTATATGGAGTAGTCTTCTGCCGTGCTATAGCACACTTCTTACAGAACTCTTCAAATTCCTTCTTGCAAAACTCCCCACCATTATCTGTCCTCAACACCTTTATCTTCTTCTTTGTCTAGTTTTCCACTAGAGCCTTAAATTCTTTAAATTTGTCAAAGACTTCAGATTTCTTCCTCAAGAAATATATCCATGCATTCCTTGAGAAGTCATCTATGAATGAAACATAGTACACAGACTTTCCCAGTGATGGAACTCACACAGGCCCAAACACATCATTGTGCATAAGTTCTAATATCTTGTTTTCCCTCTTAGCACCAGAAGGAAAACTCACCCGATTCTGCTTCCCATATACACAATGTTCACAGAAATCAAAATCCAGAGAACAATTAGACATACCTTCTACCATACCATCTCTATGTAGTATCCGAAGGCCCTTCTCTCCAATATGTCCAAGCCTTTGATGCCATAGCATGGCATTTTCTCCGCAGACAACTAGGCTTTCAAATTACCTTCAGAACCAAATAAACCAAATGTTATACCCATCAACAACAGTTTTAACTTGTAGTTTGTACAAATTTCCCGTCCAACCCCCGAGATTAATACCATACTCCCCTAACCATCTGGTGCACTTTTCCTCGAACACCGTTTACACCCAAGATCATCCATTCGCTACGTAAAATCATATTTTTGGCCAATGCAGGAATATGCAAAACACCAGGATGTTTTCTAATCCTTCCACCTTGTAGCTTCAGCTTGACCTTTCCACGTCCGACGATTTTGGCCTTCCTATCATCCCCTAGGAAGACATCACCATCATATTTCTCATACTCGCAGAACCACTCCCTATGGGGAGTGAAGTGAAAGGATGCACCTGAGTCAATCAACCATGACTCATGATCTACATATGTATTTGAAGAAGAAGCCAAATACACATCCCCACCTTCATCCGAGGTGGTTTTTGCCTTTGCAGAAGGAGCATCATCAGATCCCTTTCCTTTCTCAGGAGCTTTAGATTTGCAGTCATTTTTGTAGTGCCCTTCCTTTCCGCATTTCCAGCACACCTTTATAAACTTTCCAGGAGATTTAGATCTCCCTCTAGATTTGGATCTCCCACTCAAAACCTTATTCTTGTTTTTGTTTTGGGACCTTCCTCGTACAGATAAGGCATCTCAATTCTGACCCTCCATATTTCTCCATCTCATTTCCTCTGATAGCAAGGCTGAGAAAATATCATCAAAATTCAAGGTAGTTGTATTGCTACCTATTGCAATAACCAGACTGTCCCACGAGTCTGGTAGAGAACACAACAAACTAATGCACTTATCTTCTTCTAAGATTTTAATATCAACAGATGACAGCTGACTTACCACAGTATTGAAGGCGTTCAGATGCTCTATCACCGAGTCTCCATCCTTCATCCTCAGGTTATACAGCTTTTTCCGCAGGAACAACTTATTCACCAGAGACTTATATTTGTACAAATTCCCAAGTTTTTCCCACAAATTCTTCACCGTAGCTTCCCTAGATACATTCAAAAATACTGAATCTGAGACACACAATCATATTGTGCTCTTTGCCTTCTGATCTAGTTTCTTCCAGTCTTCATCTGACATTCGCATTGGTTTAGTACCTACATCTACCGCAATCCACTAATATTTATCCACCAGCAGATCCTCCATCTTGAGCTTCCATAACTCAAAACTCTGACCATTAAATTTCTCGATCTCTATCTTCCCGCTGCTCTCCATCTTCTTTCATTGCAAGAATCGTTCCCGCATATCTCCCACTGAACAGGGTCTACCACAGGCCCGAGCAAAAAACCCTCAGCAGCAAAGGCATCCCCTTGAAGCCGAAACTGCTCTGATACCAAATGTAGGTTTTAACCCTGAACAGAAATTATCTACACACGAATATTATAACATAAAATAAACAATAGAAAGAGCATAAAACATAAAACAGATAAACATAGAAATTTTCCCCTGGATCCCAAATCGGGACGACTAGCTTGATTTTTCATTATATTCCTTTTAGTGTTACAACACATATATATACATTCCGAAGCATACATAAACCCCAATCCATAAACCCTGGATTAGAACATAACTGTAGTTCCCTTGACCGGATCTACAAAAATACCAGGGGCCGAAAACTATCGTGCCCCAATACCATGTGCAAAACCATGCACAAAACCATGGACGTGGACTACCCACCGGAAATTAAGGACCAAAAATTTTTCACCAGGGCACTGCCCCGGACCCTGACAGGGGGGGCTACCACCCCCCCTGTGACCCCCCCGTTCCGCCCAGTGCAAAGGGGGGGCTATCTCCCCCCCTCTTACCCCCCCGCGTGTGCTTAGTCGTGGAAAGAATATAACACGTACCCAACAATCTAAAACAAACTTATGAGTGTTTTAACAAATAGAACACAACTCTTTGGGAACCTAATTACTGCTAATCTATGATAATAAGTTTCATACCCATCTACATAAGAACAATGTCATCCAAGAAAAAAATCGAATAAAAAAACTTCGAGAGATATAGTGTGCTTACCGAAGAATTTGAGGACTGTCCAACCATGAGTGTGAATGCAGTGCCAAGATCCAAAAGGCAAGTGAAACCATGGTTCCTTTGTGCCCTCGTATGCAATAAACGAGAAGCCAAATGTAGCCTAAACACAACTATTTTATTTTCTTATATTGGTCGACCCTAAACACAAAACAAAAAATTAAATATAAATATAATATAACATACAATTAAATTAAATTATATTAAATTAATAATTTATAAATTATTATAACATATAAATTATATAAAATTAACAATTTATAAAATAATATAACATAAAATTAAATTAAATTATATCTTATATTTAATTTTACTTTAATATAATCCTAATATTGGTTATATATATATATATATATATATATATATATATATATACACACACTATAACATTAATATATAATCTTATCTGATTTTTGTTGAAATTAATCATGTATTTAATGTGCTACATGTGAATAAAAATTTAATGGTGTCATTGATGCTAATGTGATGAAATCCCATGGTATCTTGTGATTAAACATTTGAAGAACCCCTAGTTCAACAAGGCTACACAATGTGGAAAACAACGATTCATTCATTAATATAATTAAAAATCAAGAATATAAATATGAGGACACCCAACCATATTTCAAGTGTTGAGGTTGAATTTAAATACACATGAAAATTTCTCTCAGCTATTTAATAAATTAAATAGTACAATGAATCTAGATAATACATTGTTTGAATATAATTAAGAGATCTGTGTTGGAGGGTTCATGGAAAAATAAAAGAGGATCCATTAATTAAACATTGTTAAACATGACGTGGATGAAAAACATGACAATGATGATGATGATGGTGGTGATGATGATGATGAATATGAAAAAGATGATGGTGATGATGATGATGTTGATGATGGCAATGATGAGAAAGATGAAGATGAAGGGTACGATTTTTTTCCAAATGGAAGAATACAAAGGAGGTTTCTCAACCTACGGATTATTAAGTACTAATAAATAATTTCATCTCCTTGACATTTAATATGTTATAACTTTTTCATTTCATTCTCAAATTATTTTTGTGAGTCGTATTTGTGTCTTAAAACACTCCCATATCGTCAATGCATTCATCTACCACAACCATGTCAAATTTTAGTGCATACGAGCACAAATTGAAAATTTTCAATTTTCTCCCCATTCTCAAGTCACATTACATCTAGCTCAAGAGACTTTTGAAATCCTTTGGAAATTGATTCACTAAAACTTTAAAAGAATGGATAGTGCAAAAAAATAAATTATTCAATCAAATGATAAAAATTTCAGTTGAGGATGATGGCAATGAGAATAATGGTGACATCACATCTCAAGTCACATCACGACTAGTTCAAGAGATTTCTACAACCCTACGATAAATCATTAGATTTCGTGCAGACATACCTAGGGTTCGAGTGTTTTCCTTGCTATGAAAATTAGTCAACAAAAATCATTAGCTCATTAATGACAATAAAATATTATCATTTGTTCATACCATGTTGTATAATAAATCAATTATAAACTGGATTTTAACATCTAAACATTAATTTATTATTCTTAAAATCATTATGAGACCCCCAAGTGGAACTCTGTTCATGGGAATTCATTGTCTGACATTAATTTTTTTTCTATGGGCACCCATTTCCATGTCGGGTCGACCTACCAACCTGCACCTCACACTATGATTTTCCCACTGGCTGCTTCACTCAAATGTCATAATATTTTTTCCACTTTGAGTGGGCATGGGAAGTCATGGGTTGACCTTACTTATTTTGTACAGGTGCCCCTTGCCAAGTCTAGTAGACCCACCAACTTGTTGCACAGGTGCTCTGACATTCTTAGCATGCGAGGCCCCATGGGGAATAAGGCAGCCCACCTTCATGGAAAAGTTCACCCTATTGTCAAAATGAATCAACATAAATAATTAACTCATCAATGACAATAGAATATTATCATTTGTTTGTACCATGCTACATAATCAATCAATTACGTCAAACTAGATTTTAACTCCTAAAAAATAGCTTAGTCAATTTTGTAAAAATTATTATGAGACACCCTAGTGGGAACTATGTTCATGGGTAGTCATCGGCTAACCCTACTTATTTTCTCCAGGTGCCCGTTGCCAAGTCAAGTTGACCCAACAACCTTGCATGTCACGTTATGACTTTGCCCGTCATTTTCTTCGCTCAAATGTCATTGTTCAACCAACCATTCGCACATGTTTTCCTTGATTATTTAACACATCTTCTCGATCACCATGTTTCTCGGTTCAATCATCACCCAACTTGACTAGTCCACTTCACGTGCCCAACTCGTTAGCTCACCGTCGTGTTGTACAAGTCACCTTTGGGTGCTCGGGCATGCCCAAGACACATACCCTTTTCATGCAAATAACGCCCTCAATTGACTTGAGTCGTTTGGTTTTCTCATTTTGTTTCTTGTTGTGCACGCCCCATTTTCACGTGGGTGCGGGGGCACCCTACCTTCGTGCAGGTGCACCCAAGGCACTCATCTCTGTGTTGTGCATGAAACACCCCCATAGTTATACTTCGTTTCATACTTCATTTTTTCACCACTTTGAGTGGGCATGGGAATTCATGGGCCAGCCTTACTTATTTTTTTTGGGCACCCCTTTCCAAGTATGGATGAACCATGAACTCATCGCACAGGTGCCATGGCATGCCCATCATGCAACGACCCATGGGAACTTGGGCACCGCACCTTTGTGTGGGTGTTCACTCTACTGTGTAAATCAGTAAACACAAATCATTGTCTCATCAATGGCAATAAAATATAATCATTTGTTAGTACCATGTTGCATAATCAATCAATTATAAACTGATTTTTAACACCTAAACATTAATTTAGTCAATTTTCTAAAAATAATTATGAGACCCTTTGGTGCGAACCATGTTCATGGGAAGTCACGGGTTGACCTTACTTTTTTTTTGCAAGAACCCCTTGCCAATTTGGGCTAACCCACCAACCATGCATGTCATGCTATGAATTTTATCATCGGTTGCTTCACTCAAATTTCATCGTTCACCTGGCTGATCGCATGTCTTGTCCTTGCTTATTTCTCATGTCTGCCTAACCGTCATGTCACCCAATTCACCCGTCGCCAAAATATCCTAGTCCACTCAATGTTCCAAAATCATCCTCCTTTTAGTTTTGGCATGAAATTCACCTTTGGGTAGCCAGGCATGCCCAAGGCACACACCCTTGTCATTCACATGAGCCCCTCAATTCACTTCGCTTGTTTATTTTACCCATCATTTCAGCCATATTTTCACCTATCGTTCACGCCACATTTGCACGTGGGCACTGGTGATTTGAAAATGAAAACTGATCGTCATATCACACTTTAAAAGTATGATAAATTTGTGTCTTTAAATTTTAACTTAGTTTGCAACTTTTCCAACTGTGAATAGTTAAGTTTTCAATGAACTTAAAGATGAAACAAAATCATGTGAAACACAACATGATGAAAATGAAGAAGAGAAAAACCATGTGATAATTAAGTTCACCCCACCTGGGCTATGTCTCTGGGCCCTGTTCCAATGGCTAGGACACTTTATTGATCTCAGTAACAAAAAGAGTACATAACAAATCATTAACTCATAGAGTAAACCTCCATCTAGAGTGGCACTTGTTTCTCCTTCAAAGAAATCTCACTCACAATTTAACTCCATTTTACAAAGAAATGTTAGTGTCAAAAGAAAAAGGACTCTTTCATTCAATGTGGAAACATGTCCTTATACCCATTCTAAGATAAAAAAGCACAAAACCAACTAATTTATCATGAAGTGTTGAAATGGTATTTTCCCACAATAAAAATGAGAATATACTAAAAATTACTACTCTAATGAAGCAATAATTGCTACAGATGTGTCTGGAAGGCTGGAAAACCCATTTCTAGGCTCTTTCCATGCTAAAAAAGGTCTCCATATGGCCTAAAAAATCCATGAAAAAATCTCTGTCTACAACATAAAAATACTTGGCTCTGCAATTTCTTCAATATACAAAGCTAAAATCACAAAAATAATGCAACCATTAAGTTCAAAACACCCAAAAACCCTTGTGCATGCTCTTCTTGGGCTCAAAAGGCTGAAGAATGACAAACTTAGATCTCTTTCTCGATTTTCCTGCTATCTACCTGGAAAATTGGTGAAATTGGATAAATGTATGACAAAATCCTCCTTTTCACTAACTGTTGAGCAACAATTTGGCCTAGGACTTGTTAGGGTCTCGTGATTTAGCAAATTGGCAGACCAAATGCAAAGGGTAACATCAGACTAGTATTTGAAGTCCTAGGACCTAGCCTTCCTGGACTCAGAGAGGGCTCTCTCTATTGTATGCAAAGGATGTGTACTTGTTTTCTTCTAGGGTTTTGGTTTTGGGCTAGTTGTTAAGTGTAGGGTTTGTTGTTTTCTTTGGTTGGGTAAGATGGTCAAGTAGAATAGGTGGAGTGAGAGGTCTTCAAATCATTGGTCTATGGAGTCTATGAAAGTCATGGATATCTCAATAATGAAATAGGATGCCTAATAAGGAAAATCTAGCATGGTCAAATGGATCTTAAAATGCATGTGTGAAGTGAAATTAACAATAAATTTTTGAGCATAGTAGGTGTGTAAGGGCAGTGAAGAATACTTAAACAAGTAATTTTTAAACAAGATGGTCTCAAATACTAATCAACATAAGGGTATAATCATAAAACAGGGCAAGCCAATAACTCTCTGATTACACTTAAGTGAACAAGCATTCAAGATGAACAATTCAGTGAACCATAGAAAGCAAGAAACATATTTAACTTTTAGTGATTTAACCTTCAAGATTTAGAAAACATACAAGATAACATATAACTTTAATCAATGAAGAGGGAATGCCTAAGCATCAATGATCAAGCTAAAAAGAACTTTAAGGAAACTTCTCAAGCATGGACAAAGGGCATGAGAAAAACATGGCCTCTTTGGATAAAACCTAACAAGTAATACTTCAAAGAGAGATTCCAAAACAGAGTTTAAATAGCTTCAAATAGGCTGGGCTAATCATAAAACATATTTGAAAACTACTATATTGAACCATTTATGGAATAAACAAGCATAGGTGGATCTAAGGAGTAGCTAATAATTCCTTAGACAAACCCAGTAGTAGAAAACATAAAGGCAATAAGAAACAGGAAGGACTAAGGTGCCTCAAAAAACATTTCTTAACCTATACTCTTATGTTCTACTGCAAACATAGAAAGATGAACATAATGATAAACATGAAAACAAGAACTAATAGAGGCACATCACCATTAACCATGCTCAAGGATCCTGCAAGCTATCCTCCTTCATCATCAATCCAAGAAAGCCATTCAGAAACTCCAAAAGACCATTTTCTTCTTCAAACTCAAGAAAACCATGTATTGCTCTCAAAACTCATCAAATAACAACATTTACAATGAAAGCCCTCATGCTCTATTTATCTAGAAAATGAGAAAAAAAAACCTAGATAGGGTTGGAAAATGTCAAAATCACTCATAAATGTCATTAATGCCCAAGAGACCATGCAAGGCCCAAGGCACAAAATATCCCATGAAATAAATGCCAAAATAACTTCTAGCACCTAATTCTAGAGTGATTTGCCTCAAAAAACACTAAAATATGATTTTGCAATAAATGAGTGTGTTTTTTTGACTTTTGGCCAAAAACACATAGTGTTATCCATAAGCACAACACCACCTTCAACAGAAAATAGGTCTTGTTGTAGCCAAGTTTTGGGGACCTTCTCGATGTTGTATTTTGCTCCATGATGGTTCGTTGGAAAGATTATTGAGTCCCCTTTCTAGATATACCTTTGTTTTCTGATTGAGCACCTATAACCTGTTCACAAATTCAAATCCCCAAGATTGATCTGAGCGCAATGCCAGACCTGATGTAATATTCCAGAATAGGGAAAATCTACAATGTTAGGAATATATTATAGTATTCCTAAATTGGAGATCCAGCAATACATGAACACAATATTGTAAACAAAGAAAATATGATCATGACATGATAGAGATCAATATTCAGCCATCATTCTATTAATGGATTAGCAACAATGTACAAAATATCATGAGCGACAAGCCACTCAAGCCATAAGAACAAATCTCCAATGATCAAAACAATAGATACATGAGATGCTGCAACTATATAGCATGCCGGAGAGTAATGACTGCATAGTATATATTATTGTAGCTGCTACTATAGATGTATATACATGAAATATGGCTGATATAAACAAAATAAATTCCCAACAATGTTGATATGGGCTCCAATACAAGATTTCTAGCCAACCCGGAAAGGATTGCTAGAAATACCGGAAAACATACATTGTGACAAATAACCCTGGGGTTAATGTGCCACTGTAAACTGGATCTGATATGAAATGAGGCTATGACAGATCTTAAATTCTAATGTCCTCCTCCAATGGTATCTCTGATTAGAAGGTTGATCCCTCTACTTAGAAATAGACCTTCGTGATGAGCTCAATGAACCCTCCCAGCAAATGCCTCCAAAAATAACACAATTCCAAATGGTGACTACGCTGTGAGGGATAGAAGATGATTGGCCTAATTCCAAAGATGGATAAATATGCTTGGGATTCCTTCTTGCTGATCCTCCAATGGATAGACAAGCTCTCCACTGAAAAACAAGCCCAGAAATGACTCTAAGAGATCCTCCTTTGCTGCACCCTGCAACACAACTCAGCTCTAAACAGAAAATGCAATGTAGCTGGGAAAAAATTCCAGAATGAGGAAATGTATCCCAAAGAAAATCTCCTTCCCTAGGGATGAGGTAGGGATCCCTGGCAAGGAACACCCTTGTGCTAAACAACACTGCAACCCTGCTAAATAGCAAGAGGAAGCAAAGTCTCAACAGACCAAAGTAAATAATAATCCAAACATGAATAACAGTGGCTGCCCTCCTCTCCATATATAGCAAGTGCACCTCTCCACAATGGGTCCCATCCACATGTTCCACCAAGCTCATGTAAGTTTTCCTCCATTAAAACTACGCAGTCCATCAAGGAGATACAATGTATCTAGATAGTGCATGTGGACTTGGTCAAATATGATTGAATCAATATGATCCAATCCTATTCACACCTATAGGTGCTTAATCCAGCAACTTATTCTTCCTCTTTTCACATGAGGAATATTATTCTTCCTTCTAAAGAGGTTAATGGGCCTCCCTACCCATTTTATTCATCTACCTAGAGATAATGCTAACTATAATGTTTCTTTTAGCGTGAGGCTAAAATTTGGGAAAATTATAGTCCTCCCCCCAAAATTTTTCTTTTCCTGAAGCAGCTGTATAGGGAGAGAAAAATTCATACCCTTCTCCTTTTTTTGCCTCCTCGTCAATAGTCCCCACCACTACTCAAGATAATGTGCAACAAATCTGCCTCCAATGTCTCCTCCCAAAGATGCATAACCAAATGGCTCACATCATGAAAAGTTGGAAGGTGTAAGTGGAAACCTTCTTACTGTCCCATGGCCTCCTCAAGGTAGGAGTGATGATACACATGGGGAAATCTCATTCCCAATTAGTGACCCTCTCACCCATGCTATCATCCAAATTAAATGAGCCATTCTAGGAAGCTCATCAAAGAAATCCGCAACCCCGGTTTTATGAAATGTGTTGGGGCTGAATGGAGAGTTTATATTTTCCCATCCAAGTAGTTTCTCTCTCCATTTATAGTAAGTATGAGGTTGTTGATGATCTTGGGCTGAAATGAAATGGCCTTCAAAAATGGCCCAATATACCCCACAAGATAATTCAACCATGAAGTGCCTCCTCCAAGAATGCAAGTTCTCCCAATGGTTCCTCCTACATGAAGGAAAGAGGTGTGATGTGGCAATCATGGTGTGCCCATTGTTTCTCCTAAAACACACAACATGTAAAATAGGGAGAATAATACTCCCAATGGGAATCTCCAACTCATATCCCACTCTCCAAACAAATATTCCCATGAACATAAAATTATTATCAATACATGGAAGCAAAAACCAATAAAAACAAGTTTCCATGTGACAACTGGAAAGTGGATCATAGTTCCTCACATTGAACTAGTGCAGTGCATCCCATGCCTGCCTCAAAACAAAGTACAATAATTTCTTTCCCAGCCACTTTTTTCTACCACAATCATCTCATAAGATGGAATCATGAATATACAATTTGGTGCCAATAGTGCACACTAAGAATCATGTGGCTTCCCCCACAAACCACCAAATAAATAGCCAATCTCAATGCCACAAGTGGCTCTAAGTGCATCATCATATAATATGCAAGAAGGGACAATCCTTCTTGGTACAACATGTTTCTCATATAAAGAAAATAAGTACAAAACATAAAGTGAAATTGTACATCCTCCATCATGTACTTGAGACCTTGAGCTGAGATGGCTCAACCAGAAATTTTCCCTCACCTCCAAAGAGTAGGGAAGTGGCTGTGACCTCCTCTCTATCACCATATGTGCTATGCATCTCTCCATATACTAAAATATGTCATGTTGAATGCCCTCCCAAGTCAACTCCTTTGCCAAAGAAAGGTATGCATCATAATGCATGGAAAGGAAGTCCTCATGTGATACATGAAGCAACTTCTCCTTGAGCTTAGAAGCTCTAGTCAAGAAGACTCTGCCATAAGAATAGATGACCACATCATCCACCATATACTCATCATATCTATCGAGGTCACCAAGAATTATACTATTAGCCATCAGTAAATTTTTGTCATAGAAAATGATGGCTAAAACAGGTCCTGAGCCTTCAAGAGATTATTTTCATAGAAAATTACTCATTCTTGAAGCCTTCTGGTGTTTTCTAACTCAAGAATAATCTTCACAGTTGTTTCCTTCAAAAATTCCTCAAGAAACCTTGTTGTATAAAGGAGACTTATTTCAACCATTTTCTCCATCTTTTTACCTTCATAATTTCCTTCAAAATCCCCTCATATCACTCATTTTCCCCTTTACATATACCTCATTTTCCTTTGTAAAATATCTCCTTTCCTCTCATTTTTCCTCTATTCCCTTTGAAAAAATTCATTTTTTACCCCCCCCCCCATTTCATCAAAAAACCCTTTTAAACCATAAAAACTTTTTTTTTATGGTTTGAATTACCCTATTTTACCTATCGGAACCTCAAAAAACACTAAAAAACACCCCAAAAAGCCTCATTTAGGCCTTTTTCCGTTCATATTAAAAATTTGGGTTTTTAGCCCCTTTTGGCTTAGCCCCCAGCTCTTTCTCTATCATATGACCCATCGTCTATAACCTGGCGCTAGATCCTTAGCCTCTAGCCCCTTTGCCTCCACTCCCGGTCACCTTATCTCCCCACGGGACCACTTCCTAGCACCTTCCCTTAAACCCGCTTCCCTTACCCTTTATTTACCCCGCGTTCCTTGTAAAATGAATTTACCTTTGCATTTCCCCCACCCTACTTGGAAAATCCGACATCAATCCTGGCCGTAGATCTATTTGATCCAACAGTGCTAAATCACCCTACCTTTCCTCGCCTTCCCTCCAGCCCTTTTCTCACCTTTTTCCTCTGCACTATATTTTTCCCTTGGGCGATCATGACCGTTGATCTCATTGATCTGATGGTCATCACACATCCCCCCTCATCCTTTGGGCTACCCCTTATCCTTTCACCCTCACAATCAATCTACACCATAGATCTTATTGATCTAACGGTTCCTGTTTAACCCGAAATCCAATCCATCGCATATAACATCCCGCTACCAAAAAAAAGAGCTAACGTCATACTCTGGACCCACCTTCCACCCATGAAACTATCCCCCAATCCCCTCTTGAAACTTGGCTCCCACTACATCCTCACTCGAGCACTTTCCATCTATCGCGCTCCCCTGTAGCCATTGGATCTGCACCCCCAGATCAAATGGCCTACGTTCTATTTCGCGCAAATTTTCATGTCGGGGTTTAACGACCCAAATCCACGCGAAACCACTGGCTTCATAAGGGACAGGTGTCACGCCCTGTATGGTATCACGTTCAAAACACACAAAACTATTTACCGCTTGGATTCTACGTGAAAACCACCGACGGTTTTTGCAAAACCACTAATCCATATTTCACGCCCTAATTAACATTTGAACCCCGTTTTCACATATTTCTCCATGGAATCACCTCCTGCATGCATTTTCCTCTCCTCACTGCTCCTCCCACCTTACCATGGCCTCTGTAAGCAGTAATTTCCAATGCGCAGGGTTTTATAATGTTGTTTTGTTTGTCTTATGCAGGTTTGATGGCGTTTAAAGGCCAAAAACCCTTTCCACAGTCCATAAAGGGACAGGGCCGAAGGTTATCACATCTAAAGCCTAAATAACACAGAAAAGGAGCTCCTTGGGTGTAAATTTTTGGTTTTTATCCAATGTTCCATGTACATTGGTAATTCAAATCAAACCCTCCACGCCCTAAAGCCACTTGTCCATAACAACAAAAGGAAAAGCACAGTGAAAGAGACAAAAGGTTAAATGCTAAAACCAAGAAAAGTATGGATAAAGCGCAGTGATTAAAGAAATCAATAAAGTCAGAAAACCAAAGGAAAAAGGGATTAAAGGTTAATATAGTCAGCAGAAAAGACAAAAATCCTGAAGATGATAAGAAGGCCTAAAAGCCAAATCAAAGGCCTAATTGAAGTTCAAAGTGCCAAATCAGCACAAATTAATAAAGAAAGCCTCCAAATGCCACATCAGTGAGGCAATTAATTCTCAGAAATGCCACCTACAGGCCTATTTCCTCAAAATAATACAAAGTTAATGCACAGCCAGAGATATTTGCCAAAGACAGCTCAGAAAGTAATTACAAGCCTACCAAAGCCTCCAAAGTCAACAAAAGTGACTGAAGTTGATGAAATTTAATGTAAATTTAATTAAACTGAGTTAAACATCTGAAATCTTCTCCATAATGCCTCCCAAAGGTCGAGAAGCATTTACTCTGTATTAATTGAAAAAATAGACATTCCTTTCACTCCACCTCCTCAATTTACCTATATATATCATATGAGGAGTCTAGTGTTATTGTTGGTTGAATACTCATTGAATTTAAATAGATATTGAGGCTACTGAAGCTCTGTTTTGTAATTGAAGAAGGATAGGCTAAGAAGAGAGTTTTGAAGCTATAAAAGACCCACTGGACTTGAAGATTGTAACTGGTTTGAACATCAAATACACAAGTTGACTTATGGGATCCTGGTCTATGTCGATGGTGATGTTTTTCTTACTATGATTGTCATTTTTATCTTGTTTTCCATACTATCCACTTTCTCTAATAAAGAACAACAAAGATAGATTAGGATTTACTGTAAAGTACCCTATTTCTCACTGATAAAACTTTATCTCTATGTTTTCTTCTGATTGGGTTTCAAATGGTAATTCAATAGAGTATAACCAGTAAATTGTTGGTGAGCCCATGTTTCCTGAGTATAACTTGAGATATTGTCTCTGAAAGTTTCCGTAAGAGTATGCTAAAAGAAGGCTAGATTCAAAGTTTTTACCTGATCTTAGGCTACTTTTTATGTTCATATTAAATGTTTTCTTTGAGAATATGCTGAAAGCAGACTAAGTTAAAAGTCCTTATTTGATCTTAAGATATTCTTTGTTTTAACTGTTTTTCCTTGAGAGTGTGTCAAAATTCGGATAGGTTAAAAGCCCTTACTTGATCTTATGTTATTCTTTGTTTTCTTTAGAGAACATGATAAAAGCAGGATATATTCAAAGTTCTTACTTGATCTTAAGCTGCCCTTTGTTTTTCTTATATGTTTGCTTCTTTCACCACACTCCTTGATGTTTCATACCATAACTCAATCTAAAAATATCCTTTGATATAGATGAAATTCCCCATAGACCACTCTTGAAACTTGTTGTGCAATTAAATTATTTTGTGACTCCATAGCCCAATGGATTGACATTGTTTCTTACTTGTCCTATCAGCTGAACCATTCTGTCAACCTACTCACACCTCTACCCTTCAAAATACTTCCTTCATTTCAATGATGTTCATCCTAACCAAAACAAACAAAACCCTTGTACTTCATAACTAGCCTAATATCATATCATAAGCCTTAAAGAAATATTTTCGAAAACACTTATATAAAGAGATCCCTCTCTAAATCTAGGAGGGCTATATCCTAGGATTCCAATGTGGTTTTGATGTAGGCTTTGTAGTGTTTGTTCTTGCAAATCTTGCAAACTACAGAGACCTAACACATACATGCACCAAGATCCTTAGAGTACTCTACCAAGAGTTGAGATCTCCAATATAGATCAATCCTCCCAAGAGACAACGCTGGTGATCTGGCATGTGAAGCTCTCCTCATGCTCCTGCCTGCTACTTTGACATCCCCCATGCCAAAGTCTCCCTCCAAACTCTTCACCTCTCCAAAATTCAAGAGTGGTGAACCCAAAGACAAGATGTCTCTCATCAACTCTAGATCTGGTGGCCTCCTAGGTGGAATGCCTCCATGTAGTGAGACATCAAAATCTGAAGTGGACTATATATATGAGTGGACTGAGTTGTCCCTCTCTTCACTGTGCAGTGCAGTCCCCTCCTTATGTGCAGAAACATCTCGAAATAGATAAGGGTGAATTCTCATCATCCCTTGATGTTGATCCTTCTCCTCTTCTTCCATATATGAGAATGACTCATCCTCAATAAGAGACCCTTGATCTTGGTCATCTCTTGAAGGAGGAGACTCCATGTCTTCAAAAATATAAGAGGGCTCTTCAAGAAGTGGGGATCTTGCCCTTGGAAAAATATCGTGCATGTTTTTGTCCCCCTTAAAAATATGGAGTGGATTTGGTTTAATAGGTCTCTCCAACTCATGCAAAGTGTTTGAGTTCTTGTTTTTAACAAATGATGGTTCACGATGTTTTCTATCAAATCTTCTCACCAATTCCTTAGTGAAACCAACATAAGTTTTTAAATTTGCATGAATAAATGAAGTAGAATCATTAAACCACCAATCATGGGCCATATCTTTGAGGTGCATCACTGCTACTCTGATGGCCTCCTTCTCTGAAACTTGGTGTAGATGGAAATAGGAATCTAGCTCTTCTACCCAAGCTTTGGTTGTGCACTTTGCTGATCCATCAAAGTGAGATAGGAAGATTCTACCTCTCTTGCTTATTTTGTGGCTGCTGGATATTGCCTCCTTGAGTTTGAAAAACCCTTGGAATTCCAAGTGCTCCTTGAATCTCCATGATTGAGATTCATACTCCTGAAGATAGTCACTCAAGGTCTTCTCCCTTGGTGCATCTTCTTCCTCAATCCTTCTTGTAGTAAATGTGGGCAATAGACTGCGATGTGGATCTGCATGTGTGGTTGAATGCTCACACCCATCATGTGAATAGCTAGGGCTTTCTCCAAACCCTCTCAGAAATCTTCTACACTCCTCCCCTTTCATCTCCTTGAGATCTTCTTTGATATTCTTCATAGCTTGGAAAAGAAGCAGGGACATCCTCTCTTTCTTCATTCCTCCAAATAATGGAGTCATGCTTTTGTTTCTTCTGCACAACTTCTATTTTTTGTGAGAATCTTCTCCTCCTAATGGCATAATGTCTTGGATGCACAGGCTGAGCCAATATTATGCTCTGATACCACTATAATATCCAAAAATAGGGAAAATCTACAATGTTAGGAATATATTATAGTATTCCTAAATTGGAGATCCAGCAATACATGAACACAATATTGTAAACATAGAAAATATGATCATGACATGATAGAGATCAATATTCAGCCATAATTCTATTAATGGATCAGCAAAAATGTACAAAATATCATGAGCGACAAGCCACTCAAGCCATACGAACAAATCTCCAATGATCAAAACAATAGATACATGAGATGTTGCAACTATATAGAATGTCGAAGAGCAGTGACTGCATAGTCTATATTATCATAGCTGTTGCTATAGATGTATATACATGAAATATGGCTGATATAAACAAAATAAATGCCAAAAAATGTTGATATGGGCTCCAATACAAGATTTCTAGCCAACCCGAAAAGGATTGCTAGAAATACCGGAAAAGATACAATGTGACAAATAACCCTGGGATTAATGTGCCACTGCAAACTAGATCTGATATGAAATGAGGCTATGATAGATATGAAATGTTGATGTCCTCCTCCAATGGTATCTCTGATTAGAAGGCTGATCCCTCTACTCAGAAATAGACCCTCCTGATGAGCTCAATGAACCCTCCCAGCAAATGCCTCCAAAAATAACGCAGTTTTGGATGGTGACTGCGCTGTGAGGGATAGTAGATGATTGGCCTAATGCCAAAGATGTAGAAATATGCCTAGGAGTCCTTCTTGCTGATCCTCCAATGGATAGATAAGCTCTCCACTAAAAAACAAGCCCAAAAATGACTCTAAGAGATCCTCCTTTGCTGGACCCTGCAACACAACCCAGCTCTAAATAGAAACTGCATTGTAGCTGAAGGAGGTAGCTTGGAAAAAATTCCAGAATGAGGAAATGTAGCCCAAATAACATATCCTTCCCTAAGGATGAGGTAGGGATCCCCGACCAGGAACACGCTTGTGCTAAACAGCACTGCAACCCTACTAAATAGCAAGAGGAAGCAAAGTCTCAACAGACCAAAGAAAATAATAATCCAAACATGAATAACAATGGCTGCCCTTCTCCCCATATATACCAAGTGCACCTCTCCACAATGGGTCCCATCCATATGTGCCACCAAGCTCATGTAAGTTGTCCTCCATTAAAACTGCGCAATACATCAAGGAGATACAATGTATCTAGACAGTGCATGTGGACTTGGTCAAATATGAGTGAATCAATATGATCCAATCCTATTCACACCTATAGGTGCTTAATCCAACTGCTTATTCTTCCTCTTTTCACATGAGGAATGTTATTCTTCTTTCTAAAGAGGTTAATGGGCCTCCCTACCCATTTTATTCATCTACCTAGAGATAATGCTAACTAAAATGTTCCTTTTAGCTTGAGGCTAAAATTTGGGAACATTACACCTAAAAAGGAGGCAGAATGGTGAAAAATGAGGTGTTTTTTGACCTTTTGAGGGGTCAAAAATGCTCCAATTGCTCTGAAATTTCGTGAGAATAGTGTTCTAGTCATGAGAAATCCAAAAATTTAGATTTTTCCCTCTGAGGATTACTTGAGGGAAAATCATAGTGCCAGTGGCACTACGCTTATAGGCCTTCAAATTCTCAAAAAACAAAAAATTGTCCAAATTCCTTAAAAATTAGTGGATGTCTCCTTCAAGGGGTTTGAGAATCCTGTAGAGAAGCTTCAGCCAAGAATCCAAGGTTTTCTTGGTATTTTCCTCCTTTTAGTGCTTGAATTTCAATAAGGGCCTCTTTGATTTTGGCACAAGCAAGTTTTTTTTTCATTGCATAGTGCTTGGTCATCTTTTTTTGGAGATAAAGGCCCCTTTTTACCTTCTTAAAACTCTTGTGTTCATTCTTATAATACTAGATGATATGATGTGTCATGCCAAAATCTCTCTCCAGATCCCTAATTTGTGCATGTTTGATTTGGAGTAGTATTCTAGTGGCCATCTTCTCATCTTCATTATCACTATCAAGGTCAATGAATTGGGGATTTTGTTTATTTTTCCTACCTCTCTTACCTTTCTTACCTTTTTTCATCTTTTGTTTGACCTTGTCAAGCTTTTGAGTTGAGGTGGATGGGATGGTCCCTTGCCTTTTGGAGGCAGAAAACACAAGCCTTGACCCTCTCTGGTACGTGAGTGAAAAGGGTGTGATTGTGGTCTTGTTGGTGTATTTATCATGATTGTGATCCTTGTTGTTGTCATGAAATTTTTCATCTTCATTATTGGTATCATTAGTCATCATATTTTTTGCCTCATCATTGTCTTCTATATCATCAGCACTCTCATCCTCTTCACTATTTTCTGAATTTTCATTTTACTCTTCATTTGAGCTGTTGTCCTCTTCCTTGTTGTGATCATCATTTAGACTATCATTCCCTTCCCCTTTTTCACTATCATCATCACTAGGACTACTTTCATCTTTGTTTTCTGCATTGTCATCATTTTCATTATCACTGATGGGCTGATTTTTGTCATAACTGTCATGACTATTTTCTTCTTTGTTTTCCTTTTCATCACTGGGGCTTCCTTCTTTTTGGTCACTTTTGCCTTCAATTTCTGCATTTTTCTCACTGTCATCCTCTTTTTCATTGTCATTTCCTTCCATATCTTAATGATATTTTTCTGCTTCATGATCATTTTCTTCCTCTTCTACATTTTGAGTTGACTCATCTTCACTTTCACCGTCTTCATTTTGTTCATCATCATTACCCTCATTGTCATCATTTTTTTCATCATTTCCACTTCCTTCTTCAGCTGATGCATCAAGAGAAGGGGAGGACAGGAGGTTTTCTTGTGGTGAGGACATTTGTGTAGATGATGAGGGCAAGTTTGGTTGATGAAGAGGATGTGGGCTTGTGAAGACTTCATGGGCTATGAATACCTCCCAAGGTATGCCCTTCTATTCCAACTAATGTAGAACCATCATCTTGATCAAGGAGTGGTGGAAAAAACTTTGCATTTGTTGGGCATGACTCCTTCCATAGACAACATAAGACATTTTTTCCATACTCCTATAGAGTAGTAGGGCGAGTTGGGAATCATAACCCTTGTGAAATGCATGAGGAGTCTAACATGATAGGAGTAAAGCTTGGAGTTTCTACCCTCACAGGTAAAGTACTTCATAATGACTTTCATCAAGGGTGAAAATCTTTGTTTGAGGTGTGAGAAAGAGAAAATTGCCTTGCAGCCTTCTCTGTACCTAGTCTTGACAAATGGCTCATAATAGTTTTTGTCCAATTTGGCTTTCTTAAACCAATTTTCACCAACAACAGGTATACCTATAGCATTAGAGATGGCATAAACTGATAGTTCACAATCCACCCCTACAAGGCTTGATTGTTTGTTGTGTAAGTTAAGGATAAAAAGACTTGTAAGCACTGGGTGGCTTTTTACTTGTTCGACTCTCTCACAAAATTGGAAGGACCCTACATTCTGGAAACATGAGAGGATCATGGGAGATGAGGTGATAGCCATTGTGCTTTGGGGTTCAAATCTGTTCACTTTCCTTCCTTTGTGATTTGGCCTCATAGGCCCTTGGCCTCTTTCACTTCTACTACTATCTTCTGCTCTTGACATGGTGATTAGGGTTGATGGTGGGCAAACATGGGCAAGAGGAGTAAAATGCAAATGATGGTGGGCAACTCTTGAAAATGAGGGTTATGAAGGTTAGGTTTATGATTGAGTTGCCTTGAGCTAGATGAGGGATTTTACATGAACATGAAGTGTAACTACCCTAATTTACTCCCCTTAACTGATGATCTTAGCTTGGAGGTCAGAGGAAAGTGGCAATTATGAAGACTTAGGGTTTGTTTTGGCACTAGGGTTTGATAGCTTCCCCTTAATTATAAAAACACAAAAACACTTGGAGGAAGATGAGGACAAGGCCACCTACCTCTTTATCTTGCTTGCAAGGTTTTGAAACCAATTTGGAGGACCTCCTTTGAACCCTTGGCACATTTTTTGCAATTTGGGAGAGTTTCTGCATTAGCGAAATGCCTTGCCTACACTGTCGAGTCGCCCTTTGTGTGCAATGCCGGGTGAGTCAGGCGGTCTATGAGCATAGCGTCAAGTAGAGTTAGGAATTCTATGTGCTCTATGTGCAGCACTGACAGGGGAAATAGGTTGTCGGGTCGGCCTCTGCATGCAGCGTTATGCCGCAAAATCGGTGAGTTGGGTCCTGGGCGTGTCGTTTTTGCTTGCGTGTAGTGCCACCCTATTCGTGTAGTGCCACCTAGTGTATGTGAAATGTAGTTTAAATTTTACACTGCAGAGACCTGTATTAGCATAGTGCCAGGGTCTGTGAGCGCAATGCCAGTGTCTGCGCATAATGCCAAGGACTTGGTCCAGAAACTGTCCAAATTCTCAGAATTTTCTCATGAAGGGTTTCTTTCTCTCCTCAAAACACACAATGAGATAGAATTCCAGTTAGGATGCCTTTATGTTGATATTGCAACAAGATGATGAGCTTAGTGGAAAGAAGTCGCCTTCACTAAATGGGCCTGCATGTTATTTTTGGCGCAAAGTCTATTTTTAGACTATGTCTATTTTTAGACATATGGATCATGTTCTATGAGTTGCAGGATGTTATTTGTGGATGGTTGGTCAAGCCGGAAAAAATATATGGACTTCTATTTTTAGACATATTGGGCGAAATATATTTTTAGATCGCCAGTCTAAAAATACGAATATTATTAGCTCTTAATAATATTTGGACTATAAACATTATCTTATCCTCTTGGAGCACTTTAGTTAAGTGCACAGATGTGGCACAGGAGCTGACATAAAGAATTACGCAATTCCTAAGGGTTAAGTGGAGCTATTGCATGGATACTTCAATTAGAACTCATGTGACAGAGTTTGGTGGAGTTATTGAGCTAGTTGATGGAGTTGTGTTTAGTTTAACTGAGTTAAACATAGTTGAGCTAGTTGTATCTAGTCTAATTGATTGATACACTAGTGAGAGTGGTGTGAATTGTTTATTAATTAATTCACTAATTATTAAATCATTAATCAACTAAATAATACATCAGTTAACTACAGTGCATGGACAGTTTCAGTGGAGACTAGTGAAGAGGTAGGTGAAAGAGCAGTGTGACTATTAGTTGTGACTATACTGTTGCATGATTTGCAACAACCAGTGATTGGAGATGCCAATGAGGATTGTGCAGTCAAGTCTGGACCAATTCAAGTTCATTTAAAGCCATTCTTCAGTAGGGATTGAGCAGTAGAGGCAGACTATCAAGTGGCAGAGATTGGAGCATGTGATTTGCTAGATCTAGCTTGATTAGTGTGTAGAAATTGGAGATTATACTGAGAGCTTGTGATACATTTAAGGTCGATTTTTACATGACATATAATATTATATAATACATGAGATAGTTGGGGGTTTTCAGCTTCTTTAAGCTTCTCACATCACTGTGTTCATATGTGTGATTGTTTATGGTTTTAATGTGCGCATGCGATTGTTTTTATTTCCGCAATTAATGATCAATGGTAGAAGAGATTCTGTATTGTGCATGAAGTTAAAATATTGTGTGATCAGGAGAATTTTGGTGAATAATATATTATTTATTCAAATTTATACATGGTATCAGAGCAATATTGATCATTGGAGAAATTTCAAAACATTGAAGCGATTGAGTTTTGAGATGGTGGAATTCGAATTTGCAGCAGTGTTTTCTTGGTGTCAAAGTTGAGATGTCTTTCAACGGATTGTGATTGGAGTATGCCCTTGAGGGCAGCTCGAATTATATTGCATGGAAAGATAGGATAGAGGCAGTGCTAGATGACAATGGGTTGAAGGAGTTCATAGATGCAGAAATTCCAAAACCTGCTTCTAGCGATGCTGCCGCACTTGACGCATGGAAAAAGAAGACAACAAAGTGTTGAAGAATTCTGTTGGAAGGTGTAAAGGATCACATAGTGTCCAGCCTTCATGGTAATGCTTCTCCATTCTTTATGTGGAAAGCGTTGAAAAACTTATTCCAAAGCAAGAGTGACCAGAGGAAGTTGGCGCTCAAGGATAAACTCAGGAACATAAAAATGGAGAAAGGAGACAATATGCCCAAGTACCTCACAAAGTTCATCCAATGAAGGGATGAGCTGGGAAGTGTGGGGGTGACTCTAGATGATGAGGACTTGGTGAGCTTGGCTCTCCTTGAGCTTCCGAAGAGTTAGAATTCGTATCAGGACTCTGTCAATGGTCGGGAGAAATTTCCAGGATGGGGGCGACTTTGGTTGAATCTTGTGCAAGAGGAGATAAGGCGAAGTACCAGGGACGGATCTTCATCAAAGAACTATGATGAATAAAATTGTGCTTTGGCTGCCAAAGAAAGGAATGGGAAGAGCAAGAATAATTCTTCTCAATCTGGTGTGAAAGGAAAGAAGAAGGACATGTCCAAGGTGAAGTGCTTTCACTGTCACCAACACAGACATTACGCCACTAATTGTCCACAGAAGAATAAGCAGGCTACTGGATCTACAGCTGGAGAGGCCTTAGTGTCGCAGTTTGAGCTATATTTTTCACTGATCGCATGCTTGGTCTCAAGTATGATGGGTTTAGTGTGGTTTCTTGACAATGGTGCGTCTTTTCATATGACCGGAGACAAAGATTTGTTTACTGATCTGGATGAGAAATATATTGGAGTGCACATCGAGATGGGCGATGATGGTAGATATAGTGCGATCGGTATCGGTACTATTTCCTTTGAGGAGGAGTCTGGTATACCCTTTGTATTGAAGGAAGTGATGCATGTTCCAGGATTGAAGAAGAATCTGATCTCGGTGGCCATGTTAGAAGACAAGGGATATGATGTTGTCTTTAGCGAGGGAAAGGCTTTCCTGCCCAGTAAGGCAACTGGTGAAACCCAGAGGATAGGGGTTCGAGTTAAGAACCTTTATCAATTGCAATTAGATGGCTGCACAGCAATGGCAGGCAAGGCAGAAGGAGTGGTGAGCCAGGATGATGGCGAGTTGTGGCACCAAAGATTGGGCCACCTTCACCATGGAGCTTTGAAGATACTGCAGCAGATTTCTACTGGGCTTCCTAAGGGTACTCTTGTGCAGTCAGATCAATGTAAGGGATGTACCTTGGGAAAATTTTTGAAAGCCACCTTTCACGAGAAGGATAGTCATGCCACGACGATCCTTGAGAGAATTCACATAGACGTGTGTGGACCTTTCTCAGTAGCTTCGACAACAAATCATAGGTACTATGTGATATTTGTTGATGATTTTTCTCGGAAGTGATGGATCTTCTTCATGCAGAAGAAGAGCGAGACATACTCAAAGTTCTGTGAGTTCAAGGCACTGGTTGAGAAATAATCGAGGAGGCAGGTGAAGGCTCTTAGGAGCAAAAATGGTGGTGAATTCATCTCTGGCGAATTCAAGAAATTTTGCAGTGCAGAAGGAATTCGAAGAGAGCTCATAGCACCTCACAACCCATAGCAGAATGGGGTTGCTGAGCGGAAGAGCAGAATGATCGTGGGTGATGCACGGGTGATGTTGCATGATCAGGGCCTTCCCATACACTTTTGGGTTGAGGCATGCAATACTACAGTATATGTGCAGAACTGTTGTCCTCACAGGATACTTGGCATGAGTACACTCGAGGAGGCGTTTTCTGGTAAGAAGCCTAATATTTCCCATTTGAGGATTTTTGGTTCACCTGTTTACATTCATGTGACTAAGGATGCCAGGAAGAAGCCAGAGCCGACTACAGAGGTTGGGATATTTTTGGGGTACACTGATACACCCCACAACTATCGTGTGTATTTTCCAAATAGTCGCAAGATTGTTGTGCGACGAGATATCAAATTTCATGTGGAGAAAGCCATGAAGTGTTCGCTTGAGAGGGAGCCACACTTGCATGCAAATGAGGAGTTATTAGTTCCTAAGGATGATCTTCAGGATTTGGATCAGCCACAAGATGAGGTTGATGGAGTGGAAGAAACCACTCATGCAGCGCCAACCATCAGAGGGCAGAAGTGCACTACAGAAGCTGAGCGACTGGCTCAATATGCAGAGAAGGTTGTAGGAACACCTACATCACAGTGTAGACAAAGACAGTCACTGGACCGGTACACTGGATACATGGCTCTTATGAGCAAGTGTATCGTGACAGAGCCATCCTCTTTCGAGGAAGTTGTTGAGGATCCCGCATGGGTAGATGCCATGGTGGAAGAGTATGATTCGATTGTCAGAAATAGTGCATGGGAGATTGTCCCAAGGCCAGAAGGGAAATCAGTGGTGGGTTCGAGATGGATCTACAAAGTGAAGCAGGCAACTGATGGGAGTGTGGAGAATTACAAGGCAAGATTTGTTGCCTGAGGCTTCTCACAGATTGAGGGGATCGATTATGAGGAAACCTTTGCACCTGTCACAAGGTATTCTTCCATATGGACGATTCTTGCTCTCTCAGCATAGATGGGGTGGCACATTCATCAGATGGATGAAAATACTACATTCCTCAATGGAGTGAGATAGGAGGAGGTGTACATAGAGCAGCCCAAAGGTTTCGAGATCTTCACTGTCCAGCCTACGTGTGCAGTGCCCAAGAGAGAAATCAGATATAGTTGAAACAAGCCCCGTGCTTGGTATACATGGATAGACGCTTATTTCACCCCACTGAGCCCTCCAAGAGTGCTATGGATCCGAACCCTATACCAGATTGTGGTGGAGTGTGTTTCTGATCATTGTACTTTATGTAGATGATTTGATTTTACTAGTGATATCGTTGATACTCTCATATGCAAGGATGATCTTGCGAGAGTTTGAGATGGCGGACTTGGCTCCATTTGGTAATTTCTTCGGGATTAAAATTTTAATGCAACACAATGATGGACTCCAGCCAGGTTCAGAAGGAAAAGGCCCGAGATACCTAGTTAAACAAGGATGCAAGCCTATTGATACTCCTCTTCCTGGTGGTTGGTGGAAGGAGGATGCTACATCGGCAGATGTTGTGGATGCCACTATTTATCAACAGTTGGTGGGGTCGCTTATGTATCTGGTCAATACATGACCCGACATATGCTATGATGTTAACCAGCTTTCACAAGCTATGGTTAAGCCTACCAAGCTCTATTGGAAGGCAGGCAAGCATGTATTGAGATATCTTAGAGGCACATCAAGATATGGATTATGGTACAAATAGTTGGATGAGTTGAAGATGTGTAGCTTCACGGATGCAGATTGGGAAGGGAGCCAAACGGACAGAAAGAGCACATTTGGAGGGATTTTCGTGATTTCGGTTGACAGAAGCCATGGCCACAGAAGTAGAGATCCGTGGTGCTCAGTTTAGTAGAGGCTGAGTATATGGCAGCGAGTTTGGCTGCATGCGAGGCTATATGGATGAGGAAGATCCTGGTCAGGTTGTTCGGTTCACACTTAGATCCTACTATGATATATTGTGATAATTAGAGTTGCATCAAACTATCGGTTAATCCAGTATTTCATGATAGAACTAAACACATTGACATCCGGTATCATCATATCAGAGATTGTGTGCAGCGGAAGATCATGTTACTTTCATACATTCCCATGGAGGATTAGGATGCTGATATCTTGATGAAGGTGCTCACCAGGAGAAAATTCAAATACCACAGAGGCAGGATAGGGGTGGAAGATAATCCTTATATTGTTGAGAGTGAGTGTTGAGATTACAACAAGATGATGAGCTTAGTGGAAAGAAGTTTCCTTCACTAAGTGGGCCCGCAGGCTATTTTTGGTGCAAAGTCTATTTTTAGACTATGTCTATTTTTAGACATATGGATCATGTTCTATGAGTTGCAGGATGCTATTTCTGGATGGTTGGTCAAGTTGGAAAAAATATATGGACTTATATTTTTAGACATATTGGGTGAAATCTATTTTTAGATCGCCAGTCTAAAAATAGATATGTCGAATATTATTATCTCTTAATAATATTTGGACTATAAACATTATCTTATCCTCTTGGAGCACTTCAGTTAAGTGCACAGATGTGGCACAGGAGCTAACAGAATGAATTACGCTATTCTTGAGGGTTAAGTGGAGCTATTTCATGGATACTTCAGTTAGAACTCATGTGACAGAGTTTGGTGGAGTTATTGAGCTAGTTGATGGAGTTGTGTTTAGTTTAACTGAGTTAAACATAGTTGAGATAGTTGTATCTAGTCTAACTGATTGATACACTAGTGAGAGTGGTGTGAATTAATTATTAATTAATTCACTAATTATTAACTCATTAATCAACTAAAGAATACATCGGTTAACTACAGTGCATGGACAGTTTTAGTGGAGACCAGTGAAGAGGTAGGTGAAAGAGCAATGTGACTATCAGTTGTGACTATAGTGTTGCATGATTTGCAACAAATCCATGATTTAGAGCAATGAGGACGGTGGTCAAAGAAAGGATGGACCAATCCAAGTTAATTCAGAGCCATTCTTCAGCAGGCATTGCGCAGTAGAGGCAGGCTATCAAGTGGCAGAGATTGGAGCATGTGATTTGCTAGATCTAGCTTGATTAGTGTGTGGCAATTGGAGATTATACTGAGGGATTATGAGGAGCTTTGTATAATTATTGTTACATGATCTCTATGACATATAATATACATATAGTTGGGGGTTTTCAGCTTTAAGCTTTCCCATAAATATTGTGTTCATATGTGTTCTTGTTTATGGTTTTAATGTGCGCATGCGATTGTTTTTATTTCCAAAATTAATGATCAATGGTAGAAGAGATTCTGTATTGTGCATGAAGTTAAAATAGTGTGTGATCAGGAGAATATTAGTGAATAATATATCTGTTATTCAAATTTCTACACTTTATACTTTTGAAAAATAAATCAAAATAAAAAACCCACTTTTGCTAAGTTTTTTCACTTTGTCATTTGACTGATATATTTTTGACCTTTTTGCAGGTGTTCTGAAAAATTTTCAAGGCAATCCTTCTCTTTTTGGTGATGGAACCCTCTTACTGACCTTTGATAGTGATATATCCAATTTTGACAAAGATTATAAATGAGGCTTGATATGTTTCTTATTGGTCACTTCTGGTTTGTTGCAGGTGCCATGGCATAGTTTCTTTGGTCTCCTTTGTCATTATTTGGATTTTGACAACTTTAGTTACTGAATGGTGAACTCATGATCATGTCAGTTTTTTACCTTGTAACCCAAAACTATACTTTCATTCCTTTGACCCTTTGAAGGAAATTTCCTGCAATTGAAAACTTGACCTCGCTCACCCTGATATTCTTTGCATTCTCTCCTTTTGATACAGTAAAGCACTGTTACCTTGGCAAACTATGGAGGTCACCTCCTGATATCCTTTTCAACCTTCTGTTGTCATGATGGAGGCCCATCATCTTCCTTTTGCCTACTTTAGCTATCCTTCCAAAATGTTAGGTTTTAGGGCTATTATAGAAGAATAATTAGTGTTGTCTTCTAAGTTATCTATAGCCCTTTCAAGTTCAATCATTTCTGTTCAGTTCACCTCACCTTTTTCCCTTATTCATTTATAACTTCTAAAAATCTTCAATTTATGCTTGGTTGTGTTGATGTGCCTCTATCCTTGTGGTCTTTTGCATTGGCTTCTTGCTTGGGAACACTATTTTAGTTAATCAGTCCTAAAAACCATGATTCTCTTTTAAACATAGGCCTTCTTCCTTTTCATTGCTATGGATGTTCTTTAGTGAGGAGTTGGCCTTTTACCTTACCTCATTTTCTATATGATAGCCATCTTAATCATTCCTGCAGAAATGTTTAAGATGTACAGTTATCCTCTGGCAGAATGTTGTTTTTGGCAAAGTAATCCTTCTTGAAGGTCTTTCCGATCTAATTTGGACAAACAATTACTTGATCTTCTTTCACATTTGGTTTCATTTTCTTGGCATAAGAAAGACAGTGTTTTTAGAACATCAAAGACAAATCTATAACCTATGAAACCCTAGTGACCTATTGGGAGGCTCTTTAGACTTTGTCCCTTGACTAAAAATTTGTCTTAGGGTCCTCAAGTATGAAAAACAGATTTTTTGATATTTTAATGTATTGAAGATCCAAAATCCAATGCACTTGATTTATCTAAAGAGCCTACAAAGATATTTTTGAGACCATCAATACTTGAGGCATTTGGGAAACACAAGAATGAGGAGGTTGGTTGGTGATCCTAGGTGGAAAGTGGAGGGGTTAGGCAAGTCAAAACATAGTGCTATGGTCAGAGGTTACAAAAAATAGTGAAAATGAGTGGCATGAGCCCATGATGGGTCTTTTGGGAGTGATAGGTTGACGATGCCATGATAGGATAGTGAAAAAGTGAAAATTTTATCCTAAGGATAATGAAGGTAGTGAGATTTTTAGAACTCACAATATTCATGAATTTTGTTTCTAAAAATCTAGGATAAGAATTTATTCATCTATAAAAAGGAAAAAATATTGATGACTAATAGTAGCTCCACTTGGGGAGGGCATCTCCTTTTCAGGAGGTGTCTAGAACTTCAAATCTCAGGTTTTATGAAGACCAGTGCCTCATCTATTTGGCAGATTTTTTTTATTCTTTTCATTTGTTGATGCTTCTTTGAAGTTGTGATCTCAATAATATGAAAAACATGATTAATTCAACTTCATCTCTACCTACCCATCTTACTTGCCTAACATATTTTTTCCCTTGGGTGCACTTGAACTGGAAAACCCTTGACATTTTTTTTCTTTTGAACAAAAAAAAAAACTATCTACTCCTACTTTTATCACTCCCAAGAGTTTAGATTATGCTAGTGAACTCTTTTTATTCTCTACCTAGGCTAACTAACTATCAAGATTATTCTTTATTACAGAATTCATTCTCTAAGCTATTGAAATGAAACTAAAATCATGGTTTAAATCAAGATTAGGAAATCTGACTTACCATGGGTTGTGGCATTAGGAAAAGATGTACACAAACATTATTATTGTACAAACAAAACTAGAAAAATAAGGGTTATGATTTATCATTTGGTGTGCATCCCCATATTCCTATTTGGTTTAGATTTGAGCATGGAGAACCAGTATCTTTTCTTCCTAATATAATCCTACTGACAAGTCAAGTTTATTTGGTTTGATAGGTTCTCTTTCACTAACCTATCAGCCATAAATTGAAAACATGTTCAACCATAATTAGGCTAGATGACTGAACTAGACTCTTTTGAATAAGTAGTGGCATTTAGGCTTGCACACTTTTAGTAGTACTCTTTTTTGGGTATGGGGATGTACCTCTTCTTTAAATCTTCCCTCTTTTTAATCTTTTCTATGTTTTTGTTTTTTTTCATTTTGGATTAGCATACTAAAATTAAAAAACTAGAAAGATGCTCATAGTGATGAGCTTATTTTCATTCCTATCTATCCTAATCTAAATTATACATGATATACATTAATTTGGTGAACTCTCTTTTCCAATACAACCAATCAAGCAGATGATTCCATGAGGGATCTTGGTTCAACTCTTTGAGGGTTTTGAAAAAATCAAAAGGCCACTCCCACCTCACTTGTGTTTGAACAATAGTGCCTAAAATGTTCTTGAAATTATACATCAAACTTCTCTTGACATGTTTTACTCCCACTTCAAATGTCTCTAACAAATCAGCAAAGGGATCTTGAAACAATACCTGAATGTGAAGATTTTGAAAATAAGCATGCTCTAGGACTGCTTCTTCCTGCACTTGGCTGAGCTTAGGAATCTTTTGGGGAAGAAACTCGTCCTCTTCTTCATGATCAAATGAACTGGTAGACTCATCATAGATTGCAATGTTATCCTATAGCACACCTGATATGTTCTGATTGAGTGGGATGAATTCTGTGGGGAGGCCATCATGTTGATGAGAAAGAATATTTTTTAGCAACTAATCTTCTTGAAAGGAGTTGCAGCAACTCTTATGTGATCATAACTTTCGAAGCCTTCATCTGCTATTTGTAATTCAATGGAACTTGGTGGATGAAAATATGGAGTTAAGGAGGATTCCATGTCCCAAATGATTTAGTCAACCATTTTAGGAAAAGGCTTCTCATTGATAACTTTCTCAAGAAGTTCATCATCCTCCTCAACCTCAACATCAAAACTAAAAGACTACTGATTTCCAATTATATCAAAGTTGTTTCTGATGACTGAAATGAAGTAGAGAAAAGGGTGAAAGATCCCTCACTTACTTCTAAAATATCAAGGCTTTCCTCATCAGTGTCATAGATGGTATGTATTCGCTGACCATTGTTTCCAAGCTGATGAAGCAGATCTTCCTCCCACAAACTAACTCCTGATGGCTCTGCAAGGTTAGCTTCTATTTGGAGAACATCATCATCATATTGATCAAACTTTTGAAAATCATTAATATAAATAATGTCACCAATCAAAAATATAGGATTATCAGTTTGTTCTTCTTTTAATTGATCTACAAGTTCACTTTCTGACTTATGGTAGAGGGGAATAGCAGGAGAATGAACAGAAATTTTTTGTTGATATGAAGTTTAGAGGATGGCTACATGTTTAGCATCTGATGTATTTCCTCTTCAATCAAAAGAGGAGGCATTTTCCTCTTTCTTTGGATAGAAGTACAACAGTTATCTTTCTCTTGTGAAGGCTGATTTTGAGGCTGAATGTTTTCTTGAGCCTCACCTAGAAAAGACGGTGAATCATCACTTGTGCCTTCAGAGAGATCCTGTGGGATTTCTTCTATTTCTTGATTGGGTCCTTCCTCAAATAATTCCTCAGGCTATCATGATAGCTACCTTGAGAATTAAATGCGTGAATTTCCTCTAATAAGTCTTCAGGATGCCAATTTCCTAAATCTTTATCAGCATTCACAAGATATTGTATGAGGTCTTCGGATTGATAACAACAATTTTTAGCTAATGATAGAGATGGATAATTTTCTTTATAATTCTCACAAAATAACTTGTGGAGATATTTTAAGGAGAACAAGCTACTAGGTTTTAGCCATTCATAGCATTCCCTTGCCTTACCCTCTAATGTTGCCATAAACATTTTCATGAGGCAGTAATCATGCCATTCAACCTTTAACCTCCATAGATGCATATGAAATTTGATGAGATGTAACAAGGGGTCATCAAATTTTTCATCTTGAAATATAGGTAGGTTTTTTATCCAATTTATCTGAGGCATTTTGTGTGGGAATCCAGGGATATGATCTCTACTCATTAGGTCATATCTTCATTGTATTCTTGGATCCATGTTTGGAAATCAAAAAGGGGTCTTTGTATCTTTTAAACCAGTCTAGAGTTCTCTACCAGTGGAGTCTTTAGGTCTCTTGAGAGTTGTGGAGTCGCCAGGTGGAAGATTTCAACATTTTTTTCCACCATCAACATGATTGGGATTGCTTAATGCATTCCCAGGGGAGTCTATAAGAACTAGTGGGGTCAACAGGGCTACTGAAGACTAGTGGAGTCACCAAGTGGATGATGTTTAATTTTTTTAAGGATGTACTTGTTGTCCACCATCAACAACTAAATACCAATCTAAGGATATTTTTGGGTTTTCTGAGGTCTTTTTTGGGGCCCTTGTTTTGAAATTCAACAGATTTTGAGTTGCGGTGAGTACGTGGCAGAACGCAACCTCGGTAGGCAGAAAGGTGTCAAGGTTGTGAAGGAGTAGAGGACAGGTGTCGTGGCTGTTGTGGGAGCAAGCATAGATGGCAGAACAGCGCAGAATGAAACAAGCAGTGAACTACCGATGAACAAAAAGAAACGAAAGACAACCGAGCGAGAAAGAAGGAGGAACTGTCAGTCGTGTTGGTAGCAGAACCAATAGGCAGCCAGCTAGTGGATAGAGAGGTTAGCACAGACAGGAATAGGCAATAGGGAGCCACAGGAGAGCTCTGTCCATGTTGCATTGTTCTCCACTCCTATGTGTTACTGTGTTTTCTCTCTCTGTCCAATAGGACATATTGTATTCTTCTCTGTTTATGCTCATGTAGCTATGCCTTGTAATAGTTTTCCACTGATGGATGATGATTAATATATTTAGAGTGTTTTTTCGAGTATATGTTATGGGTTTGAATGAATGATGTTATAACACCTTTTAAAATTTTATTTACTGTAAGTCTGACTGTTTTCCTGAAAGGTATATGTTATGGAATGTTGTGTTATGGCTGTCTAAGACTTTAGTTTAGCTTTGATTCAACTGTATAGATGTTGTCAGGTTGATACCGATCTACTCCCTATCACAGTAAGTTCGTGGCATGCCTCGGGTGAGACTCTCTGCCCTTCGGAGCAGAGTGAAAATTCCGGCGTGAAACTAGACTACGACGGAAAACCTTGTTGGCCCTTAAACCTGAACCCGGGTCTTCTCTTCGAGACATGTTCTCTCGCTAACAAATGGTTCCATTGCCAGGACCTAAAAATACATTTGGGAGATAGATCATGGTATCTCAGATCTTTGAAAGAGAAATATGAAGCTGGTGGGATAACAACCTAGATTAGTTCATAACTTAGCAGGTTGAGTTAAGACGACAGAAGGAGAAAATGATTAAAAACCTGGTTCTATTCTTTGACTCTGCTAGTGATACCTACAAAATATTTTTGGGAAAGTTCCCAGAATAACTCTACAACTGGTTTTGGAGGCTTCATACCAAGACCGTAACGGAAAATTCGTGGAAGATCAATCACAAGTGGGCACACAAGGATCTAGTGGCCCTTCATCGGTTAAACACCAACTTAACCCGAGCTGTAGAATTTTGGGTGGAATCTACCTTGGAAGGATATATAGTAGATTTTGCAGCCAAGTGCTACCAATATTTCTCAAGATCAGAGGATACCTTTAGATCTGGGTTAAAGGGGAAGATGTTGAAGGAGATTCCCTTGTGGAGTAAGGCATTGATGGTAGAAGAAGGACTGATGGGATTCCAAAAATTAGAGATGGAAGCATAAACCCTCCAGTTCCGGGGGAAGGGACTAAGGGACAGATGTTACAAGAACTGTGAGAAAGGGGAGTAGGAGTATGGATGTCAAGACCACAAACAGGCTCAGGGAGCGACGAACACATCAGAGGGTGCAGATTGAAAAAAGGTGGTGAGAGAGGGTGATGAAGGAGTTGAAAAGACAAGAAAGCGGTCGAAAGAAAAAAGAGGAGGTGCCTCAGATGAAAAAATGAATGAAAGGTCAAGTGGGTCCCCATGATATAGGAGGGGTCGTGAAAGAAGTGCGCAAGTGTATAGGAGTCCATCCTAGGTGGAGGAAGAAAATAATTCTGATGGAGAAGGTACAGAAGCACGCCTAGAGGAGGTGTCCGATGTGGAGATGCACGTTGCAATGGAGCAACTATTTCAAGAAAGGTTGTCATCCATATCTCAAGGTATTCCTAGTCCCAACCTTCCCCTGGTGCTCTACAAACCTATAAGTGAAATTTTTGTTAAGTTACGTGAATTAAGTAGATTGCATAGTTTTCATTCTTCAACTGGAACACAAAGTAGTAGTAGGATTTCTAGTGGTCCCATCTCACAACCAGGATCCAACGACTTCATTTTAGTAACACCTATTCAAGTAAACATGGAAGGATCACTCACCTAGTACAAAGAATTCTCTGGGAAGGGGAACGACGATGTCGAATAGCACTCGTACCTCTGCAAGGCCATCTAGAGGGCACGACAGACACCAGATGTTGGGAAGTTGATAGAATTTCAGAACACCCTTAGCGAGAGATCCCTACGATGGTTCATGAAATGGTCGAAATCTCACCCGAATCCAGTGATGGCTGATGTAAAGAGGGATTTCATTGAGGAATTAAAACTGCCTTAGAAAAACCAACAGGGCTTGTCAGAGATGTGGGAAATCAAGTAGCAAGAAGGAGAAACTACTTGGGATTTGATGCGGAGATTCAAGGATGCAATCGGAAAGCTCAACTATCTAATTGATCCAAACCACCAGAGAGACTAGTTCATTAAAGCTTTGCTGCCTTTGTCCTGAATTCCATTGACTCAACAAAAGATCGACACATTGCAGGATGCACTGGAGTTGGAAATGAAGGTAGAAGCTATGTCGGGTTACCTGCAAGAGTTTAAAGGAGGAGCAGCAGTACAAGACCCCTCCATAATGGGTCTGCAGCATCAAATAGCCAGTCTGACAGAAAAAATCAAGGAAATGCAACCAATGCAACTGATGAGACCAAATGTATAGTGCACGCATTGTCTCATGGAGGGACATGTGGCAACCAAATGTCCCTAGTTGCGGGGCCAAAATGTGGGGACATCGGCTGCAGGAGCACAAGGGGCTCCACCACTAGGATGGGTCGTGCAAATAAACACCCAAGGGATATATCCACCACAACAGAAATACACAGGGTTCCCTGCACAACAAAGTCCAACCACCAACGAGTATTGTGAAATATGAAAAAGTATGGGCCATTAACCTCCCATGTGTCCCATCTTACAGAAATATTCCAATGTTCCAAATAATATATACTATGAATTTTGTGCCTCAACCACCCACAACACAGAGCAATACTGAGCGTTGGATGCACTGGTGGAGCAACTGGATTGGCCTTCATACAGAGTAAACGAAGCTCCCTGAGGAAGAGGAGGAGGCATGAGAGTTGGCTGAGAAGGAGGTAGAGGTCCAGTAAGATGTTATAATTGCAAACAGGAAGGACATGTAGCTAGAGAATGCCCACTCCCTAGAATACCCGAGTGTTTGCAGTGCCGGGTTAACACACACGCAATAGAAGATTGCTCGGAGCTCATCAAAAAATGGGAGGAAAGAGCTAGACAGAGGGGGGGAAATCTAGTAAATGCAGAACCCAAGCTAACAGGAACTAAAACAATGCAAAACATGGCCATAGTGACATGGGGTGGAAAAATAATAGGGGAGGATCCACATGCTATGGACCCAATTAAATTGATCAAGCCATCATCCCCAAAGCTCTTGATTAAACCAGAACGACAGAAATAAATTTTCTAGGAAGCGGTAGAAATGTTTGCCCAATTGGGGGGAAATAGAGGAATCGAGTTATAGAATAATCAGGAAGAAAATGAAATGCAAAATACTTCTGAAGCTTTGATCCATGAGTGGTTCTATCTATTCTTGAATGTTGTGAACAACACACCGATGCTAGAACGGCTAAAGAAAAACCTGGAAGGGATGCTGAAGAAGAACACCAGAGCAAAAGAATCAGTAGAAGTGGACCAAAAATATGTACAGAGAATAAAGAGAAACAAACGAAGGATAGGAAAGGAATTTCGAGTGAACACGCAAGTGGTGGGGTTCCAGATTAAAGATACCATGCTTGATTTGGGATCTGATGTCAATATCCTACCAAGGAAAACTTGGGAGGCATTAGGGAAACCAAGATTGACATACTCTCCGATTCAACTTTGGATGGCGAACCAGTATTGCATTTTTCCCATCGGCCGACTGGAGGAGGTTGAAGTTGAAATTTCGAGAGTAAAGACATTTACAGACTTTGAAGTCATCGACATCATGGGGGATAAGGATCCATACCCTGCATTGTTGGGAATTGACTGGTATTTTGAAAATTATGCAGTAATTGATGTGAAAAAAGAACTGATGATCTTCAAGGATGGGGAGATCAGATTCACTCAGCCATTCGACTCCCACCAAGGACTGAGATATACAGAGACTGTAGATAACAGGGAATATGCTTAGCTCCTAGACCATCTTTACCAAATGAACGCAGGGAGAAGAGAATACTACATTAACTTGATAGATGAAGGCTCTATAAGCTGGAGAAGCATCCAAAGCTCAGAGTTAGGAATATAAATATCTTGGGATGATTGGCAGCAAGGAGGCTATGAAACAAATACAAGGAGATGTGCCAATATTGCAAGAGTTAATTGGATTGGGACCGAGATCCAGGAATACCCAATTTTATCAGATATGAATGTTGTAAGTCTTTTCATAGCCAAAAGAGAAACTACGGTACCAGAAAGTCACAGAGTACTATTGATGGACATGGCATTACAATATACATCCAAAAGATGGTGGGGAAACCATCACAACTCATTGACACGATGGGACGAAGTGGCAGTAGCACTGAAAGCCAGATTTAAAGAGGAGGAGGAACCCAGAAGTATGGAACGGTACAAAGGGGACTCAGACCCCAGAGACCATTTGAAGGAATGTGAAGCCCAATGGAGAACTGATGAATATCCCAAAGAACTATGGGTTCACTGGTTTATCCACTCCCTGGATGTAATTCCAAAGGCTTGGTACTTGACGGAAGAGAAAAGAAGAGGGACCCACGAATGGTAGGAAGTTGCGGACAAGTTCACCCACTGTTTCTTGTTTAAAGGAAAGACAGAGCCGGTTACACAGGCGTTGCGGGCCATCAGGAAGATATAGTTCTTCCCATATTTCCAACAGACGGATGGACAATCAGTTCAATACCAGGGTATCCAACAAAAGGTGGCATGTCAAAAAATTAATAGTGAGATGGACAATTAAAATTTGGAGGATCTCAGGCACCTGTATTTTGAGGAAACAGAGTGGGAGAGAGACGTCAAAGAAGAACCAACGATAGAAGGTATCCACCTATTACCTCTTAGAACCAAGAAAGTAAATATTGGGACAGAAGACAAACCTAAACTGGTGACCATTGGAGACTACTGGGATGAACAAACAACTAAGGAAAATTCAGTCTACTAAAGGAATAAGAGGACTTGTTTCCTTCATCCGTAGTAGATCTAAAAGGCATAAAAGGAGAGATGGGGGAAATGTGGATAACACTAAAGCTCGATGCAAGGCCTGTCAAACATAGACCATATCGTCTGAACCCAAGGGTAAAGGAAAAGGTGAAGGGAGAGATCGAAAAAATGTTGAAAGTCGGCTTAATATTCCCAGTAGAGGAAGCAGAATGGGTAAGTCCCATAGTTATACAGAGCAAAAAGGAGAAATCGGAGATATGAGTCTGTGTAGATTACAGAATTTTAAACAATGCTTGTATCCATGATCCATTTCGTACTCCATTTAGTGACGAAGTCCTTGACAATGTTGTGGGGAATGAGGCATACTCATTCACCGATGGCTTCTCAGGTTACCATCAAGTAAGAATAGTAGAGGAGGACAAGAGAAAGACAAAATTCACGACCGAATGAGGCTCTTTCACATACAATGTGATGCCATTCAGTCTGAATAATGCACTTGCAATCTTCTCTTGCATTGTAAGAGCTACATTCCAAGAATACATCCACAAGTTCTTAGAAGTCTATATGGACGACTGGACTGTGTATAGCATACTAAACTATCATGCGAGCCCGTTGAGAGTAATGTTTGATAGGTGTTGACAACTGCAGATCTCATTGAACCTAAAGAAGTGTATATTTTCCATTCTGTTTGGAACACTGCTAGGGCACATGGTATGTAATCAAGGTGTCTGTGTAGACCTGGCCAAGGTAGGAGTAATTGTCAGTATGGAGGCACCGACAATGGTAAAATAACTAAGGTCACTACTGGGCAACACTGGTTACTACCGACGTTTCATTCGCAACTATGCCAAGATAACAGCACCCTTAGAAAAACTATTGAAGAAATCAGAACAGTTCCAATGGACGGACAACTGCAAAACAACCTTGGACACCCTAAAGGAGAAGCTAGTGAGTTTGCCAATACTAGTCCACCCAGACTAGGACAATCAGTTCCATGTACACATTTATGCGTCTGGCATCATGCTCAGAGCGGTCTTGGCTCAAACTAGAGACACTTCTGTCGATCATCCGGTATATTTTTCTAGTCGCAAGTTGTCAACAGCTGAACAGAACTATATGAAAACCGAGCAGGAGGCATTAGCAATGGTGTACTCTCTTCAGAAATTCCACCACTACCTATTCGGAGGTAAGTTCAAATTTTTCACAGACCACTCAGCCTTGAAATACTTAGTCAACAAGCCAGTCTTAGAAGGCAGAATTTTTAGATGGCTCCTACTTTTCCAGGAGTTCACCTTTGAATTAATTATAAAGCTCGAAAGACTCAATGTAGGGCCTGATCACTTATCCCAACTAGAGAATGGAGACAACGGAGGATCTCTAGATGATCAGTTGCCAGACGCTGATATTTTTAGGGTAGAAGCCATCCTAGACTACCTGAATGAGATAGCAGCCTATCTCACCATCGGGCAGTGTCCGCAGGAGTACACTGCCACACAGAAGAGACACCTGGTAGTTCAAGCCACAGAGTATCAGCTGATAGCGGAACACCTGTACAAGATGGGGTTGGAGCACGTACTTCGAAGATGTGTCCTTGAGCATGAAAGGGAATCTATACTATGGGAAAGCCACAGTGGTGTTGATGGAGGGCATGTGGGAGCTAAACCAACAACACGCAAGGTACTACAAGTAGGCTTATGGTGGCTAAAAATACACAAGGACAGCAAAGCATTTGTGCATAAATGTGACATTTTTTAGCAGACAGGACGACCATCTCACAGGGATGAGCTTCCGCTTCATCCAATAAAGGTACTGCAGCCATTCAAAATGTGGGTAGTCAATTTTGTAGGACCAATTACACCAGTTGCAAGGTACATAATCATGGCGACAGACTACCTAACGTACTGGGTAGAAGTTGTGCCAGTGAAGAACTGCACGACAGAAACTGCTTCTAGGTTCATATTTGAAAATATAAGCAACCGATTTGGATGCCTGAAAATCTTGACCAGTGACCAAGGTACACATTTCATCAATGACCCCATTAAGTTCCTCCTAGATAGCTTCATTATACAACATCATAAAATAAATCCATATCATCCACAAGAAAATGGCATAGTGGAAGCATTCAACAAGATATTAGAGAAGGGACTAACGAATATATGCAACGCGCAGCGTGATGACTGGGATGAATGGATTCCAGAAACACTATGGGCATACTGAACAATGGTAAAATGGCTAAACAACCAAATTCCATTTCAACTTGTTTATGGAAAAGAAGCGGTAGTCCCAGCGGAATTCATTGTACCAAACCTTCTAATTGCAACAACTCTACAGTTATTTGAAGAGGAATCCTTAAAAGAGCGATTTCAGGAGCTACAAGAACTTGAAGAAGGATGATTTCTTGTGGATTTTCACCAAACGGCGGGAAAGGATAGGCAAAAAGCTTGGCATAGCTGACATATAAACGCGAGACTTTTCAGATTGGGTGGAAAGTTCTACTCTATGACAGTAAATTCCAGAAGTTCCTAGGAAAACTACAGATGCATTGGCTAGGACCATTTCACGTCATAGAAATCAAACAGTAAGGAGCAGTTCGATTAGCACAGTTAAACGGAAAAGTTCTACAAGGATGGGCCAACGGCACACGCCTGAAGCCCTACCATGAGTAAGTTTGAAATTTCAATTCCAATAACTCTTGCAAGCGAGAGGAGACAGTAGGGTAGATTAGAGTCAATAAATCTCTCACACCTGAGATGAGCATAGATAGGATTCATCGTAATAAAACTGTTTAGTTGCAAAGACCACAACGCAATCAATAGTGGTTGGGGAGGGCAGTGTCCAGCATGTCATCCATGTCAGTCAGGAAAGCGTGCCGAACATCAGACCATCATCATTAAGCATAGTACCAGTGTCAGTCCGTAGGATCACCAAGATTTGGAAATAATTGCCATAATTAGCATTATCCATACTGTAATAAATTTTCCATAATTAGACATAACCACCATCCGTCGCGTCCACCCAAATCCAAAAACCATAGTCAACAATGTCAGAACCCACCTCAGCAGCTAACTAATCACATGATTGTAGCCGCGGGAGAAGCTAGGGAAAAATTAATTAGTTATGGGGTCTCATCAAACTCATCTGTGTCGGTTACTTACATAACCTGCATGCAGAGAAATGCAAGAATGCTGGAAAAATTCGAGTTAGAGTTAGAAACCTCCAAAAAAGCAAGGGAAGTTGAACGAGAACTAGAATAGAGAAGGTGTCCGAAAGAAGAAATTTAAGGGAAAAGACAGAGAATTGTTCTGCAGGTATACCAGTGACGAGCTAAAATGACAAGAGTAAGCCCAACGGTCATGGAACAGGAGCTGGATAGCAGAATTCAGAAAATGGAGTCACTCGTTGGAAAATATGACAGTGCGACCTTAATTGACGCAGACCTCATGGATTCCTTTGAGTTTCCTGTGCTAAAAAGCCAGGTATACATTGATAATTATAAAACAGAAGTAGAACAGGTAGCAGTAAGAGTCCTGCCTGAGTTCAGGGGTATCCAGCAGTCCACGATCATGAACTTAAGAAACTTACCAGTTTTTGGGATTACAGGATTACCAGTATTTGGGATTACAAAATTTCTGTTGAGTAGGATTCAGAACGGCTCTCTGTGGCTGGGAAAAGAAATCCTGATTCATGCCGAAGACATTCATTGGTTGGCAGGACTATCGCAGGAAGGAAGGGATGTATCTTCAAAATTTCAAACGATATCTAAATGGGCGAAGAAGTTGGGGGAAACAGACTATTATGCCAAGTATGGCACCCGAAGAGGAGGAAAGGGAGCAAAGATTGAGTTAATTAACAGGCCAGAGATAAGATTCTCTTGCTATCTCATTGCTAGCAAGACGATGAGGAATTACACAAAAGGGGAGAGCACATTAGACACAATTTCTGTTGCGGAGCATTGTGTCTAGGGGACCAGGCTAAAATAGTGCTCCTTCCTGCTGAAGGAAATGTTCGAGGCTTGTGAAGACAACTATAAGAGGGCAAATAGGTTTATCTATGGGTATTTGATCATGGCACTGGCCATGTGGAAATGAGCGTTCCCTGGCATCAGGATGCCAGTGGAGATAACAAAGAACTAGCCTGTGGCGATGAAGTATGTGCCATGGAAGGTGTCTGGAGATCCTAGCACCAAAGAGGTAAATGCAAAAGCCTTTAGAGTTTGGTATGGTAAAATGGTTGACATAGTATTCATTCAGCAGAGAATTCCAAGGAGCCTACTAGATGGATATAGCGAGCAAGTCTGGTTCGGAGTCATGCATAAGCATACGTTCCTCAGACCTACATGTGTACTAGAAACAATGTTCTAGATGAGGCCTCTAAAGTTCCAACTTGATGAAGCGGCTTTCCACAAAGAGGTCTGTTCGTGGCCAAGAGTGGCAATGGAGATCAGGGATGGAGTGTACACGTACCTCTTTGATGGAATGCTACCACAACGGCTGCCAGGAGAAATGTCGGAGGAAGCAGCAAATAGGATGTCAAACCTACAGCTCTTCTTGATCATTCAGCAACTGAACACTAAGGTAAGAAGCTTTAATGAATTAGTTCAGGTACTAGCAAGCGATGCTACTCCATTCCCAAATTTTTCAAAATTCCATATATCCCAGTCTAACCCATCGCCCAACACAACCTCCATCTTTGCGCCCATCCCCAATGTCTTGTTCAGTTCACCACCCCCAGCAACCACAACGATGGTGGGAAAAAGTAAGGCTGCAAAACCAATAGCGGAACCAAAGGCCAAAAGAGCCAAGGTTGCAGAATCAAGCCTGGTGGTCGACCTCACAGGAGAGGATCCACCTCGGCATGTAAGCGTAGGGATACCAATCCGGGAAGAGATGATAGTTGAGACCGAAGAAGCAATAGGGTTGCCACCTCACAACCCTATAAACCCCTTTTATTTTCTAAACATCCACATATCACCACCCCATCCAGATCAACTACCACCCACCAACTCATCCGTCTCTCGAGAACCCCATAGCTCCGCACCATCCACCTCATACGCCACCGTGTTTGATCAAGTTATTAGAAGAATAATCAATGGGGACCATGGGATGGAGGTTAACTCAGGTATGGAAGTCGTACCCCCAGTTAACCCAACCGTGGTCATGCAAACTACTTTTACCAACCTCATCAATCAATTAGAGCAAAAAACTGAAGACATAGCTGGGCCACTCCACGAGCATACTTCGCTCCAACCACCCAACCGAGCAGATCGAGAGGGGAACCTAGAGCTAAATATGGCGGACTCTATACCACAACAGACTCTGCCATAGTCACCTCAAGACCAATCAGCAAGATCAGTTGCTAGCGGACAACCACTATAGGTGGGACTACCAGATCAGGGTACCTCCAGTGCCGAAAGTATGAAGACATGGGGGACAGCTAAATTGTACCATTTCATTCAGAGGGCAGCACAACAGGCTGAGAGGCTCCACTCGAAGCTCTAGAAAAAGTGTGAGAAATAGCAACAATAGATAAGCACGCTTACTGAACAGTGTGAACAACTGACAATGGAAAAGGAGAAGCTACAGGAACAACTGGAAACTGTGACCAGGGTTTTCAGGGAAGTGTGGCCTACAGTAATAGCCAATAGCAATCAGTTACCAGAATACATGTAGGAGACTGACATAATCGGGTGGGTGATCAACCTCAGGGTAGAATATTCAAAGATTCACCATGAAAATGTGGAACTCAAGGTGACATTGGCAGCCTGACCCGCATTGCCCGACCCAACGGTTGTGTATTCAGTGCAAATATCAGAGAGATAGGGCCAAGTAACGAAGATTTAGGAAGTTATAAGTACTACAGCCACAGAATCATACGACCTACTGAAGGGTCTACAAGAATGCTCAACAACCCTTACTATGAAGGCACAACCGATCTCATCCCAACTACAATAGATCTCCAAGGAAATCCAGGAAGCAATAGACCCAACTAGACTGGACCAACTCTATGCCCAGGCGAATGTGTTAGAGGTCTAAATACAAAAATTAGAAGAGACTTCAATGGCGGCCAAGTAGGCCATCTAGGAGCTTCGGTAGCCCATAAAACTTAGCACCCAAACAATGCAGCAATTGGCTTCTGAGGTCGACACTTAGATCAAAACAGTGTTCAGTGCCTTGCCGCCGAATACCGAGGAGGAAGTTGTCACAAATCATGGCTGAGACTGAAGAGTTAATGCAAGGGTGGCAGCAGGCCATGGCAACCTTCCAAGAGCTCAAAGTTTCAACTCTAACCAAGGTCCAAGAGTTGGGGCCCTTGTTTGGATAACCAGGAGGAGGCACGTAGCTAAAACAAGGCGCAGGGTCGAGCGGACCCATGGAAGTGGAGACAGCGCAGGACAATTGACTCGGGGTGAGTCAATAGGATGTGGTCGGGGCTTGTTGGGGCCCTTGTTTTGAAATTCAATATATTTTTAGTTGCGGCGAGTACATGGCAAAACGCAACCTCGGTAGGAACAAAGGTGTCAAGGTTGTGAAGGAGCAGAGGACAGGTGTCGCAGCTATTGCAGGAGAAAGCATAGATGGCGGAAGAGCGCAGAAGGAAACAAGCAGTGAACTCCCGATGAATAGAAAGAAAAGAAAGACAGTCGAGTGAGAAAGAAGGAGGAACTATTAGTCACGTTGGCAGTAGAAAAAATAGGCAGCCAGCCAATGGATAGAGAGGTTGGCGTAGACAGGAATAGGCAATAGGGAGCCACAGGAGAGCTCTGTCCATGTTGCATTGTTCTCCACTCCTCTGTGTTACTGTGTTTTCTCTCTCTGTCCAATAGGACATATTGTATTCTACTCTATTTATGCTCATGTAACTATGCCTTGTAATATTTTTCCACTGATGGCTGATGATTAATATATTCAGAGTGTTATTCCAAGTATATGTTATGGGTTTGAATGAATGATGTTACAACACCTTTTAAAATTTTATTTACTGTAAGTCTGACTATTTTCCTGAAAGGTATATGTTATGGAATGTTGTGTTATGGCTGTCTAAGACTTTAGTTTAGCTTTGATTCAACTATATGGATGTTTTCGGGTTGATATCGATCTACTCCCTATCATAGTAAGGTCGTGGCATGCCTCAGGTGAGACTCTCTGCCCTTCGAAGCAGAGTGCAAATGTCGGGGTGAAACTAGACTACGACGAAAAACCTTGTTGGCCCTTAAACCTAAAATCGAGTCTTCTCTACGAGACCTGTGCTCTCGCCAATAGTCTTAAGGATGTATAAGATGTTATTCATTCATAAGGTCCCATTGTGATTTCCATTATGTTAGTGATGGTGATGAGGTGGCAATGAATCAATGGATACAGAATGTTTCAGCTTGTGACTTACTCAGAAGGTCCCACCGTGATCACCATTATGTTAGGGTCCCATGATTTAGCAGATTGGCAGACCAAATGCACATGATAACATTAGAGCAATATTTGGAGTCCTAGGACCTAGCCTTCCTGGAATCAAAGAGGGTTGTCTTTATTGTATGCAAAGGATGTGTACTTGTTTTCTTCTAGGGTTTTTATTTTAGTCTAGTTGTTAAGTGTAGGGTTTGTTGTTTTCTTTGGTTGGGTAAGATGGTCAAATAGAACAGGCGGAGTGAGATTTCTTCAAATCATTGGGATATGGATTCTATGAAAGTCATGGATATCTCAAAAAATGAAATAGGATGCCTAACAGGGAAAATCTAGCATGGTCAAATGGATCTTAAAAGGCATGTGTGAAGTGAAATGAACAATAAGTTTGTGAGCATAATAGGTGTGTAAGGGCAGTGAAGAATCCTTAAACATGTAATTTTTAAACAATATGGTATCAAATATTGATCAACATAAGAGTATAATCATAAAAGAGGGCAAACCAATAACTTTTTTATTATACTTATGCGAACAAGCATTCAAGATGAACAATTTAGTGAACCATAGAAAGCAAGAAACATGTATAACTTTTAGTGATTTCACCTTCAAGATTTAGAAAACATACAATATAACATATAACTTTAATCAATGAAGAGGGAACGCCTAAACATCAATGATCAAGCTACAAATAACTTTAAGGCAACTTCTCAAGCATAGACAAAGGGCATGATCAAAACATGGCCTCTTTGGTTAAAACCTAACAAGTAATACTTCAAAGAAAGATTTCAAAACGGAGTTTAAATAGCATCAAATAGGCAGGTCTAACCATAAAACATATTTGAAAACTACCATATTGAACCATTTATGGAATAAACGAGCATAGATAGATCTAAGGAGCAGCTAAGAATTTCTTAAACAAACCCAGCAGCGGAAAACATAAAGGCAATAAGAAACAGGAAGGACTAAGGTGCCTCAAACAAGATTTCTTAGTCTATACTCTTTTGTTATACTGTAAACATAGAAATATGAACATAATGATAAACATGAAAACAAGAACTAATAGAGGCACATCACCATTAACCATGCTTAGGGATCCTGCAAGCTATCCTCCTTCATCATCAATCCAAGCAAGCCATTCAGAAACTCCACAAGACCAATTTCTTCTTCAAACTCAAGAAAACCATCTATTTCTCTCAAAATTCATCAAATGCCAACATTTACAATGAAAGCCCTCATGCTCTATTTATCTATAAAAGGAGGGCAAAGACCCTATATAGGGTTGGAAAATGTCAAAATCACTCATACATGTCATTAATGCCCAAGAGACCATGCAAGGCCCAAGGCACAAAATATCCCATGAAATAAATTTCAAAATAAATTCTAGCACCTATTTCTAGAGTGATTTTCCTCAAAAAACACTAAAATATGATTTTGCAATAAATGAGTGTGTTTTTTTGAATTTTTGCCAAAAACACACAATGATGTCCATAAGCGCAGTGCCACCTTAGGCAGAAAATAGGTCCTATTGCAGCCAAGTTTTTGGTACCTTCCCTATGTCAGAGTTTGCTCTATGATGGTTTGTTGGAAAGTGTGCTGAGTCATTTTTCTAGATATACCTTTGTTCTTCTGATTGAGCACCTGTAACCTGTTAAAAAAGTAAAATCCTCAGGACTACTTTGAGCGCAGCGTCGGGCCTAAAAAGGAGGCAGAATGGTGAAAAATGAGGTGTTTTCTGACCTTTTGAGGGGTCAAAAATTCTCCAATTTCTCTGAAATGTGGTGAGCATAATGTTATAGTCATGAGAAATAAAAAAATGTAGAGTTTTCCCTCTGAGGATTACTTGAGGGAAAAGCGTAGTGCCAGTGGCACTGCACTTATAAGCCTTTAATTTCTCAAAAAACAAAAATTTGTCCAAATTCCTTCAAGGGGTTTGAGAAGCCTGTAGAGAAGCTTCACCCAGGACTCCAAGGTTTTCTTGGTATTTTCATCCTTTTAGTGCTTGAATTTAAATGAGTGCATCTTTGAGTTTGGCACAAGCAAGTTTGTTTTTCATTGCATAGTGATTGGTCATCTTTTTCTGGAGATCAAGGCCCCTTTTTACCTTCTTAAAATTCTTGTGTTCATTCTTATAATACTGAATGATATGTTGTGCCATGCCAAAATCTCTCTCCAGCTCCCTAATTTGTGCATCTTTTCTTTGGAGTAGTATTCTAGTGTCCATCTCCTCATCTTAATTATCACTGTCAAGGTCAATGAATTGGGGCTTTTTTTTATTTTGCCTGGCTCTCTTACCTTTCTTACCTTTTTTTATCTTTTGTTTACCCTTGTCAAGCTTTTGAGCTGAGGTGGATGGCATGGTCCCTTGCCTTTTGGAGGCATCAAACACAAGCCTTGACCCTCTCTAGTATGTGAGTGAAAAGGATGTGATTTTGGTCTTGTTGGTGTCTTTATCATGACTGTGATCCTTGTTGTTGTCATCAACTTCTTCATATTCATTATTGGTATCATCAGTCATCATATTGTATGCCTCATCATTGTCTTCTACATCATCAACACTCTCACCCTCTTCATTATTTTCTGAATTGTCATTTTGCTCTTCATTTGAGTTGTTTTCCTCTTCCTTGTTGTGACCACCATTTATACTATCAGCCCCTTCCCCTTTTTCACCATCATCATGACTAGGACTGCTTTCATCTTTTTTTTCTGCACCGTCATCATTTTCATTATCATTGAGGGGTTGATTTTTGTCATGACTGTCATGACAACTTTCATGAAAGTCATGACTATTTTCTTCTTTGTTGTCCTTTTCATCACAGAGGCCTCCTTCTTTTTGGTCATTGTTGCCTTCAATTTCTACATTTTTTTCACTTTCATCCTCTTTTTCATTGTCATCTCCTTCCATATCTTCATGATCTCTTTCTGCTTCATGATCATTTTCCTCCTCTTCCACATTTTTAGTTGACTCATATTCACTTTCACCCTCTTCATTTTGTTCATCATTTCCACTTCCTTCTTTAGCTGATGCATCAAGAGAAGGGGAGGAAAGAAGGTTTTCTTGTGGTGAGGACATTTGTGTAGATGATGAGGGCAAGTTGGGTTGATGAGGAGGATGTGGGCTTGTGAAGAGTTCATGGGCTATGAATACCTCCCAAGGTATGCCCTTCTGTTCCAACTGATGTAGAAGCACCATCTTGATCAAGGAGTGGTGGAACAAACTTTTCATTTGTTGGGCATGACTCCTTCTCGGGACAACAAAAGACATTTTTTCCATACTCCTATAAAGGTAGTAGTGCAAGTTGAGCATCTTAACACTTGTGAAATGCATGAGGAGTCTGACATGGTAGGAGTAAAGCTTGGAGTATCTACCCTCACAGGTAAAGTACTTCATAATGACTTTAATCAAGGGTGACAATCTCTATTTGAGGTGTGAGAAAGGGAAAATTGCCTTGCAACCTTCTCTGTACCTAGTCTTGACAAATGGCTCATAATAGTTTTTGTCCAATTTGGCTTTCTTAAACAAAATTTCACCAACAACAGGTATATCTGTAGCATTAGAGATGGCATCTACTGATAGTTCAAAATCCACCCTTGCAAGGCTTGATTGTTTTTTGTGCAAGCTAAGGATAAAAAGCCTTGTAAGCTTTGGGTGGCTTTGCACTTATTTGACTCTCTCAAAAAATTTGAAGCACCCTACATTCTAGAAACATGAGAGGATCATGGGAGATGAGGTGATAGCCATTGTGCTCTGGGGTTCAAATCTATTCACTTTCCCTCCTTTTTGGTTTGGCCTCATAGGCCCTTGTCCTCTTTCACTACTGCTACTATCTTCTTCTCCTGACATGTTGATTAGGGCTGATGGTGGGGAAACTTGGGCAAGAGGAGTAAAATGAAAATGATGGTGGACAACTCTTGTAAATGAGGGTTATGGAGGTTAGGTTTATGATTGAGTTGCCTTGAGCTAGATGAGGGATTTTACATGAACATGAAGGATAACTACCCTAATTTACTCCCCTTAACTGATGATCTTAGCTTGAAGGTCAGAGGAGAGTGGCAATTATGAAGACTTCGGGTTTGTTTTGGCACTAGGGTTTGATATCTTCACCTTAATTATCAAAACACAAAAACACTTGGAGGATGATGAGGACAGGGCCACCCACCTCTTTAGCTTTCTTGCAAGGTTTTGAAACCAATTTGGAGGACCTCCTTTGAACCCTTGGCACATTTTTTGCAGTTTGGGAGAGTTTATGCATTAGCGCAGCACCCTACCCGCACTATCGGGTCGCCCACTATGCGCAGTGCTGGACGAGTCGAGTAGTATGTTATCATAGCGCTGTGTAGAGTCGGGCATTCTGTGTGCTCTTTGTGCAATGCTGGCAGGGGAAACGGGTTATCGTGTCGGCCTCTGCACACAACATTGTGTCACAAAATCAATGAGTTGTGTCTTGGGCGTGTCATTTTCACCTGCGCATAGCGCCACCCTATTCGCGCAGTGTTACCCGATGTATGCGCAACACAGTGTAAATTTTACACTGCGGATACCTGTATTAGCACAATGCTAGGGTCTGTGAGCACAACACTAGTGTATGCGCGTAGCGCCAAGGATTTGGTCCAAAAACTGTCCAAATTCTCAGAAATTTCTCCTAAAGGGTTTATTTCTCTCCTCAAAATGAAAAATGAGCTAAAATGCTAGTTAGCATGCCTTTATACTTTTGAAAAATAAATCAAAATCAAAAACCCACTTTTTCTAAGTTTTGTCACTTTGTCATTTGACTGATATATTTTTGAGCTTTTTGCAGTGTTTTGAAAACTTTTCAAGGCAATCCTTCTCCCTTTGGTGATGGCACCCTTTTACTAACCTTTGACAATGATATATCCAATTTTGACAAAGATTATAAATCAGGCTTGCTATATCTCTTATTGGCCACTTTTGGTTTGTTGCAGGTGCCATGAAACAATTGCTTTGGTTTCCTTTGTCATTATTTGGATTTTGACAACTTTAGTTACACAACATTGAACTCATGCTCATGTCAGTTTTTTACCTTGTAACCCAAAACTATACTTTCATTCCTTTGACCCTTTGAAGGCAATTGTCTGCACTTGAAAACTTGACCTCCCTCACCCTGATACACTTTGCATTCTCTCCTTTTGATGCAGTGAAGCCCTGTTACCTTGGTAAACTATGGAGGTCACCTCCTGATATGCTTTTCAACCTTGTGTTGTCATGATGGAGGCCCTTCATCTTCCTTTTTCCTACTTTACCTATCCTTCCAAAATCTTAGTTTTTAGGGCTGTTAGAGAAGAATAATTAGTGTTTTCTTCTAAGTTCTCTATATCCCTTTCAAGTTCATTCAGTTCTGTTCAGTTCACCTCACCTTTTTCCCTTATTCATTTATAACTTCTGAAAATATTCAATTTGTGCTTGGTTGTGTTGATGTGCCTCTGTCCTTGTGGTCTTTTGCATTGGCTTCTTGCTTGGCAACACTGTTTTAGCCAATCAGTCCTAAAAACCCTTATTCTATTTTAAATTTAGGCCTCCTTCCTTTTCGTTGTTGTGGATGTTCTTTAGTGAGGAGCTGGCCTCTTACCTTACCTCATTTTTTGTATGATAGCCATCTCAATCATTCCTGCAAATTTTTTTAAGATGCATAGTTATCCTTTGGTAGAATGTTGTTTTTGAAAAACTAATCCTTCTTGAAGGTCTTTCTGATCTAATTTGGACGAACAATTACTTGATCTTCTTTCACATTTGGTTTCATCTTCTTGGCATAAGAAAGACAATGTTTTTAGAACATCAAAGACAAACCTATAACCTATGAAACCCTGGTGACCTAGTGGGAGGCTCTTTAGACTTTGTCCCTTGACTGAAAACTTGGCTTAGGGTCCTCAAGTATGAAAAATAGAGTTTTTGATATTTTAATGTATTGATCCAATGCACTTGATTTATCTAAAGAGCCTAAAAAGATATTTTTGAGACCATCAATGCTTGAGGAATTTGGGAAACACAAGAATGAGTAGGTTGGTTGGTGATCCTAGGTGGTAAGTGGAGGGGTTAGGAAAGTCAAAACAAAGTGCTAAGGTAAGAGGTGACAAAACATAGTGAAAATGAGTGGCATGAGCCTAGGATGGGTCTTCTGGGAGTGATAGGCTAACCATGACATGATAGGATAGTGAAAAAGTTAAAATTTTATCCTAAGGATAATGAAGGCAGTGAGATTTCTAGAACTCACAATATTCATGAATTTTGTTTCTATAAATATAGGATAAGAATTTAGTCATCTATAAAAAGGAAAAAATTACTAATGACTAACAATGGCTCCACTTGGGGAGGGCAACTCCTTTTCAGGAGGTGTCCAGAACTTCAGATCTCTGGTTTTATGAAGACCAATGCCTCATTTATTTGGCATATTTTTTTTTATTCTTTTCATTTGCTGATGCCTCTTTGAAGTTGTGATATAAATAATCTAAAAAACATGATTAATTCAACTTCATCTCTGCCTACCCATTTTACTTGCCTAACATTTTTTCTTCCTTGGGTGCACTTGAACTGGCAAACCCTTGACATTCTTTTCTTTTGAACACAAAACAAACTATCTACTTCTACTCTTATCACACCCAAGAGTTCAGATTATGCTAGTTCATGAATTTTGTTTCTATAAATCTAGGATAAGCATTTAGTCATCTATAAAAAGCCAAAAATTACTGATGACTAACAGGACTGGTGGAATTCCTATCGCAATTGGTGCAAATTTTCACCTCTTTTAAATGCACCAATGAACCTTAGCGCCAAATTTCCATCCCCCACTGAGGGTAGTCACATGGAAACATAAGACCAAGGACTAGGCTAACCACCTGAACCCGCTAACTTAGATCCGTTATGCTGGTCATAGTGATGTGAAATTTAATATGGTCGGGGGTCGATCTAACTTCCTGGCCCCATCGGTTTAACTCTGTGCATGGTCATATCCATTGGTGGGAGGATCGGGGGTGGGGTCCTATCTGCCTGCCCCCTACACCATACCATATGCTATGATCATGTTGTATACATGAAACCTGGTGTTGGGGCCATGTGCCCCACCCCCTTCAAGCTACTGTAATTCAAATATAAACATGCCATTGTTATATAAAAAGGGACACCATTAGCTAAATGGTAGAATGTTGGAATGTTGTGCAGGAGGTCAAGGGGAGGTCAAGGGGTCAAACCCTGCCGAGGCTGATTGAACCATTATAAAAAAATTATCACATCACCAAGGGCCACATGGTACCCTCTCATTGGTCCACGTGGCACCTCCTCATTGGACCACTTCAAACACCGAACAACCAATAAAATTTCGACACCTTAACTTGTAAAGTCTTACCACTTGTCGAGCCTGAATTGGTACTCTATTATATGTACCCTCCATAGTCAGCCGATGATGTCAATAGTACGACTTGCCTAGTTAGTAGCTCAATTAACTCTAGAAATTGATTTTTTTTAGTTATTTTCCCAAAACTTTAGAACATGATAACTTTCATATACGGTGTTAGATTGAGGTGATTCAAGTGTCACCTGTAATCAAAATGACGTGATATATGATTTTATACTAGTTTTTGGGGATTCTATGAACTTTATTTTTTTAGCATATTTTGACCCTTGATATCATTCTAGATCATCTAGGATGCCCTACTTTTGTGCAAGTGCACCTAGGGTGATTGCCTCCATGTTGTGCACATGAAACTCCCATGATTGCACTTCAGTTCATACTTTTTTTTTCGCCACTTTGAGTGGGCACAGGAAATCATGGGCCAACCTTACTTCTTTTGTGTAGGCACCCCTCACAAAGTATGGCCGACCCACTAACTCCTCACATAGGCACCCTGGCATCCCCAGCACACGATGCCCCATATGTTCTTGGGCACCCAACCTTCATGTAGGCATTCACCCTACAGTGCAAATCAATCAACACAAATCATTAGCTCATCAATGACAACAAAATATTATCATTTGGTAGTACCATGTGTAATAATAAATTAATTATAAACCGAATTTTATCACTGAAACATTAATTTAGTCATTTTTCTAAAAATCATTATGAGACCCTCTGGTGGGAACTTTGTTCATGGTTAGTCATGGGATGACCTTACTTCTTTTCTACAGGTGCCCCTTTCCAAGTTTGGCCAACTCACCAACTCGTTGCACAAATGCACCATGAGCTGATAATATATTAATAATATGATATATAATTATAATATTAATTTTATATTAATTTTAATTTGTTAAAATCAACATAATTGATCCTTTATTAGACGTTGTCAGTAGAAAAAACCATTAATGGTGGAATTGAATGTTATGCAACAACTAATTTCCATTTGTCACATACTGGAAAAAAAAATTCATATTGGATAAAGCATCGGATATCTGAATGTAAAATAACTCTCGTTAGATATTCAACGACTAGAGGGCTTATATGAAAAAGGTTGCATAATTGATGGGAAAATATATTCTATAGAATATCTTATTGTTAAATAACTCCCGTCATATATTTGACGAGCGTCAGTATTTTAGAAAAGAAAACAAAAAAAACATTTAACTTCTATCACTTTTTCTGATTTTATCTGTTTTGTCAGATTATACTATCGAAATATCCACCCAAATGTTATAGTGGTACGAGTACACCAACTAATTTAGAAATATGACCATAATTCTTAGTATCTCCCCAAGGATACCATATGTACTTCTCAAGTATTTGGGGGGGCCTATACAACCATTTATAGAAGCAAGTGATGTTGTTCAATCATAGATCAATGGATGAGGCTTGTGCACATGCACAATACCTAGAGAACACGGGCCTAAAGAAAGGGAAATCAAGTGGATCAAAGTAGAAAGAGAAACAAGATGCTTCTAAGGAGGGGAAGAATAAGTGGAAAGGTGGAAAAGATAAAAATATGGCAGCCATAACAAACTAGTGAAAAGACACCAACAACCACTACAATGTTGACAACCATACAGAGGAGAAGTGTTGGAAGTTTCATATAGAGCCTAACCTAAAGAAAAAAAAGAATGAAAATGTAGGTTTTAACCCTGAATAGAAATTGTCTACACATGAATCTTATATCAGAAAATAAACAATAGCAAGAGCATAAAACATAAAATAGATAAACACAGAGATTTTCCCCTGGATCCCAAATTGGGACGACCAACTTGATTTTCCATTATATTCCTTTTAGTGTTACAACACATATATATACATGCCGAAGCATACATAAACCCCAATCCATTAACACTGGATTAGAACACAACTGTAGTTCCCTTGACCGGATCTACAAAATACCAGGGGACGAAAACCATCGTACCCCAAAACCATGTGCAAACTCATGCACAAAACATGGGTGGGTCCACCTATGAGTGGGTCTGCACACCAAAACAATTTTCGCCGGGGCGCTGCCCCGGACCCCAACAGTGGGGGCTGCCTCCCCCCTGCTGCACCCGACACAACGTACAGTGCATGGGTCTAGTCATGGAAAGAATATAACACATACCCAACATTCTCCCACTTGTTCTTTTCTTTCCATAAGGGGCCACAGGAGAGCTTAGTCATTGGGCCAATTCTTCAACACCCATTGTTTCTCTACACCAAGAGAACTTCTGAGTGCTCATAGACTTTGTCAATGCATCTGCAACATTCTTCAAAGTGTCCACCTTTACTAGCAACACCCTTTTAGCCTCAACCATATCTCTAACAAAGTGATATTGAACATCAATGTGTTTTGTCTTTGAATAGTGAGCAGGGTTCTTAGCCAAGAAAATTTCACTTTGGCTATCACAGTCTATCCTTATAGCTTGTTGTACCAACCCCATACTTGAACACAATCTCTACAACCAAACTGCTTCCTTTCTTGCATGAGTGGCTATTGTGTATTCTGCCTTTGTAGTTGAAAGAGCCACTACATACTGTCTTTTATTCATCCAACTGACTGCACCTCCAAATAGGTTAAACACATACCCACTTGTAGATCTTCTTTGGTCCAAATCTCCAACCCAGTCTGCATCAACAAAACCATGAATGTCCAACATTATTTCCAATCCTGGTCTTCCCTGGTAGCACAAGCCATAATCACTAGTGCCACGTAAATATTTGAAAACCCACTTCACTGCTGTCCAATGCTCCTTCCTTGGGTTTGACATAAACCTGCTCAATACTCCCACTGCATGTGCAATGTCTGGTCTAGTATAGACCATTGCATACATCAGACTACCCACTGCACTTGCATATGGAACACGGGACATATCCTCCTCTTCTTCTTGTGTCTTGGGACACTGTTCAGCAGATAGCTTTACACCTACAGGAATAGGAACATTCACCGGTTTACTATCCTTCATATTGAACCTCTGCAATATAGTCTCGACATACTTCCTCTGGTTTAACTAGAGCTTCCTCTTTGCCCGATCTCTCTTAATTTCCATGCGCAAAATATATTTTGCAGCACCAAGATCCTTCATGTCGAATTTGGAGAACAGTTGGGTCTTCAAATCTTGGATAATTTCTTTGTCATTTCCAATCAACAACATATCATCCACATACAAGACCAAATAAATAATATAGTCACCAATTAATTTAAAAGAAACATAGTGATCCTCCTTGCTTCTGGTGAAGCCAAGTCCCTGTATATAGGTATCAAATTTCTGATACCACATCCTTGGTGACTGTTTTAACCCATACAGAGACTTCTTCAACCCGCATACCAGTTCTTTCTTACCCTTCACCATAAAGCCTTCAGGTTGCTTCATGTAGATCTCTTCTTCTAGATCCCCATGAAGAAATGTTGTCTTCACATCCATCTGTTCTATCTCAAAATCAAATGCAGCAGCAACAGATAAAAGTAATCTAATAGAAGTAACTTTGGCAACAAGAGAAAAAATATCACCAAAATCAATTCCTGGCACCTGGGAATAACCTTTCGCTACCAACCGAGCTTTGTATTTCTCCACCTTGCCTTCTACATTCATCTTCTTCTTAAACACCCATTTTCTCCCAATGGGCTTCCTTCCAACTGGCAACTCCACCAGATCCCATGCCTCATTTTTGTGAAAGGATGCCATTTCATCAACCATGGCCTCCTTCCAGAGTTTCCCATCCTCTGAATCTACTGCCTCCCTGATAGTTCTGGGATCATCATCAGTTATAGTTAAGGCAAAACCTGAACAAAAAGCAGATGGACTATACCTTTTTGGTTGCCTTCTTTCCCGAGTTGATATTCTCACAGCTAGAGTTTGTGGCTCTTCCTCTTCTGAGTTTTCTTCTATTGTAGAGTCTGATTCATCCTCCTTTAGCTCAAACTCTATCTTCTCAGGTTCCTTTGGTATGATTTCATGTTTAACAACATCTTTCACCCCTCTAAACACCACATCTCAGCTGTACACAACCTTCCTTGTTTCTGGGTTCCAAAGCTTGTAACCCTTTAAAACATCCTTATACCCAATAAAGATGCACCTTTCAGATTTATTATCCAACTTGGTCCTTTTCTCCTTTGGAACATGTACATATGCATCACATCCAAATACCCTTAGATGTGAAAGAGAGGGTTTCTTACCAGTCCATACCTCATGTGGAGTCTTATCCTCCAATGCTGATGAAGGTGATCTATTAACCAGATAGCATGTAGTCTCCACTTCCTCTACCCATAATTCTTGTCCTAACCCAGTACCGATGAGCATGCTTCTTGCCTTTTCCATCAGCATTCTGTTAATTCTTTCTGCAACTCCGTTTTGCTGAGGTGTGTATGGAGTAGTCTTCTGTCGTGCTATACCACACTTCTTACAAAACTCTTCAAATTCCTTCTTGCAGAACTCCCCACCATTATCTGTCCTCAACGCCTTTATCTTTTTCTCTATCTGATTTTCCACCAGAGTCTTAAATTCTTTAAATCTGTCAAAGACTTCAGATTTCTTCCTCAAGAAATATATCCATGTATTCCTTGAGAAATCATCTATGAATGAAACATAGTACACATACTTTCCCAGTGATGGAACTGACACAGGTCCAAACACATTACTATGCACAAGCTCTAATATCTTGTTCGCCCTCTTAGCACCAGAAGGAAACTCACCTGATTCTGCTTCCCATATACACAATGTTCACAAAAATCAAAATCTAGAGAGTAGTTAGACATACCTTCTACCATACCATTTCTATGCAGTATCCGAAGGCCCTTCTCTCCAATATGTCCAAGCCTTTGATGCCATAGCATGGTCTTTTCGCAGGACAAAATAGGCTTTCCGTCATTTTTTCGTGAACAACACAACTATTACGACCCATCAATAATAGTGCTGTACTCTCATGCCTGTACGGAGTCTGGGTTGAACTCCCCTAATTAATACCGCGTTCCCCGAACCATCTTGCAGGCATATTTCTCGAACACTGTTTTTACACCTGCATCATCCATCTTGCTTACAGAAATCAGATTTCTAGCCAATACAGGAATATGCAGAACACCAGGAAGTGTTCTAATCCTTCCACCTTGCAGCTTTAGCTTGACCTTTCCATGTCCGATGATTTTTTCTTTCCTATCATCCCCTAAGAAGACATCACCATCATATTTCTCATACTCGCAGAACCACTCCCTATGGGGAGTGAAGTGAAAGGATGCACCTAAGTCAATCAACCATGACTCATGATCTACATGTGTATTTGAAGAAGAAGCCAAATACACATCCCCACCTTCATTCGAGGTGGTTTTTGCCTCTGCAGAAGGAGCTTCATCAGATCCCTTTCCTTTCTCAGGAGCTTTAGATCTGCACTCGTAGTGCCCTTCCTTTCCACATTTCCAGCATACCTTTACAAACTTTCCAGGAGATTTAGATCTCCCTATAGATTTGGATCTCCCACTTGAAACCTTATTCTTGTTTCTGTTTTGGGACCTTCCTCGTACATATAAGGCAATCCCATTCTGGCCCTCGATATTTCTCCGTCTCATTTCCTTCGACAGCAAGGCTGAGACAATGTCATCAAAATTCAAGGTAGTTGTATTGCTACCTATTGCAATAACCAGACTATCCCACGAGTCTGGTAGAGAATACAACAAAATTATCTACACATGAATCTTATATTAGAAAATAAACAATAGTGAGAGCATAAAACATAAAATAGATAAACACAGAGATTTTCCCCTGGATCCCAAATTGGGACGACCAGCTTGATTTTTCATTATATTCCTTTTAGTGTTACAACACATATATATACATGCTGAAGCATACATAACCCCAATCCATTAACCCTGGATTAGAACATAATTGTAGTTCCCTTGACCGGATCTACAAAATACCAGGGGCTGAAAACCATCGTACCCCAAAACCATGTGGAAACTCATGCACAAAACATGGGTGGGTCTGCCTATGAGTGGGTCCGCACACCAGAAAAATTTTCGCCGGGGCGCTGCCCCGAACCCCAACAGTGTGGGCTGCCTCCCTCCTTGTAACCCCCCTGCTGCGCTCGGTGCAACGTACAACGCATGGGGCTAGTCGTGGAAAGAATATAACACATACCCAACATAAAATGAGAAGAATAATCTCATGGCCATTGATTCGATCAACCAGGTTGAAAGCAACACAAATTTTTATGAGAGGATCATTTGTATGTCAGTGCGGGTGTTGAGATTCAACAAGATGATGAACTTAGTGAAAATTAAGCACCTTCACTAAGTGGGGCCCGCAGGCTATTTTTAGGTGTATGTCTATTTTTAGACATGGTGAGAATATTATATAAGTTGTAGGATGCTATTTGTAGATGGTTGATCAAGTTGGAAAAATAGATGAAACTCTATTTTTAGAATATTGGGTGAAGTATTTTTATAGATTGCTAATCTAAAATTAGATGCATGTCGATTATGATTAGCCCTTAATAATATTCTGACAATAAATATCAACTTATTCTCTTGGAGCACTTTATTTCAGTGAACAGATTTGGAAAATCAGTGGGCTGAAGGAATTACACAATTCCTAGGGTGGTTGGTGACTCATGCATGGAGGACTTAGTTAGAATTGAAGTGGCAGAGTTGTGACAGAGTTGGAAGAGTAGTTATGGGAGTTGTTATTTAGTTTAACTCAGTTGTGCTAGTTGTAACTGAAGATACACTAGTTAGAGTCTAGTGAATTAATTATTTAATTAATTCATAAGTAGAGACTCATTTGCAACTGAAAAAATATAGCAGTTAACTACTTGCATGTCAGTTCCAGTGGAGACCTAGTGGAGAGATAGGTGAAAGGGTGAGATGGACTATCTGTTGTGACTATAGTGATGCATTCAATGCATCTGACACACATTGAATATGCGAATGAGGATTTCACAGTCAAGGCAAGGCCAATTCGAATTCATTCAAGGTTCTTCTTCAGTAGGGATTGCGCAGTGGAGGCAGGCTGTCAGGAGGCAAGAAATTGGTGTATAGATATGCAAATTTCTACATGACAGTGTGTAATGATTGTTGATTGTACTGAGAGCTTGATGTACTAAGCTTTGTATGATATATTACATGATCCATTGATATACATAATATATGATATTTTGGTTTTTTAGATTTAATATTTCCCGTTAAACAACTGTGTTTATGTGTGATTGAATTTGCTTCATATGTGTTTTGCAATTGGTAATTTAATTTTAGCAAAGAATTAAGTGGAAGGATTATGTATTTAACATAATTTAATTTGTTAGATAAGGGGAGTCTGGTAATATAAATTCACCTTGTATAATTTCTACATGGTATCGTAGCAATGTTAATCACTGAATATTGCAATATTGAAGCGGTGCTGAGGTTTGTGTTGGTGGACAATTCGAATTTGCTGCAAGAATTTCTTGGTGCGATAGTTGAGTATTCATTGAAATGGATTTCAATGGGTTGTGGTTGGAGTATGCCCTTGAGGGTAGCTCAAAATACATAGCCTGTAAGGATAGGATGGAGGTGGTGCTTGAAGATAATGGTCTTAGGAGTTCAACGATAGCGATGTTCCTAAGCTTACTTCTAGCGATGTTGCATTACTTGACGCATGGTGAAAGAAGGTAGCGAAGACAAGAAGAATTATGTTGGAAGGTGTGAAATACCATATTGTTTCAAGCCTTCATAGGAAAGCCACCCCATTTACAATGTGGAAGGCTTTGAAAGATCTTTTCCAAAGCAACATCGACCATAGGAAGTTGGAATTAAAAGATAAGTTTAGAAAAATCAAAATGGAGAAGGGCGATAGTATTCCAAAATATCTCACAAAGTTTGTCCAATGTAGGGATGAGATGTGGAGTGTGGGAATCATAGTTTTGGATGATGACTTGGTGAGATTCGCTCTCCTTGGGTTGTCAAAGAGTTGGCATAGATATCAGGACTCTGTCAATGGACGTGATAAACTGTCGGATTGGGAGCGACTTTGGTCAGATCTAGTGCAAGAGGAGATAAGGCGAAGTACCAGGGATGTCTTTTCATCAAAGAATGATGACAAAGAGAATTACGATTTGGCTTCCAAAGCAAGGAAATGGAAGGGGAAGAAATCACATCGAAAATCTGAGGCTAAAGGCAAGAAGCTAGATTTGTCCAAAGTGAAGTGTTTTCACTGTCACGAACATGGGCATCTCGCCACTAACTTCCCACAGAAAAATAAGAATAAGAAGGTTTTTGGACTTGCATCGGGTGAGGCCTTAGCCTCACACTTGATTTCTCTTTGATCGCATGATTGGTTTCAAGTGAAATGGGATTGATGTGGTATCTTGATAGTGGTGCTTCATTCCACATGACGGGAGACAAGGAGTTGTTTAGTGACTTGGAGGAGAAAGATCTCCAAATGCATATAGAGATGGGCGATGATGGTAGATACAGTGCGACCAGCATTGGAACCATTAACTTTGAGAGGGAGTTAGGTAAACCATTTATGTTGAAAGATGTTATGCATGTTCCAGGTCTGAAGAAGAACTTGGTCTCAGTCGCGATGTTGGAGGATAGATGTTATGACATTGTTTTCAGTGAGGGAAAAGATTTCCTACGACATAAAAAAATGGGTCAAACCAAGAGGATAGGGATTTGAGTTAATAATCTCTACAATATGGAGTTAGATGGCTGTGCTGTAATGATGGGAAAAGAAGTGGTGATCCAAGATGAGGGCGAATTATGGCACAAGAGATTGGGCCATCTTCACCATGGCGCCTTGAATATTTTGCAGCAGATTTCTACTGGACTTCCCAAGGGTACTCTTGCGCAGTCAGATCAGTGCAAGGGATGTTTTATGGGTAAGTTTGTGAAGACCACCTTTCATGAGAAGGAGAATCGTGCTTCAGTGATCCTGGAGAGAATTCACACAAACCTGTGTGGACCTTTCTTGGTTGCTTCAACAACAAAACACATGTATTATGTTATATTTGCTGATGACTATTCTCATAGATGCCATATATTCTTCATGCAGAAGAAGAGTGAAACATTCTCAAATTTTTGTGAGTTTAAAGCATTGGTGGAGAAGGAGTCGAGGAAGCAAGTGAAGGCTAAACAGAGTGATAATGGTGGTGAATATATCTCGAATTAATTCAAAGAATTCTGTAGAAAAGAAGGAATTCAAAGAGAACTCATAGCGCCTCATAACCCATAGCAGAATGGGATCACGGAGAGGAAGAATAGAATGATCGTCAGTGTTGCACGAGCTATGCTGCATGAATAGGGCCTACCAATGCACTTGTGGGTGGAAGCATGCAACACTACAGTTTATGTGAAAAACCGTTGTCCTCATAGAGTACTTGGCATGAGTAAACCTAAAGAAGTTTTTACTGGTAAGAAGCCTGATATTTCTCATTCGAAGATTTTTGGCTGATCTATTTACATTCATGTGACAAAGGACACCAGAAAGAAGTTGGAGCTGACTGCAGAAGTTGGGATATTTATGGGGTACACAGAAACACCCCATAATTATCGTTTGTATTTCCCAAACAATCAGATGACTGTGGTGCGACGGGATATAAAATTCAATGAGGAGAAAGCCATGAAGTTGTCACTTGAGAGGGAGCTACACTTGCATGCAGAGGAGGAACTTCTTGTTCCCAAAGATGAGCCTCAAGATGTGGATCAAAAGGAGTCCACTCACACAGAGCCAAACATTAGAACAGGCAGATGGTGTACCACATAAGCTGAGAGGCTGAAGCTTGATGTGGCATAGAATGTAGGAGTCCTTACATCACAGGATAGGTAGAGACAATCACTTGATCGATTCACTGGATACATGGCTCTCATGAGCAAGTGTATCATGATAGAGCCATATTCTTTTGAGGAAGCAACACAAGAGCCCACATGGGTAGATGCCATGGTGGAGGAGTATGACTCCATTGTTAGAAACAATGCTTGGGAGATTGTTCCAAGGCCAGTTGGTAAATCAGTGGTAGGTTCAAGATGGATCTAAGAGGTAAAGAAAGATTCTAATGGGAGTGTCGATAAGTATAAGGAAAGATTTGTTTCCCGAGGCTTCTCACAGATCGAGGGGATTGATTACGAAGAAACCTTTGCACCTGTCGCACGGTAGTCTTCCATAAGGACCATCCTTGCTCTCTCAGTGTAGATGGGTTGGCACATTCATCAGATGGATGTGAAGACTATGTTCCTTAATGGGATGATTGAGGAAGAAGTGTACATTGAGCATCCTGAGGGATTTGAGATCTTCAGCAGCGATTCGCATGTGTGTAGACTCAAAAGAGCATTGTGTGGGCTGAAACAAGCACCTCGTGCTTGGTACACACATATTGACAACTATTTCATTGGACTTGGCTTCACCAAGAGTGAGGCGGATGAAAACCTATACCAAATTGTAGTGGAGTGTAAGCTTTTAATCATTGTTCTTTATGTTGATGATTTAATACTAACGGGTGATGAGAAGTTGATACACTCATGCAAGGAAGATCTTGTAAAGGAGTTTGAGATGAAGGATTTGGGCCTCGTTCATTATTTCCTTGGATTGGAAATATGGTAGCGAGGAGGTGAACTATTTGTGTCTCAAGGAAAGTATGCTCAGGAGATACTTGGTAAGTTTCAAATGCAGGACTGCAAGCCCATGGATACTCTTCTTCTAGGAAATTAGAGGAAAGAGGATACTCCTCTTCTAGGAAATTAGAGGAAAGAGGATGCTACATCGGCAAAGGTAGTGGATGCTATAGTATATCGACAGTTAGTGGGTTCGCTGATGTATTTAGTTAATACAAGACCATACATATGCTATGTGGTGAACTAGCTTAGTCAAGTTATGGTTAAGCCTAACAAGCTCTTTTGGAAGGTATGAAATTATCCCGAGATATCTCAGGGGCACATCTGAGTATGGTTTATGGTACAGACAGACAGATGAGGTGAAGTTTCATGGCTTCATGGATGCAGGTTGGGTAGGCATCCCAATGGATAGAAAGAGCACATCAGGAGGGATTTTCAGTATTGGATCTACAATAGTTTCTTGGTACAACAGGAAAAAAATATCTGTGGCACTTAGTTCAGCGAAAGTAGAATACATGGCAGCAACTCAAGCTGCATGTGAGGCTATCTGGATGAGGAAGATCCTAGTTAGTTTGTTCAGTTCTCATTTAGATCCTACAGTGATACATTGTGATAATCAGATTTGCATTAAACTCTCGATTAATCCTTTGTTTCATGATAGATGTAAGCATATAGATATTCAGTATCATCATATCAGAGATTGTGTGCAACGGAAGATCATGTTGCTTCAGTACATTCCTATGGAAGATTATGATGCAGATATTCTGACAAAGGAGCTCACTAGGAGCAAGTTCGAATACCATAGAGGCAAGATCGAGGTGAAGGATAATCCCTATTTTATTGAGAGGGAGTGTTAAGATTCAACAAGATGATGAGCTTAGTGAAAATTAAGGACCTTCACTAAGTGGGGCTTGCAGGCTATTTTTAGGCGTATATCTATTTTTAGACATGGTGAGCATATTCTATAAGTTGCAGGATGTTATTTGTAGATGGTTGATCAAGTTGGAAAAATAGATGAAATTCTATTTTTAGAAGAATGGGTGAATTCTATTTATAGATCGCTAATATAAAGTTAGATGCATGTCGATTATTATTAGCCCTTAATAATAACGTGACAATAAATATCAACTTATTATCTTGGAGCACTTTATTTCAGTGAACAGATTTGGAAAATTAGTGGGCTAAAGGAATTACTCAATTCCTAGGGTGGTTGGTGACTCATGCATGGAGGACTCAGTTAGAACTGAAGTGGCAGAGTTGTGACAGAGTTGGAAGAATAGTTATGGGAGTTGTTATTTAGTTTAACTCAGTTAAGTGAGTTAAACTCGGTTGTGCTAGTTGTATCTAGTTGTAACTGAAGATACACTAGTGAGAGTTTAGTGAATTAATTATTTAATTAATTCATAACTAGAGACTCACTTGCAACTGAAAAAATACAATAGTTAACTACTTGCATGTCAGTTCCAGTGGAGACCCAAAGGAGAGATAGGTGAAAGGGTGAGATGGACTATCTGTTGTGACTATAGTGATGCATTCAATGCATCTGACACACATTGGATATGCCAATGAGGATTGTGAAGTCAAGGCAAGGCCAATTCGAATTCATTCAGGGTTCTTCTTCAGCAGGGATTGCACAGTGGAGGCAGACTGTGTTAGTCATCAATATTTTTCACTTATTGGTGATGACTAGACGTAATAGCCAAGTTTTCTAGCAGTTGATCTAAAAAATGGTCAAATTTTCCAGCTGGAAAACACCCATAAACTTTTTTTCCCTCTTACCTTTTAGTCCTCCCATGACGAGATGAAACCTCATTATCAAGTCCTCTCTAGCCTTAGCCATACTAGCTTGTCCATCAGCTTCAAAGAAAATAGTCCAAATCTATCCCAAAGTCTCGCCTAAATTAGGTAGTGGCGCTTTAGGCATTTCTCGCTTAGAAAAAAATCCTAAAAACCAAAGAACCTCTATCTAATAACAGACCAATCACAACATACCTTCCTATTCTGCAAATAAAGTTGGTTACAACCCTAGGTTGTGCCACTAATAAACCCTCAAGTCTCAGCAATACATGTACCACAGGTCAAACTGATTTTAGGTGGTTTTACAATGTTTTAAATGGATCTTTCAAGAACAGAAGTATACCAACATCCCAAAAGACAATATTTTGCTCCACATGAGAAGACAACTGCTTCTCATGTGATTTTGAGCTTGGAATGCAGCTACAGGAAAGTGAATTCTTTCATTAAGCTCCTACGATCACAGTCAAAGCATGGAAAGACAGTGAAAGGAAAAATAACACTGTTAAAGGTTGATAAAATGGCATGACTGAAAAAACCTCCTTCATTTTATAAGTAGAGGGTTGAAGACTAAGAGTGCCTCCTTCATCTATAAGCAGAGGGCCAAGGGTAAGTTTGATTTTTAGAATAAAAATGACTATAGGGAAAATTTTTGGGATACACAAAGACAACAACTAAGGGTTTCTGAATAAAAATGATGTTTAAGGTAGAGACAAAGAAGTGGTGCTTTTCAAAGATTGTTTGAATAAGCTCCATTGTTATTGAGTTACAATATGAAGCTAATGAGTTGATCATCAATGGAGAAATATTATTGAGCAGATGGCCAAAGGATTCCAACATTCTTAGTCTCTAACTAGCTTCTGCCATCATGAATAAAGGAAACCACTATCAGTATGTTCATCAAACATTCTTTAGTTGGTTGAGACAGAGGTTGAAAAGAAACCAAGCATTTGTCAAAGTAGGCCTCCTTCATCTATAAGCAGAGGGCCAGAGCAGTAATTGACTTTAGGGTTTTCACTGACTGAGAGACAAATTGTAAGAACAATAGGGGACAGTTGAAGGCTTTTGAGCAGAGCAATGATGTCAAAAACAAAGGGAAAGCATGAGTACTATAACTATCAAAGAAGCTGACTTATCTCCTATCATAGATCTCTTTCAAAGATAGTCTGGAGCCAAAAAACTATACAAACCTTGCTGAGGGGTGTAATCTCCTTAAAAAGTTACAAAGACCCATTTCCCTGATAAACAAGCTTGATATTTAGTCTCTATTCCTTTAAACAAAACAGAGTTGAAGAGTAGTTGAAATCAGCTGGGTTAAACACAAGCCAAAGAATGATAATTGTTTTTCAAAAGGTCCTGTTCTTCCTGTTCATGAAAAATTTATTTCAAAAACTCATCATAATAGACAAAGGCAATTTGAGTTTAGTTTTCCCAAAAAGGCACTGCAAATAGAGACACAGGGTCATAAAGGTGCAAGAAGGATTATGATATGTATTTCAAGGTCAGGAAACACACTCCAAGCAATTAGAGCATGCCACTATTACGAATGAAGCCCTGTTCTTTATGAAAATGTGTCAAAGGGAAGGTGAAGCCCAGGTGATTACAACATAGTTTCACCTCACAATCAAAGAGAAAAGCCATTTGGAGAATGCATCTACTGTCAGTATGTGGTTTTAAGCCAGGTTTCCCTCTAACAAGAAAATATAAGCAGAGGAAAGACATGTTTCCCCCTTTTATAAGAAAACAGTGAAAGGAGTTGGCCCTTGAATGTTTTTCTTATAAGTGGATAGGTTCATATCTACTAAAGTTGTTAAAATAGCATGCATAGCCTTTTTTCCAACATTATTTAAAGTGTGGGCCCCTTATAAAACATTCAAAATCATTTTGGTTTTGTTTTCAAATAAACAAAGGAAGTGGTTTTAAAGAAGAAGCCTTCAAAACCCACACGAGTCAAACTCAAGGGTAGTTGGCTTTTTGCATTCAAAAGAGAATAAGGAGACCTTTGCAAGCCATTTGAAATTCTAAAAACACAAGGAAACACTCCCCTTTTGATGACCATGAGACCAAAGAAGAAATTTTAGGGCAAATTCATAGAAATTTTTGGTTTGTAGACTGCACGACGTGCCTGTAGAGTTGCGCAGCGCGTTCAGGAGACTTTTTACAAAGGGTTTCTGTTGTTGCGTGGCACGCCTGTAGCAGCGCATGGCACACCTATAGGTGCCAGTCACGATTTCCCATCAGTGACCCGATAGCCTTCCTGTGTGTGGTGCTTTCTCATTTCAAACGTGCCACACATGTTGCACATGATCAAAACGCCTCCAACAAGCTTTGAAATCAACTCAAACTCCTCAAATAACGGCTGCCATTGATCTTCGAGGTATGTTGGGGCAAAAGGTTTGAAGAATATTGTTACAGTTAGTTGAAAGTGAAGTGGTCATTTTTTATGTCAAAAGCCTAAACACTACCCTCATAACAGTGCAACATAAACTTTCAAGTCCGAATATACACAGTAGTGAAGGTTTTGTCAAAATGTGAAGGTAACCTTACTATGATAAAACAAAGCTAAACTCTGTCAGCTATATGTAGTGGAGAAAACAGTGCTTGGGAGGTTTAATCTTTTGGTTTAAAACTCAATATTTGTTGTGTTTTATGATTGCTCAAGGTGAACATAGTAAAAATGGTGGGTTTTTATTGATGTCAAAAAGCATGATAAACTGTCCTCAAAACGGTGTTAGAAGGTGAAGCAGTTTTAGAAAGGAAAACACAGTGTTGCTAAGTTGAAACAGTGAGCCTATTTTAACTACAGTGATCATACATAAATTGCTTTTTCATTTTCAAAAGTCCTCTCTATGTGGTGAAGAGAAAAATCAATGCTTCCTTTTTGTCCATGAAACAGACTTTAGTGAGTGGAGCTGCCATTGCAATTCAAAGGTGTTTTTGTCAAAATTGGGTGTGAGAAATAGTGAAGTACCAGGAGGGTGTGTTGATTGTGAGGAGTATTTTTCCTCTGTCTAAAAACTAAGCTGCCTCGCTTACACCAAAACACCAAGAGCTCTATGACCTTACCCAGACACAGAAATCACTTGACTGTGTATACATTTTAGTTGACTATGTGGTTGTTATTAAAATTATTTATTGATTGGCATAGAAAGGGGAAAAAGCAGTGAGTTGGAAGGAGTAGAGACCTGATATCAAAGAAACATTTCACACAGCATTTGTGGCAAATTTGCTTTGATCAAACAGTGGTTGACAAAGAAGATAGAGTTGTGTTTGAGAGAACATTTCAAAAAACCATCTGAGGCAATTTGGTTTTGCAGAGAGCATCCAGAACAAGATGCCTCCCAGGAAGGATAGTAGGAGTGGCTTGCATAAGAGATTTGAGCCTACTTCCATTGAAGAAGTGAATGCCCACCCATCAGTCTTGTTCAATTTCCATGAGGTGGGGTGTTTGGATTTTTTTCAAAGAGTGCAAGAGGTGAAGAGTTTTTCTCCTTTGACACATCTTTTCACTTTAAGGTTTCAAGACAAGCATTTCCAGTTGACAGGCCTTGACTTCAAATTTTCTCCAAGGTCCATCTCCAAGGCCACTAAAATCCCCTATATTGGTGAGAAATGGTTTAAACAAAGCCATTTGGACTCAAAATATTACAAGCCCTTTCTAAAGCCTGAGCACAGAGAGTCATGTCATTCTATTTTCCCTTTCTCATATCTTTTAGCCAGCTATGCCCCCCTCATGAAGATCATCATGAAATACTTCACTTGTGAGGGAAGATTCTCCGAATCTATGCTTATCACATTCGACTGCTCATTCATTTCACAAGGACCAAGCTGCTAAATCTTCCTTTCTTCTTACACAAAAGCATTGAGAAAATGGCCTCCACTGTTCAGAAGAAGCCTCCTTCACAACAAATAGCCTGTCTCTTCCATCACTCTCTCATCAAAATCATCATTCTTCATCAGCTTGAAAAGAGAGAGGTCTCTTGGGATATTTTCATCACCCATCCAGATTTCTCCATTGTCCCTCCAATTCACACATCCCCTGCACCTCCTACTCATCATCCTTCACCTTCCTCTAACAGAACCATTCCTAAAAAACTCAAGTTTACCACAGAGAAAGCAGAAGAGCATGAAAAATGAGAAGAAAGTGATCATGAGGAGGAAGAAGGACATGAGAAGAAAGAAGAAAGTGATGATGGGAAGCAGCAAGGGGATGAGGAAGAAAGCGCTGAACATCAACATCACAGTGATGATGAGCAGCAGCAAGGAGATGAAGAACAATAGACTTATGATGAGGGTGAGCAGCCTTATGATGACACACAACAGCCAAAAGAGACTGAACAAAAGCATCACAGTGAGGGAGAACAGGAGCAGCATGAAGATGTTGAACAAGGATAGCCAAAAGAGACTGAACAGGGGCAACATGATAGTGCTGAACAGGAGCAGCATGATAGGGCTGAACAAGAGTAGCATGAAAGTGATGAACAGGGGTAGCATGAAAGTGATGAGCAAGGGCAGCCAAAAGATGATACACAACAACGTCCTTAAGAACAACAACCTCCTCAAGAGGAACAACAAAATCAAAAAGAAAAAGGGAAAAGTGACAAGAGTAAAGAACCCATGGAGCATGTGCTAGCTGCCTCTCCGAGGCAGGGGGCCATGCTCTCTTCTCCGAAAGTCGCCAAGCCCCAGAAAACAAAGAAAAGGGTTCCTATAGTTGTCACTCCAAATGTGACTAGGGCCCTCCGAAGCAAGGGAAAATTGCCAAAGAAGCCCATGGTCAAATTGCCTAAGAGGAAGAGTACTAGAAGAGCCACCCAAGGAAAAGGGAAGGGCAAGGAAGAAATCAGTCATGAATCGAAAAAGGAATTTGATATCATCCAAATCCAAAGTGATGATATTGATAATGAAGCCCGAATCCTAGAAAATCTCTTGATCCATAGAGAAAGCCAAATTGATGCCTTGAAGGATGATCTTCATAGAGCTAGGAATTTCAATCAATTTTTTCAAATCCAAAATAAGCAAATGAGTGTCCATATGGCTGTTTATGAGACAAGGGAGATCAAATACAAGAAGGAGGCCTCTAAAGCACAAGTAAGATTGGAAGAACTCATGGGCGAGTTCGATGAAAGTGAAGGTGAAGATCAGCCTAGGCGAAAGAGGCCAAGAACCATAAGGCTTAAAAAGGCCCTTGAGAAGCAAAAGGAAGAGGAAAATGCCCTTCTCCAATCTACCCCTCTCACTGCATTGTTCGAACAAGAGATAGAGAACAATTGGGAGGCATGGCTTGAGAGAGTGAATGATCACTTAGAGAAGAAATTGGAGAGGGAAAACAGTGACTTAGACCTTCAATGGAGGATGACGGGGCATTATAAAAAGCTAAATCAGTTTGCCCGACGCAAGTTGAAGGTTGCCCAAGAAAAACTCAAGGAGGCTAAAGGGAAGCGCCTGGCACAAAAATTTAGGAAAGAAACCTCAGGACTTCAGATTTTTTCCTCTACTTCACAACATGTTGCTGAAAACCCTTGAGGGTCATGCTCACCAATTTTGGGCGATTTTCGACATATTTTGGTTTTTTGTCATTTTTGAGTTTTTGGCCAAAACTCATGGGCATTTCCATTTCAGTTTGGGGCATCATCAGAGGATGAGGATGGTATCATTGGATGCCATAATTTTAGGAGCACATACTCCGTGATTTTTAGGACATTTGAAGATCATTTTCTCCCCCGAAATGGCAAAAAATGCTTGCTTTTTCTACACTCTGCCCGGCCTATCAGCAAGGCTTATTTTTTGGGTTTTTACACACAGACCTATTTTTGGAGGACTTCCAGACATCAGATTGGAAAAATTAAAAGTTTTCCCAGAAAGTAGACACTCAGATATTTCCAACGAGCTATCATGAGCCTCATTTCGACATCGGGAAGGCTTCCAAAATTTGCCGGCAAGTCAGGGGACCTTTTGCTGATGTATTTTTTGAATATTTTTGTAAAAATTGAACCTTTCAAAACTGCTTTTTCCTCATGTGCGTTTAGCTATTTTTGCACATGAAAAGTTATGAAAAGTCAATTTATTTCCCTTTTTTAGCATTTTTTAGATATTTTATGAGATATTTTGTGCCTTGGGCTTTGCTAAGCCTCAAGGACAAGTCTAGATATTTTGGATAGGCCAATGAGATTGCAAGTTGAACCAAGAGGTTTTCCTCACTTTGGCCTATTTATTCCAAAGGCTTTCATTGTAAACAAGGCTGAAATTGATGAATAGAAGCAATATATGGTCATATAAGCTTTGGAATAAATACTTGTCTCATGCTTTTGGATAGTCTCTTGGATGTTCTTGACTAAGAAAGATATTGTTGTTGGATTCCCCATGAATTGGGTAATGGCATAAAGGTCTCTCTTTGCTTTTTTTCCCTAGTTTTAATTCATAAATCCATGTTTCTTGCTTGCTATAGGACAGTAGAGAAACAATTTGAGACATTCCCTTGGAGGCACCTCAAATTTCATGTTTCTTCATAGCTTCCATGTTTTCCTCATTCTTAGTCACATTAAATAATTCTTGATTTCTCTTTAATAAGTTAATGATATTGTTGTTTGTTTCATTCATGGTTTTATGCATGCTAAGTATGATTTACGGTATGCCCAGCTTACTCATGGCTAGCCATAGCTCCATCCATGAAATTTCTCTTTGACTGATTAGATTGTCATTTGTTGAACCAAGGAGGTCGTGTTCTGATCTTGCCCTTTGTCTAAGACTATGCAATCTTGTTTTCAAAATGCCCAATAACTTGAAGTACCGTACCAGCATTCCGCATAGTGATTTGAGTCGTTTGTCCGTTTTAATTGTATTTTGTCCGATAGCCATTTCGGTGTTGTAGAGTTGTTATATCTTCACATGGCTTGAATGTTTATTTCTATGTATTGATTAGCTTATAGTTACATTTCTCATGATTAATGGTTTTCCCTACCATGCTTATGTTGTATATTAAGCTAGTTATTCTTGAAATACCTTGTTTTTCACAAACTTGATGTCCATTTTACTCCATTCTTCCCAAAGATCCTTTCTACCTCAAATCAAATCGGCCCTTCAACAGCCTTGTATCACCATCTGAAAGCTTTCTTGAGCTTTTCGACCCCATAGCCCAGTTGATCTAACATCTTTTTACCTGTCTTATATCTTTGATCAGTTTCATCCCTTACAACCTAAAAACCAAAACCAGAAAACCTACTTCATAACTAGCCTAAAATCAGAACACAATAAGAAAACACACAGAAATCCCTTACACAAATAGAGAGAGCCCTCTCTGAGTCTAGGAAGGCTAGGTCCTTAGGCTCCAAAGACTGGTTTGATGTTACACTGTCATTTGGCTTGCCAATCAGCCAAATCACGGGACCCTAACAGGCTGTTAGGAGGCAAGAAATTGGTGCATAGATATGCAAATTTCTGCATGGAAGTGTGTAATGATTGTTGATTGTAATGAGAGCTTGATGTACTAAGATTTGTATGAGATTATTACATGGTCCATTTGAATTAAGTGGAAGGATTCTATATTTAACATAAGTTAATTTGTTAGATCAGGGGAGTCCAATAATATACATGAATCTTGTATAATTTCTACAGTGGGAGGAGGTGAATTTCATTAGCCTTCATAAATAGGAAGATAAAGAAATGATGAAACTCTTCCACATCAAAATACAAGTCAAGAAGACAAATATTGATGTTATGCTTGACTCATGATCACAAGAAAATCTCATTGTAATAGAGCTAGTAAAAAATTTGGGATTGGAAGTTCATGATCATCCAAGCCCGTATCCATTGGGATGGGTAAATAAGGATCTAGAGTTAAAGGTGAAAAAATAGTGAAAAATTAGATTTGTTGTCAGTGTTTATTTTATTGATGAAGTAGAACTAGATGTGGTTCCCCTTGATATATGTGAAGTGGTATTTGTAATTACCTACATGTACATGTGAGATGCAATACTAATGTAGAGAGCTAACCAATATAGGGTCCTCAAGGATGGAAAATCATTCACCATCAAAATGCATAAACACAAGTCAAAAAAGTTTGTAGCAAGTGTAACTAAGCCAAGAAAATGATAAGTTCCAGCAAGAAGTATTTTTTACCATTTTTAAGAGAAAATTAGTATGTAGAAGACTCGATAATAGGAAAGGCATCCCTAGAGGGGTGTACTAAGAAACAAAAACAACAAATGGAATATTTTATGTAGGAATATATGGATGTGTTCTAGAAGCCCAAAGGTTTACCACCCAAGACGGAAGTACAACATGAGATCTAGCTATTGTTGGAATCACTATTGCCAAACATTGGGTTGTACATGAAATTTTTTATAGAAGAAAGTGAGGTGAAGAAACTATTGCAACAACTATTTTAACAAGGTGTCATTCAACCGAATACATCACCATGTTGGTCACCCATCATTATTGTGCCAAAGAAGGATGGGACTTTGTGGATGTATATTGATTATATGGATTTTTGGCTTTCCCAAAATTCAAAGCTCTAAGGCGATAAGAAAATGGTAGCTAGGGTTATGGAAAATGGACATCAGAGCATAGAGGCGGGGACCTTTCTCGGCCATGAATCGGGTGTTGGGTTACTCAAGTAGATCCCCCTTGACATTTCTTGGTCTCTGGATGGATACCATGGCCCCTTGGTCCCCATCAACGCTGCGTGTTGCCTCTTGTCGATATAAATGGGCCTCCACACTGGGCCACTTGCCCCTGCACATTCCAGTCTATCAAATACTAGGGTCTGCATCAGTTGAACTACACATTGCTCTGGGTACAAGGGTTTGAATCTGTTCAACAGTAGCCATCACATGATTACCTGCAATACGAAGTGTATAGTGCTGCCATTTTGGGTTGGGATCTGTGGAGCCATTTGTGGATTCGGAGATCACGAGGACTCAATGAGGTCAGCGCCCCTCAGACCACATTGCTTGTCGGCATAGTCTTGTCTCCTGCTTTCACATTCTCTTGTGTTCTGGAATATGACCCCCCTTCGGACCTGGTTTCCACTACCATTGTCGATGCCCATGGATGTACACACAACCTACAATGATAATGGGGTAATCATAGTATCTTACCATCTATTTATTAAACCCCCTGTGGGTCACAGTTTATTGATTTGGGTGTAGGAAAATGATAGGTTAGCAGACCTGAAACTAAAATTTAGTCATCATTCTGGTTATCCTTTCCATCTTCAATCTCTGATCCATAGGGGGATATCCCTTCAGGACCACTGCACACTAAAAGAATACACCATTTGTGTTGGTTCTACTATTTTTCTCAATCTGAGACTGAGGGGGACTACTGCAAAACAACCCAGAACTTCTGGAAATGCAAGGGGAAATAGTTCCTCAAAACCTGACCAACAGAAAGGACCCTCTTACAGAAATATTATTCAGGGGAAAAATAAAGCTGCGACTCCACCGACAGTAGTGGAAAATGGCCCCAAACCTTATATTGTTGAGCAAATGAATTCCACTATAGAAATGAACCTAGAGATTCCAGAAATTAACGAACACCGAACTTCATTTGAATCTTAAGCAATAATCTACATATTTAACAACTTCTGGCCAAAACCAATGGAGCTCTTCCATTGGATTTTCACAAATTGGACTATGGACTATGAAATTCACCTCTGCTCAAAGGGGTTTTTCATCATCAAGTTCTCTACCTCGTAAGCCAGAGATATCATCCTTAGGGAGGGACCATGGTTCTGGGGATCCACTGGGCTCTTCATCACACTTTTGTTCCCAAATTTTGATGCAAACACCATGGAAGTGACTAGAATTCCAGCCTGGGTCCAGCTTTATAGCCCACCCCTTCATTTTTGGCATGACAATGGTTTTTGTTTGCATAGGGAACATACTTGGGAGATATTCCGAAATAGACACACAACGTCTAGAGGAGTGAGTCTACACATTTTCCTGCATATGTGTGGAAATTGACCTCAGTAAAGGGCTGCCTGAATGCATAAAAATGAAACACAAACATCAGACATGGACTCAACATCTTGATTTCAAAAATACTGCATTCAGGTGCCGAATATGCAAAAATATTGGTCATTTGCAAAACTCATGTCCAGAAGCCAAAAAATATAACAGGAAAAAAGAAGAAGTCAGGGAAAGCTCCCAATAGGGTGGAAATTTCCCTTAGAAGAACCAAAACATGAGGCAAAAGAGGAAGAGGATGTCCCCAAACCAAATGTACACCATTAGACAACCACCAAAACAGAGTCAAAAGAACAAGAGATTTAAGATCCATTTGACATCACCCCCACGATACAGTTGGCAGAGGACCTTGAGGCACCAGACTTGGCAGGGAACAAAAGACATCATATCTCAGACATTTCAAATTTAGATAAGGACAATGGAGTAAACACAGAAGAAAATCAGCTCGTGCTTATCTCGACCACGCCAATACAAGGTGCTTGGCGGAAGGTCGAAAAGAAGAAATGGAGGAAAACATAATTATTTTTCTCCCCATATATTATTTTACTTGCAACCTCATAGTTTGTCTTGAATCACATTTACTAGCACATGCAACATGTAATTTTGTTTTATATAAAATTATGAATTTTTCCTTTGAAAAAAAATATTGATTATATGGAATTGAATAAAATTACATTCAACAATAGGGAACCCCTTCCTACGATAGATGATTTTCAAGATTAGTTGCAATAAGTGAAATATTTCACCAAGCTAGACTTAAAGTCTGGATATCACCAGGTTCAAGTTAGAGAAGAAGATATCTGGAATATTACTTTCAAAATTATGTAAGGTTTGTATGAGTGGTTAGTCATGCTATGTTTCCTATGTAATGCACCAACTATGTTTATGAGGTTAATGAATGTTTTATTGCACCTTTTTAAAGATTCATTTGTTATTGTTTATTTGGATGATATATTGGTATACAATGTTACCTGGGAGGATCACATCTCATATTTGATGTAGGTTCTAGAGACATTAAAGAAGCACCAACTACTAGAAACCTTAAGAGGTATGATTTTTCACAACAGTTGTAACATACCCCCTGCTAATCCCCTACAAAAAACAGGTTAGGAGGATGATAATTGCTATGCTGACCCAATATCTAAGGTTTCATCATGGAAATAGGTCAATTTTTTTTTATCATTTTTACTATCTTAAAGCCTCAAATGGACATCATCATTGTGATAACCTCACCAAGACTATTTTGGTGAAATACAATTTTATCTCAATCCAACCTTCTGATCAAGAGATAGGACCATATGAAATTCTATCAAATTACAGAATGCCACATCATCAGCCTTTTCATGTGGTACCCACGTGGTTGTCATAGCCAACTTACCGACATGACATGGTAGTGGTATATTGGATGATAACCCATTCATGGCCTTGGTCTTTGATATCCCCACTTATATTTATATTTGTGCAACTATTCGTATAACCTTCGGGCACATATTATTATTTCAATATGTGTGTTTGTGTGTGTGTGTGTGTGCATAAATTATACAAAATAACGAGTCGTCCACTAACATCAATCCTCCCACTACTTGGGTCTGTTACCCTAGCCCTTAATTATTTATTCCTCTTGTGAATCACTAGGGGAAAGGTATTTTGGGCTAACTTGTCAAAGGGTCAATTAACATATCATTTGTTGACAAAAAATTTCCATTTCCTGGGCTCTATTACCCAACCCTTCACCCTTTCACATTCTATGTTTGCTTGGAGGAAAATTTTCTAGGCAGACATATCTTGTGGGTGCACCCCATACTAGTACAATAGTATTTTAGATCACGTGGAGGCCACCATATCCTAACTCCAAGTCATCTCACTATGTCCAAAGAAAACTTCACCTTTTAACTTTCGATAATCCTCCTGTTAGGATTACATGTTATGGGCTACACCATTGGCCAATGCACAACCTCCACTCCATCTCTTCATACTCTACACTGCCATCCCTACCATACTAGCCCTGTCGCAATCATCCTTGACGTGCCTCTCACGTGACCTTTTGTGGGATTTTAAGATGCAACCCCCCCCCCAATCGCCCAGGGATTACGTCATCATGGATACCTTTTGAGTTTTCGATCTATTGTGCTCAATCTCAACCATTTTTTATGTGGATTCCAGTCTTGGTAATTAGTTATAGTTATATGTCAAACATTGGAATAAGGCATGGGAGCATATTAACGATGGGCTCCATATAATGTTCCATCCCACACACCTCCTCACACTGTAATGAGATAATTTTGGGCTATGATGTGATAAGGGAACCCTATTGTATTCACACATAATTATGCCTATTCGAGGCCTTGGTGGTGTTTTCCAAAGCTAGGGTTGTGTAAGTCATGCTAACCCTTTTTGATGAGTTCATCCATGGCTCAATCGTGGAGTTTTTATAAGAGTTTATACCTCCACCAAGGTCTAATTATTACCATTGGGATTTTTTGAGGAATGCATAGGGGTTATACCTCCTAAGCTTACAAATATATTATCCTTTTTGGGTTATTGGTAGATGCAACAAGAGACATAAAATAGGGAGTTGTCCATTCAGGACAGGAACTTGTCCCTTGAGCCTTTCTAAGATCTGTGATTCCTTGGGTCCTCAATAACATATAAGGAACATGTCGATCTTAGTCCTGGGATCCCAAGGTTTCTCTTGAAGGACCAACAAGCATGATAAGCTCATAATGGAAAATAGAAAGAATATGGTGTCCAAGAGGCTATAAAGAGATCAACATACCTCAAACAAACAAGGAATTATCCTGTTAATTCCAATTTCATGCATGTACATTAAGTATCAACACATTATTAAAAATAACACAAGCCTACAAACATTTCATTCATATGGATGGAATTTTAGGCGTGTGTTGCACATATGGTTGTTAGAGTCCCCTTTCTATAGGCTTGAAGACTCTTGAAGAGCCTCCAATTCTCATACCATACACCACAATGCTACCTCGTGTATGCTACAACCACACCGGTGGTTATATATATATATATACAAGCATTTCATGCATAACTGACAATGACACATCAATTGTGCACATATCCACCAAAGTTTCATTATTCCAATTTTAGCAAGCTATGATCCATTCATACAATAATTAAAAAAATTATTTATAACCCATCGTGAGTTCAATAACAAGAGGAAACCATTACAAACACATATCTATAATTAAAACTAGAGTTGGCAACTGAGCTCAGGACAACAACTCTCCACCTAACCATAGACAGACACAACCAAGCCTTACTTGCAATTGCCACCCCCGAGCCAAATTCCAAAGCTTGAGGTGGGGTACTTCTATGTGTTCTTAACAAAGAAACACAATTGAAAAATGATGTCTCAAGGACCTTGTTGCCTTCGTCCACTAGCTAAGATAATTATAATCCATACAGTTTAGACATACATACAATCATGCCAACATTTCACAATGCAAAGAAATATAGCTCATTTTCAGGAGAAGAGTGTCCACTATAAGGAAGTTTGTTCAGTGGTAAGTAGTTAATGGGTAAATAAATTACTTTCCCATGTGGTTCCTCAATGATTCAAGCACTTGAGGTTCAATCCAAAGGAAACTCCTAGTGATTTTATAGTCCTCACAAACACCTGTGTTATTCTTCCCAAATCCAACAAGTTCATCAATCCAAAATTTTCCAGTGGGTTCTTTAGCATTAAAAGAAAGAAATTCTCTCTTATTCCATTCACACAACAATATTTACTCAGAACGTTCCTCAGTAGGTTCTCCTTTCCTGGAGTCGATTCAATGTTAGAGACCATTTTATCTCTTTCTCAACTCTACTTTTTTTCCCAGACAATAATTTTGAACATTTCATTTGTTGCAATTCTTATTATTTGTGCATGTGCGAGAGAAATAGGGAGCATGTGTCCTCTCATGAATGCCCTATCCATCATCTAATGGATTAAATTCCTTTTTTATCCCCACAATTTTCACAATCTTTCTCCCCTGACAGTGCAACCCATGATGCTCATAATTTTTTGTCCTTTTCCTTACTTAAAATTTGGGTTGAAGGACACTTGGACTAGTCCTTCCCTTTTTAGTTCACTTCAATGCATATTCAACACATTTAATTTTTTTCTACCAACTAGGATTCTTATTTAAAGAACAACCATTTCCTAAAGAGGTAAAAAACTTGGAAGTAAAAATAATCGGCATAGGGTGCATAAGGAATTTCAAGTTAAGGTGATGTTCTTCATCCTTATCATACTCTCTACCTTCTTGTAGCGTATTGTATTTGTTGATATTCTCCTTCTGCTGCCCAATGCTTTTGATTTTCTCTTCAAGATCGATTGCATAAGAAATTATCACTTCTAAATTATTTTATTGCACCCTCTTTCTGAGTGCATTTGCTACCTTGTGCTCCTTGCACTTTATATATCTGATTTCAAAATCAAGTTCGCTAAGTGTGGCTAGCCATCGTGATTTCCTTGCATTTATCGTAGGTTGTTCAAATAAATATTTTATCTCTCCATGGTCATTCATTAAGGTAAATTTTCACCAAGAAGGTAGTGTATGGACATCTTCAGTGTATGAATAATGGGAACTAATTCTAGATTGCAAGTTACAAAATTATGCTCATGTTAATTTAACTTGTGGGATTCATAGCACACCACTTGACCTCACAACATCAACACTCCACTGAGTCCCTCCTTCCAAAAATTTGTGCACACAATAAAATAATTTTTAGGATTTTTTTATCCTTAATATTGGTGCATTGTTTAATAGCCACTTTAATTGATCAAAGCTTGTTTCACAATCAACGATCCATTCAAATTTCTTTCCCTTCCATTGCAAGGAAGTGATTGGGTGGCATATTTTGGAGAAGTTTTTGATAAATCTTCTATAGTAGCCTGGAAACACCATGAGTGATCTGACTTTAGCCACGTTATTTGGTGTTGGAAATTCCATTATTGCCTTAATATTCTCTAGGTCAACTACTACTCCTTCCCTTGATACAATGTGCCCCAAGTAACGAATTTTTGATTGGAAGAAATTTCATTTACTAAGATTTGCATAAAGCTTATGCTCTCTTAGAAATTGCAATATTGCTGCCAAATTATCTTCGTGCTCCTCCTTGGTCCTTGAATAGACCAAAATTTCATCCACAAATACTATGAAAAACATATCCAAATATATCTGCAATATAGTGTTCATAAGGCACATAAAAATTGCAGGTACATTTGTGTAATATTCCAAATTTGGAACAGCTAGCAAGGCATGACTAGAAAATGAATTTTCCAGGAATGGCTGCTACATGATTTGAAACCAAGACTTGGATTCCTTATATATGAATATCTAAGTCCAAATTCCAAGAGGTGGCTCAAAACAAATCCTTCTAGGTGGGCTAAACAGGTCTCCCACACCTAGTTGTCTTGAGAAAATGCCCAATGATGGGACTGCAGCACATACAAGAACATACAATGGAGCAACATCCTTATTTTAATGAGCCAACATAGCCAAAAAATGATGTTATAGCAGTAAAAAGAGTACAATTCTTTGAGGAATCAATCACCCAAGCAAGGCAATGCAAGCCTCAGTAATAAATGTACAATGAAATGAAGAACACTGCTACATATGTGAAACCCCAGGCTATGAAAACACTGTCTATTATGGATAGATGTTGCAAAATGAATGAAAATAGAAAGATACAACAATTTATGGCTCAATCAAGCTGGGGGAGAAAGCTCTCAACCCCTGAAAATAACAATACAACAATCCTAAGGAGGATTGACTGAAATATATGTACAAATGGAAAATCTGCAAAAATGCTGGAGTTGCTAGGCAGCAACTGCAACTCAAAATATAAATAGATGGAGATGGCTGAATAGTATGTCAAATCAGAAGCAAAATCCTCCAATGGATCTCCCAAGTGCAAGGCTGATCCTAGCACTGAAGATCTCACCCTCCAAAATAGTGGTGCAAACCCCCACTGCAGATATACACTGAAATAACGTAGTTTGGAGAAGGGAATGCACTGTTGATGATGGGAGGTTCTTGGAATGATGCCAAGATATGAAAATAAGCTCTAAAATATTCCTCACTAACCTTTATGAGGAATAGAAACTCCCTCCTCTGAAAGATGAGCCAAGGAATGGTATTGTGGAACCCTCCACTACAACACCCTGCAACACTACGTTATACTTCAACAGAAATAACGCAGTGACTGAAGCAGTGGCTTTGGCCTTGAGCTTAGATGTGGAGAAATGAAGTGCAATCCTTCAAGAGGCCTCTCAAGAAGGAGAGGAAATCATAAACATGAATCCCTCATGCTAAACATCACTGCAACACAGCTAAACAATCGAAGACTGCAAATAGTCTTCTAGACCAAAATCAAATACTCAAACATGTCTCACTATGGCTGCCTCTTCCTCCTTTTATGAAAGTGAAGGTCTCTTTTCCCTAGACCCCACACATTAGGGTTTCTTCCACAAGGAATCTTTCTCCCTCTCAAACTGCGTTGTCTTCCCAAGCAAGCCACACCCTCTTAGGCAGCGTTGTTGACTTGGTCAAACTTTACCTTGTCCTCATGCAATTGCCCCTTTTCACACTGGAAGGTGAAAAATAAATCTACTCCATAGATCCCTTTCACACTATGAGGGATTTTATTCCTACTTATGGGTCTCCTCACCCATTTTATTCACCTCCAAGATGATATGAGAAAAATTAATGTTCCAATTAATCTTTATGAAATTTTTGGAACATTACAGTCCTCCCCTCTCAAAGATTGCTTGTCCTCAAGCAAGTGAAAGGATAGACTGAGTTCTTTTCTCCTCCTCTCCCTGTAGCATCCATGTATGATGATCTATTCCAAGTTAATTGATCCTATCTCATCAATCAAGCCTACACATTGCTCCTCCTCAGCATGCAAGTCAGCTATCAATCCATCATCATGTAAAGGTGAAATACTCAAGAGGATAGAAAAGTGATGTCTAGAGGTCCCCTCGAGGAATGGGATCTGAAATCTAATGGGAATTATATCTCCCATATGGTTCATCCATCACCAAGCTATTAGCCATGCAAAATGAATCACCTCCCAACTAGGCAACTCCTGAAAACTGTCATCCACCTTTGGCTCCGACAAAATAGGTGGGATGAAAATCTGCACATGGTAGAAAAAATAGTCTACCCCACACTATCCTCCTCTCCACTTAAGATAAGTGTAGTGTGTTTGCTGATCCTGGGCTGTAATAAGGTTTCCCTCAAGTGGCAAGATGAGGACTAGATCTCCAAATACCTCTCCTCCAATGTTGCAAATCATGTTGGCCCAAACATCCCCATATATGATGAGTTGGAAGTCATCATCATATGGAATCATATCCATCATATGGCTCACCTCATAAGGAAAAAAATGTGTTTCTTTAGTGGCCATACCATCTCCCATGCTCCCCTTAGAACATGTAGTGCAAAAAATATGGAGATCTTCTCTCCCAAAGGACACATCCATCCATTGTGTCTCCCTCCCAAACATGCTCCTCATAAAGACGGAGACAATAGAACCATAGGGAGAAAAAATGAGAATCATGCTTGCTGCCATATGTAATAGATGAGAAGTAAAATTGTCCCTCAAGTGCAACCAACGTAGCTTGACCCTCAACTACAAAAGAGACTAATAAAATGAGTGGCTTCTCAACCACCTGCCTACTGCTCCAATCTCCTCATAAGTATGGAGGAAGTGAATGATGCATGATGTATAATGAGCATGTCCTCCATAATGTATCTCTTCCCCAAGTCCTCCTAGGGAATGGCCATCAATCATGCTCATGGCCTCAACTAAACTACGAGGTCTAGAAAAAAGAATGCTCCTCCTTGGAGCATCATCCTGCACATGTATGGTTAAGGGATGCATATATACATATACAAATAATCATCTAAAAAACAATGAATACCCTTACCATATATTCTTCTCATATAAAGGGAGTGGCTCATAAATGAGTCCCCTATCATCCTCAAAGAGAAAAGTGGTGGTTGTGCTAACTCCTCCATCTCCATATGATCCATGCATCTCCTCATATGCTGATATATCTCATCCTCAAAACCCTTCCAAAAATACCCCTCCATGATGGTGTGGTATGAAAAATAGAACAAGTGGGGCTGAAAAGGAAATCCTCATGAGATTCTTGTAGCAAATTCTCCTTGAGCTTGGAAGCTCCAGATAAGAAGATCCTATAATGATAGAAGATGACCCCATCTCTAACTAAATATCCCTCCTCCTCTAGCTGGCCATCCAATATCATACAAGTGAGAAGATCCTTGGAATACTCCACCAACAACTAGGAGTTCCAATATGGATCTATCCTCCATAGTGACAGCGCTGATGATCTCTCACGAAGAAAATATGTCATATGGTCATCCTCTTCTTTGACATCTCCCATGCTAAAGATGCAAGTTGGAAGGCTGCTATCCTTCCCCTGCTGCTTCTGCCACAACGCAGAATCTGAAATGGAAGTGGGTAATGATGATGTTGAGAGAATGCTACCTCTCTCCTTGAGTCTACCCAAGACTCCTAGCATTGTATCAAGCTCTCCCAAGGTCCCCACTCTTCTGAAATCAATGAGTGGTGCCTCAATTGGTGAAGCATCCATCCTCCTCTGCTGATCCATTGGTCTCCCTAGAAAAATGTCTCCATGCAATGAGACATGATCATCAAAAGGTGACTGCATATATGAATGGAAAATTCTGTCCATGCTGTCACTGCGCAATCCAGTCTCCCTCTTAGGTGTAACAACCTCCAGAAATGGATAGGGGTGTGTACTACTCATCTCATGATGTTGGTTCTACTCCCTACCTCCTCCTTGTGTCTCCATGGTTCCACACCTCCTAAAAAATGGCACATGAGCTTTGCCTTGATCTCCACACATGAGATCCCGGGGACCTCCTTGCAAAGATGCAAGAATCCCTCTACTTGGAGCAAGAGCTCCTCCTTCCTCTGCATGAGGCACTAGACAATCTCTAGATGAGGTAGTGTTGTTTCCCTCAATCTTTTCAACATGAATGGGCAACCTCCCAATGACTGGATCCCTTTTTGAAAAATATATATCCATGCTTCCTTGCTCAAAGGTATGAGATGAATGTATTTCTTTTGGCAAAGTATGGTGCAAGTTTTCAGCCACCTCATGGTTTTCTGAAGTGGAATTGCATTTTCATGCAAGGGTTTTGTTTGAGTATCCTTGTTTACCTCCACCATGTGTGTCTCATGAATCCTCCTACAAAATATTTTCACTAAGGCCCTAGTGAAACTTGCATAAGATGTAGTGTTAAAGATCCACCAGGCATAGGCCTTACCTCTCATATGCAACACTACAAATCTAATGGCTTCATCTTTAGGAATTTGGTGCTGCTGCAAGAAGGTGTCTAACTCTTCCACCCAAGCTTTGGCTAAACATGTAGGTGAACCTTCAAAGATAGATAGAAGAAATCTATCCTGCTACTCTCTTCCCTTCACCTTGATCTTGCAAAACTCTGAAAAACATAGATGATCTCGGAATTTCTAAGTTTTAGATTCATAACCTTTCAGGAAATCACTAAGAGTTTACCTCCTAGTAACCTCTTCTCCTCTTTCCATCTCTCTTCCAGCAATCTTGGGCATGTGACTGTGTTGTGTACCGTAGGGTGTGGATGCATGCTCACGCTCCTCAGATATCAATTTAGAGTTTTCTTTAGACTCAAACTATTTTGGAGATTCTTCATACATCTCCCTCCTTATCTTCTTGAAATATTCATGAATATTATGTACAAATTTAGGAAGAATCTATGTGATCCTATCCCCTTTTTCTCCTCCAGAAGATGGAGCCTTTTTCCTGCTTATCTCTCTGTCTCCTTCTTGATGAGAATAGGAAGTGCAGTGGCCTTCCTCTTCCATTTTCTTATCCTCCTTAGGGAGGTTCTTCATGGATTTAAAGTATGATGAGATAAGACCCATCCTCTTCAATCTTATAACCTCTTTGGCTAAGACTAATAGGCTGAGCCAAGAAATTTGCTCTGATACCACTGTAATATTCCAAATTTGGAATAGCTAGCAAGGCATGAATGGAAAACGAATTTTCCAAAAATAGCTTCTATAGGATTTGAAACCAAGACCCAAATTCTTTAGATCTGAATATCTAAGTCCAAATTCCAAGAGGTGGCTCAAAAGAAATCCTTCTAGGTGGGATAAACAGGTCTCCCACACCTAGTTGTCTTGAGAAAATGCCCAATGATGGGACTGCAGCACATACAAGAACATACAATGGAACAACAACATTATTTTAATGAGCCAGAATACATGAATATATGAATAGCCAAAAAATGATGTTATAGTAGTAAAAATAGTACAATTCTTTGAGGAATCAATCACCCAAGCAAGGCAATGCAAGCCTCAGTAATAAATGTACAATGAGATGAAGAACACTGCTACATATGTGAAACCCTAGGCTATGACAGTGTTGTCTATTATGGATAGATGCTGCAAAATGAATGAAAATAGAAAGATAAAAAAATTTATGGCTCAAGAAAGGTGGGGGAGCAAGCTCTCAACCCCTGAAAATAACAATACAACAATCCTAAGGAGGATTGACTAAAATATATGTATAAATGGAAAATTTGCAAAAATGTCGGAGTTGCTAGGCAGCAGCTGCAACTCAAACTGGAAATAGATGGAGATGGCTGAATAGTATGTCCAATCTAAAGCAACCTCCTCCAATGGATCTCCCAAGTGCAAGGCTGATCCTAGCACTGAAGATCTCACACTCCAAAATAGTGGTGCAAACCCCCACTGCAGATATACACTAAATTAACGTAGTCTGGAGAAGGGACTGCGCTGTTGATGATGGGAGGTTCTTGGGCTGATGCCAAGATATAAAAAATAGCTCTGAAAGCTTCCTCACTAACCTTTCTTAGGAATAGAAACTCCCTCCTCTGAAACATGAGCCAAGGAATGGTGTTGTGGAACCCTCCACTACAACACCCTGCAACACTACATTATACTTCAACAGAAATAATGCAGTGACTATAGAAGTGGCTTTGGCCTTGAGCCTAGATGTGGAGAAATGAAGTGAAATCCTTCAAGAGGCCTCTCAATAAGGAGAGAAAATCCTAAACATGAATCCCTGATGCTAAACATCACTGCAAGTCATCTAAACAGCCAGAGACTGTAAATAGTCTTCTAGACCAAAATCAAATACTCAAACATGTCTCACTAGGGCTGCCTCTTCCTCCTTTTATGCAAGTGAATGTATCTTTGCCCTAGACCCCAGACATTAGGGTTTCTTCCACAAGGAATATTTCTCCCTCTCAAACTGCCTTGTCTTTGCAAGCAAGCCACACCCTCTTAGGCAGCGTTGTTGACTTGGTCAAACTTGACCTTGTCCTCATGCAATTTCCCCTTTTCACACTAGAAGGTGCAAAATAAAGCTACTCCATAGATCCCTTTCACACTATGAGGGATTTTATTCCTACTCATGGGTATCCTCACCCATTTTATTCACCTCCAAGATGATATGATAAAAATTAATGTTCCAATTAATCTTTATGAAAATTTTGGAACATTACAGTCCTCCCCTCTCAAAGATTGGTTGTCCTCAAGCAAGTGCAAGGATAGATTGAGTTATTTTCTCCTCCTCTCCCTATATCATCCATGTATGATGATATATTGCAAGTGAAGTGATCCTATCTCATAAATCAAGCCTCCACATTTCTCCTCCTCAGCATGCAAGTCAGCTATCAAGCCATCATCATGTAAAGGTGAAATACTCAAGAGGATAGAAAAGTGATGTCTAGAGGTCCCCTTGAGGAATGGGATCTGAAATCTAATGGGAATTATCTCTCCCATATGTTTCATCCATTCCCAAGCTATTAGCCATGAAAAATGATTCACCTCCCAACTAGGCAACTCCTAAAAACTGTCATCCACCTTTGGCTCCGGCAAAGTAGGTGGGATGAAAATCTGCACATGGTAGACAAAATAGTCTACTGCATGTTGTCCTCCTCTCCACCTAAGATAAGTGTAGAGTGTCTACTGATCCTGTGCTGCAATAAGGTTGCCCTCAAGTGGAAAGATGAGGACTAGATCTCCAAAGACCTCTCCTCCAATGCTACAAATCATGCTTGCCCAAAATCCCCATATATGAAAAATAGAACAAGTGGGGCTGAAAAGGAAATCCTCATGAGATTCTTGTAGCAAATTCTCCTTGAGCTTGGAAGCTCCAGATAAGAAGATCCTATAATGATATAAGATGACCCCATCTCTGACTGAATATCCCTCCTCCTACAACTAGCCATCTAATATCATACAAGTGAGAAGATCCTTGGAATACTCCACCGACAGCTGGGAGTTCCAATATGGATCTATCCTCCATAGTGACAGCTCTGATGATCTCTCATGAAGAAAATCTGTCATAGGTTCATCCTCTTCTTTGACATCTCCCATGCCAAACATGCAAGTTTGAAGGTTGTTATCCTTCCCTTGCTTCTTCTGCCACAACGCAGAATCTGAAGTGGAAGTGGGTAATGATGATGTTGAGAGAATGCTCCCTCTCTCATTGAGTCTACCCAAGACTCCCAACACTGTATCAAGATCTCCCAAGGTCCCCACTCTTCTTAAATAAATGAGTGGTGCCTCAACTGGTGAAGCATCCATCCTCCTCTGCTGATCCAGTGGTCTCCCCGAAAAAATGTCTCCATGCAATGAGACACGATCATCAAAAGGTGATTGCATATATGAATGGAAAATTCTATTCATGCTCTCACTGTGCAATCCAATCTCTCTCCTAGGTGTAACAACCTTCAGAAATGGATAGGGGTGTGTACTCCTCATCTCATGATGCTGGTTCTCCTCCCTACCTCCTCCTTGTGTCTCCATGGTTCCACACCTCCTCAACAATGGCACATGAGTTGTTCCTTGATCTCCACACATGAGTTGTGCCTTGTGCAAGAATCCCTCTACCTGGAGCAAGAGCTCCTCCTTCCTCTGCATAAGGCACTAGATAATCTCTAGATGAGATAGCGTTGTTTCCCTCAATATCTGCAACATAAATGGGAAACCTCCCAATGATTGGATCCCTTTTTGAAAAAGAGATCTCCATGCTTCCTTGCTCAAAGGTATGAAATGAAAGTCTTTCTTCCGGCAAATTATGGTGCAAGTTTTCAGCCTCCTCCATGGTTTTCTAAAGTGGAATTGCGTTTTCATGCAAGGGTTTTGTTTGAGTACCCTTGTTTACCTCCACCATGTGTGTCTCATGAATCCTCCTACCAAATCTTTTCACTAAGGCCCTAGTGAAACTTGCATAAGATGTAGTGTTTACATTTTTCAAAGAAAAGGATTAAAAGATCCACCAGGCATAGGCCTTACTTCTCATATGCAGTGCTACAACTCTGATGGCTTCATATTCAGGAATTTGGTGCTGCTGTAAGAAGGCGTCTAACTCTTCCACCCAAGCTTTGGCTGAACATGTAGGTGAACCTTCAAAGATAGATATAAGAAATCTATCCTACTGCTCTCTTTCCTTCACCTTGATCTTGCAAAACTCTGAAAAAATGAGATTATCTCAGAATTTATGAGTTTGAGACTCATACCCTTTTAGGAAATCACTGAGATTTTCCCTCCTAGCAACCTATTCTCCTCTTTCCATCTCTCTTCGGGAAATCCTGGGCATGTGACTGCGCTGTGTACCATAGGGTGTGGTTGCATGCTCACACTCCTCAGATATCAATCTAGAGTTTGCTTTAGACTCAAAACCCTTTTGGAGATTCTTCATACATCTCCCTCCTTATCTTCTTGAAATCTTCATGAATATTATGTACAGATTTAGGAAGAAGCTTTGTGAGCTTATCCCCTTTTGCTCCTCCAAAAGATGGAGTCTTTTTCCTGCTGATCTCTTTGTCTCCTTCTTGATGAGAATAGGAAGTGCATGGGCCTTCCTCTTAATTTTCTTATCCTCCTTGGGGAGGTTCTTCATGGATCTGAAATATGATGAGATAAAGCCCAACCTCTTTAATCTTCTGACCTCTTTGGCTAAGACTCACAGGCTGAGCCAAGAAAGTTTCTTTGATACCACTGTAATATTCCAAATTTGGAACAGCTAGCAAGGCATGACTAGAAAATTCATTTTCCAGGAATGGCTGCTACAGGATTTGAAACCAAGATCTAGATTCATTAGATCTGAATATCTAAGTCCAAATTCCAAAATGTGGCTCAAAAGAAATCCTTCTAGATGGGTTAAACAGGTCTCCCACACCTAGTTGTCTTGAGAAAATGCCCAATGATGGGACTGCATCACATACAAGAACATACAATGGAGAAACAACATTATTTTAATGAGCCAACATACATGAATATTTGAATAGAAAAAAAATGATGTTATAGCAGTAAAAAGAGTACAGTGCTTTGAGGAATCAATCACCCAAGCAGGGCAATCCAAGCCTCAACAATACATCTACAATGAGATGAAGAACACTACTACATATGTTAAACCCCAGGCTATGATAGCGCTATCTATTATGGGTAGCTGCTCGAAAATTAATGAAAATAGAAAGATACAACAATGAATGGCTCAAGAAAGGTGGGGGTGCAAGATCTCAACCCCTAAAAATAACAATACAACAATCCTAAGGAGGATTGACTGAAATATATGTACAAATGGAAAATCTGCAGAAATGCTGGAGTTGCTGGGCAACAGCTGCAACTCAAACTAGAAATAGATGGATATGGCTGAATACGATGTCCAATATGAAGCAACCTCCTCCAATGGATCTCCCAAGTGCAAGGCTAATCCTAGCACTGAAGATCTCACCCTCCGAAATATTGGTGCAAACCCCCACTGCAAATACACACTGAAATAATGCAGTCTGGAGAAGGGATTGCGCTATTGATGATGGGAGATGCTTGGCTTGATGGCAAGATATGAAAATAAGCTCTGAAACCTCCCTCACTAACCTTTCCGAGGAATATAAGCTCCCTCCTCTGAAAGTGAGCCAAGGAATGGTGTTGTGGAACCCTCCACTACAACACCCTGCAACACTACATTATACTTCAGCAGAAATAACGCAGTGACTGAAGAAGTGGCTTTGGCCTTGAGCTTAGATGTGGAGAAATGAAGTGCAATCCTTCAAGAGGCCTCTCAATAAGGAGAGGAAATCCTAAACAGGAATTCGTCGTGCTAAACAACACTGCAACTTAGTTAAACAACCGAAGACTACAAATAGTCTTCTAGAACAAAATCAAATACTCAGACATGTCTCACTAGGGCTGCCTCTTCCTCCTTTTATGCAAGTGAATGTATATTTTCCCTGGATCCCACACATTAGGGTTTCTTCCACAAGGAATATTTCTCCCTCTCAAACTGCGTTGTCTTCCCAAGCAAGCCACACCCTCTTAGGCAGCGTTGTTGACTTGGTCAAACTTGACCTTGTCCTCATGCAATTGCCCCTTTTCACACTGGAAGGTGAAAAATAAAGCTACTCCATAGATCCCTTTCACACTATGAGGGATTTTATTCCTACTCATGGGTCTCCTCACCCATTTTATTCACCTCCTAGATGATATGAGAAAAATTAATGTTCCAATTAATCTTTATGAAAATTTTGGAATGTTACAATTTGTAAGTCCAAATGGTACTACCACAAATTCATAATGTCCATACCTCATTATGAAAGTTTTTTTGTTTATTTCATCATCTTTGATACACACCCAATGATAGCTCAACCCCAAATATATCTTAGAAAATATTGTTTCTCCTTTTAGTTGATCAAGAAAATCATCAATCTACAACAGTTGATGTAGTGGATCTGACAAGAAAATGTATAAAAATGGAAAATATGCCCAAGAAATAACACCATAGAAGATAAAACTTCAGATCTTCATTAACATCAAAACCCTTGAGGTAGGGAAACACCATAGATTCACTCCTTAAGGAAGGAGATCACTCCACAAGCCATATGCTTGCCAATACAATAATCCTTGACATCTCTCAATGAAGAGTCTCTAGCCTCTATATAGGTTTCATACATGCAATGGGTAGTTACCATGGGTCTCTCAATACCATACATACAATACAATGGGCTTATCTCTTTATTCCCTAGCTACATGTGGTCCCTTACATAATGTGCGTTAACCACTTTATTTTTAACTATGGCCCATTTATTTGTCATTCTTATATTATTACATCATATTATTCCCTTGGGTACCTCCCTGTACCCTATATTATCCCTCCTAGGTATACTACATTACACCCCCCTTAAACATGTTTCATACCCGAAACATGAGAAGGACACAAATAATAAGATCTACTCAAAATATTATTCCACTAGTACCATTCATGTGCATCTAGTCATCCCAGAGAAAGGTGAACGCTTGATGTAGTTGATGCCTCACTCGCTTGAGATGGAAGCGGGTTCTGGTGGTTCCTCTATGTTGATGTGCTATGGGTGGATCGTCGCACCTCTCTATGTGTCATATAGGGGTTGTTTTCCTTGTTTCTAATTCATTGCCACCTTGTTGGTTGATGTATTGCTGGGTGATGCAGGTGGTGATATGTTGAAGCTTTCACTGATGGAATATATTTCACTAATTCCTCCACTATTGGTGATGGAGTGGTGTCTGGTGCTTTTGTTGGTACCTGCTTTGATGTCTGTGTTTGGTTGTCTACCATCAAAGACTGATCATCTGATGTGACTATGTCGTTAGATATTTGTGCTTATTCCTCCCTAGTCTCTGCATGGTTCATAATTCAAATGTCTTACATTGTAATTTTCTATTTTTTTTATACCAGAGCTTCATGAATTTCTTTTGCATATTAAAATTGACAATACCAACTGTTTCCATCCAAGGGTGTACCAAAACAACATCCACAACGACCATATCTAAAGCATAAAAATCAAAATGAAACACATACTTATCCATAGAAATATTCAAATCTTTATAAATTTGAACATCCTCATTATCAACCTGTGTTTTTTCACTATGTTTTGCTGGAACTTGCAATTTTTTAGCCAAATTAACATTGATACAATTATGCTTGCAATTAGGAATGATAAACACAATGATTTTCTCTTTCTAAATACTTCCATGAACTTGTAATATGGAAATATTAGTAGAAAATAAGTCTTTATGGCTCTTAGTGTCCTTCTTTCTGGTTTTAGACCACTTGTCCAAAAGGACTTTTTCATGTTTTTTTCGTGGGAAGTTTCTTCACTGAGCTATCAAGTGAGGTCCATGATTTATTTGCCTCATCTTTCATATTAAGCCCTATGTAGCATGTCCAAAAATATGGGGATTGAGCCTTGGGATATTTTAAAAATTATTCAATAGTAGGGCCATCATATTTTCTTGTAAACTTCATCTTACGAGAACCCCTAAAATAGAGTAAGGGTTTTGAAGAAAATCACCTATTTTGGAAAAAAATTAAAATGGGCATAACTCGGCCAATATAACTCAGAATCCTAATTATAAAAAGTTTTCGGAAATGGAGAAATCATTTTGCATCTATACATGCGACTGAAATCCCGATCTAGGTAATTTTGAAACTCATATTTGTTCTGCAACTGTCCCATCGTCACAAAATTTCTGAAAAAAATGGTTGATTTTAAATCAGTGATAACTCTCTCATCCGGACTCCGATTTGACCGAATTTTTTTTTTTTTTTTTTTGAAATCTGGTGATGTTTCAAGGAGAGCTCAGATCTATAATTATTTATTTGAAAGTATGCACCAAAAGCTACAAAAAATTTGAGGAGATTCGTTGTCCATGAATTATCGTTAGAAAATTTCTACAACCCAGCTGAATTTAAATTAACGATATCTCCTCATACGAACTCTGATTCGACTAATTTTTTTTTTTGAAATTGGGTATTTTTATGCAAGGAATCCAGATCTACTGTTTATTTCTGGTAATTGTGCACCAAAATTTTCATATCTACTTTGCAAACTTGCCGCCCACTAAATTCCTGCAAAAAATGAAAAACAAATCTTCCCAACTCTGCCCAAGAAAGTGCTTCGATTCCACTTGTAGTGGATTTGACAAGAAAAAGTATAAAAATGGAAAATATGCCCAAGAAATAACACCATAGAATATAAAACTTCAGATCTTCATTAACATCAAAACCCTTGAGGTAGGGCAACACCATGCATTCACTTAAGGAAGGAGATTCCTCCACAAGCCATATGCTTTCCAATACAATAATTATTGACATTCTCAATGGATAGTCTCTAGCCTCTATATAGGTTTCATATATGAAAATACCATGGGTAGTTACCATGGGTCTCTCAATACCATACATCCAATACAATGGGCTTATCACATTATTCCCTAGCTACATGTGGTCCCTTACATAATGTGGGTTAACCATTTTATTTATTAACTATGGCCCATTTATTTATCATTCTTATATTATTACATCGTATTATTCCCTTGGGTACCTCCCTCTATACCCTATATTATCCCTCCTAGGTATACTACAGTGGAGTCTATTCTTAATGGTCACTTTTTTTAATCTATGCATAATTTGAGTGCACCATTCTTCTTCTTTTTGAACATGACTATTTCTCCCCATGGATACATGCTTGGCCTTATATAGCATTTATCTAGCATTTCCTTAAGCTCTAATTTCAGCTCAAGCAACTCTGGTGTACTCATCCCATATGGTGCCTTAGATGTTGGTGCTGCTCCAAGCATCAATTCAATGGATAAAGGGACCTCCTTATGAGAATTTTACCCAAAAAATTTTGTTGGAAATATATCTACACATTGTTGTAACACATGATATTGATTCAATAGTTATCTTTTCTCTTCTTCGGAATTTCTAGTGGCTTTTTCATTGTTGGAAATGTGTACAACAATTAAATAGCATCATTTCCTATTATTTTTCTTAGATTTCATGGCTATGATCAACCTTACTAAAGTGGGTTTTCACTTCCCTTGCAATATTCTTCTTTCTCCATGCCCATCCAGGCACTCAATTAATTTTTCAAAATAGTCAAATTTGGTTTTGTGTGCATACAACCAATACATTCCTAACAACATTTTGTACATGTTGGATAAGGTTTTCATTAATTTCAATATGTTTTAAATCCCTAGCGTTATTGAAGAAATCTCTTGTTCAAGAAATTCCTAGTTGTATATGTTGATGGTGATAAAACCTTAAGTGCATGGTTGAAGCTCTAGTGGAATATGTCAATGAGGAACTTCAAGAAAAATGGCTTTGAATCTCATTTTTGTGTAATTTATTCAAGTAAGACACCCCATGAGATCAAGTGTAACTCGATTGAAAAATTAGTAAGGTTGGTCCTACTACAATTGGTAAGAAAATTGGATTCTACAAATGAAGAAAAAACACCATAAACATTGAAAATGAGCACTAGAAGGTTACAAAAGGCACAAAATGATTTTCAATATATTATTGTGATTGTAATCAACGTGCTATTGGTGAGACATACACTTGATGCAAAGGGACTTCTAGCTACATATTTTGATATTTTCCTCTGTAGTGAAAATAAACAACTGAATTCCATCCTTAGTAATCCCACAATAAGCATTCATCATATTGGTCACTTGTTGTTTTTTATTTACCTGTCATATAGGAAAATGATGAATCTATCCAAGAGATGATGACAAGGTTTTTTTAGGAGAATTATGTCTGTTAATAATGTTGTTTTTGTAATGGAGAGTTTCCAAAATGTTTCCATAACAATGTGGAGAGAAAAAAAAAAACATAGAAATGACTCAACATAATTAAGTATTAAATTTAGGAAAAAATAAATTGAGAGCTTCAAAATTACAATTCTCTTACATCAGCATAATCGATCAAACACAAAAAATATATTAAAAATTCCCATGCACAGGTTGGCTTAAATGGTCAGGTCGGCCCTCCACCTCAAAAGATACAATTGCTCAAGGTGAAAAAAAGTATAAATATAAGGATGGACTCCTCCAATCATTCACCAATTTGGTCTAGCACAAAGATAAGATTTAGATTTAAGGAGAAAATAAAAATAAGAAGAGTATAGAAGAAGGTTATGGAGGACTAAATCAAAGTTTCTATTGGGAAAATCCTGTTTTAATTTTCTGTGCTTGAATTTTGGATATACCTCTGTTTGATCAAAGTTTACTCATCTCCCTTATCATTGGTTCATTTTGGTTTAGAATTGAATATTAGCTTAAATTCTACACATTTGATGCAAAATATTGAACCTATAGCTTTTATCTATAACTAAACCTTTGATCCTATGGACACACCTTAGATCTGAATAGAAAAGACTTCATACATATGGATATTTTCAAGTATTTTCAGACACATGGCTTATGTAGATATTTCCGGACCTTTTCCTAATACCTTGGACCTGTAGCAACTCTGACTCGTGGAATGTTTATCCTATAGCTTAGACCCATGACATCAATTTTAGACATGTCAAAACTATTTAGACCTATGACAACTTGTGAGCAGATCTTTGAGAGCTCATATCTGTGGAATAAGGATGTGGAATGTGGTATCAATAAACGAAAACCTTCAAACTTGTAGTTTAATAGTGGAGAAACTTTTAGTAGCTCAGATCTATGTTATAAAATTTCAAATTGTGACAAGATATCTCAATCTATACATAAATTATTGAACCAATGTGGACCTCCATGAAGACCTCTATGAAGATACATTTGGAATTTGGACAAGATTGAAGACCTATGTGAAGATATGTTTGAAGGAAAGCTCAATATTGGACCTTGATTTGTGGGAAAAATCCTAGGAGCTCGTACCTGTGACAAACCTGTGACCTGTGACACTTAATAATTTAGACTCGTGACTATGAATATTATGCCACATCGTTGGCAATTTTTACATTTTTTTATGAAAGTCCATTGGGTATCGTTTTGGAGAATCTTAATGATATATTTGAATACTTGAGATAGTGTATTGACATCACTTGAATGAAGACCATTAAAATGAATTGTGACACCATTGAGTAGAGTATATCTGCAATATAGTTTTTTTTTAAGATTACCTTGAAGAAGTTGTTTGGGCACTTCTTATTTATTGTAGAAACTTGAAAAGAACTTGTAGTAACCTTGAATACATTTTGGAGTATTGAAGTTATGTGCAAACGTGTTGGATCATCTTTGAAATATTTTGAACTTCATGTAGAGCAGATATCCTTGAAGACTTGGTGGAACATTGTTAGAGATCTACTAAAGCATTATGAAGACTTGTTGAAAGAGATTTTAGAGGATCTGGTGTTCATACCTATTGAAGACACCTTTGGAGCAGCATTGCTGAAGCCCTAATCGAGTAGAATTAAAGATGATTTCTTTTGCAAAAATTAAGAGCCTTGGAGAAAAATGCTAGGGTTGTTGGAATTAATCTTGATGTACCAACCCCTAAAGTATTTTTGAGACCAGTTTGTAGAATTTTTTGAAGCGTATATTAGAGTTGTTTTCAGGACTTATTGAATGAGATATTAGAAGCCTTGAAGCATTACTATAACCATTTTGAATAATTGAAGCCCTAGAGGATTGGAGTCCTCACACAAGGTTGGAGCCTAAATTGTTTATAGGATTGGAGTTCTTAAGTAGATCAAGTTGGAGCTTGGTATAGTACAGGTTGGAGTCTGGTTTGAAATCGAATATTGGATTCTTTGTCTAGGGTTGGAGCATTGAAGGAATTATAATTGTGATTTTACAAATTATTGTTGTAAAAGAGGATTTGAGTCATCATTCTTGTTAGTAAAAATTATTCCTTTTTTTACATTTTGTGTTATGGTTTTACTAGGTGATCTTAATTGGCATAAAATAGAAATTGTAAAAAAACTATCGATTCAACCTCCATCTCAGTATTTCAAACAATTGGTATCAGATCTAGTACATTCAGTCTTAGCCTAGCAACTAGAGGGTATATCCTAAAAAAAATGACAAAATCATGAAATAAGGGCTCCAAATCCTTTGAAGATGTCTCCTCCTTGATCAGGAAATCAAAAGATAATTTGATGTGCAAAGGACACATGTTCAATGGAAAAAATTTTAAATTATGGAAGAGAAGAATGGAGAACTTTTTGATGACCCTGGGATGTGAAGTATAGTAATAAATTGTTACTAAGACACAACCCAGAAGATATTCCAATACAAAAGAAATAAATATCATTCTAAGTGGCTTACTAGATCCCATAAAAGGAAAAATGGACAAATGTTCATCCACAAAATAGATTTGGGAGAAACTTTTAGATATTAACTCAAAAGGAATTTTTCTCATGACCTCAGATATAAAAGATGGTGGCCAAGAGCACAAAGATAATCAAGAACCAAAGAAGACAACTAGAAAAAAAAAATTAAGATACCAAGAGCAAGAAAAACCTAAAAGATGAAGAATAATCCCAAAATGAATAAGACCTAAAATGAGATCATATAGATGCCCTTGAAGAAATAGCCAAATTCAAAGAATAAAATAGAGAACTAAGGAAGTAGATACAAGAAGTTGAAGATAATAACCCAAATCTTGCAAATGAAAAAAATTCCTCCTAAAAGGACAAGTTGATGAAGCTTAAAAATAAGGAAAAATCATGGCAAGCCAACTAAATAAAAAGGATGAATATATTAAAAAACTTGAAGAAGATGTCATCTACCTTAGAGTCCAAGTAAGTGAAACAATGAGAATTAAAGAAGTAATGGGATTCAACTGACATAGAAAGAGGAATATTGTGGAAAGTTAAAAGAAGAGATTATTTCTCAAAGGAAAGAGAGGTTGATCAACTGAACAAAAACTTGAAAATTTCTGAAGCCTTGGATGGCATCCTAAGTTGTCAAATATCACCACTCTAAAAATATAGTCTTGGATATGTAGGTGAGACTTCTAATAAATGTGATGAAAACAATAAATAACCAAAGAACGAGAAAGTGGAGAAGCTCGAAAGGTGTGTTAATTCCCATTGTTCCAATAGAAGCAAGAAGAGGAGTCAAAATGAGATTGGAAGAAAATTTTCTCCAGGAAGACGCAATATAAGTAACAAACAATATCATCAAAGAACCTCAAGGCAGAACAACCTCAGAAATGCTTCAAGGAAATCCTCCTTTTCCAGGTATCAAACTATATTTTTTGTTTATTTTTACTCTTGTACAAATTTTGGGCACATGGTAAAGGATTGCAAGGAATATGACAAAGACATTTATTAGGATTTCTATCAGTTTCACAGAATTAAAATTGTTGGGAGATACTCCAATGTGTTCACCAACAAAAAATATGTCCCCTCATTCAAGTACATAACTGAATATTTCAAATTCCATAATATTTGGCATATAACTTGAGATTTCAACTTGAATTGGATTCCTAGATAATCTGAGAAATTATCAATGAAGCATGGATAAAGAGTCACACAAGTTTGGAGAAGGAAGCATGTTGTACTAGAAAAACAATGTCTTGAGCGTGACTTTAATTCTTAAGGCATTGATCCGTGTTACTGATTAAATATGGAAATCATAAGAATAAATAATGTTCCACCAAGGTTATGCCTATTAGAAAGAGGAAGATCATGCTTACTGTTAGGGGGAACACATGTAAAATAATGGTTACTTAAATATTGTCACACAAAATAAACACTATGTCAGGGGGATTGAATTTATGACTAGAAGAACAACACTATGGAAGGGGGAGAACCATGATGACAGGGGGAGTAGCATAAATACATCGAGAGAAAATGATAAGGGGGGTGCTTTATGGGAAAACATTGTTAATAAAATAACCCCATTTTCTAGTGATTCCAAACGGGGGAGAGAAGCCTTGAAAGGGAAAGAGTATTTCTATCAATGAAAAATGAAGAGATTTTTGGATAAGGTTGTCATTGATGTCAATATGTTTTCAAGCCCTAGCATTGTTGAAGCAAGATCTTGTTCAAGAAAGTACTAGGTGTATATGTTTATGGTGATAAAACTTTAAGTGCATGGTCGAAGCCCTAACAGTATATGCCAATGAGTAACTTCAAGAAAAACGGCTTGGTATATCATTGTTGTATGAGTTCTTCAAGTAAGACACTCCATGAGATTAAGTGGAACTCGATTGAAGGATTAGTAAGGTTGGGCCTACTACAATTGGCAAGTGAACTGGATGTTGAAAATCAGGAAACAACACCAAAAGCATTGAAACTGAACATTAGAATGTTGCAGAAGGCACAAAATTATTTTCAACATATTATTTTGACTGCAACTAACATGCTATTGGTGACAAAAACTTGTTGCAAAGGGATTTCCAACTACAGTGTTTGATATTATCCTCCTTGGTGCAAATAAAAAATTGAATGACATCCTCAGTAATCCTACTATAAGCATTCATCATTTTGGCTACTTATTATCTCAAATGTACTTTCCATCTGGGAAAATAATGAAGCTATTGAAGAGCTAATGAAATTTTTTTTTGAGGAGAACCTTTTATGCTGATAATGTTGTTTTTGTAGTGGAGGGTTTCCACAACATCGTGAAGAAACAAAACATAGCAACAATTAAACATAATTAAGTATTAAATTAAGTAAACAAAATTTTATAGATCTTCAAAATTACAAATCCATTACATCATCAAAATCGATAAAACATAAAAAATATATTAAAAATTCCCACGCATAGGTCAACTCAAATGGTCATGTCTGGCATCTATCTCAAAACAAATGGTTGTTCAAGATGAAAAAAAGAATAAATAAAAGGTTGGACTCCTCCAGTCATTCACCAATTCATTTAAGCATAGATATGTGATTCATATATGAGGAGAAAATACAAATAAGAAGAGAAGATAAGGAGGAGAGTAAGGAGGAAAAAATCTAGTGAAGTTTCTTTTTGGAAAATCTTATTTTATTTTTTTTGTGTTTGGATTTTTAATATACCTCTGTCTAAGAAAAGGTTACTCATATCCCTTATCCTTGGTTAAGCTTGGTTTAGACCTAAATATTAGCCCAAATTTGAAACATTTGATGTAGACTCTTGGACTTGCAGCTTTTACCTGTAACTAAACCTTCTGTCATGTGGACATACCTCATATGTAAACATAAAAAACTTCGGATTTGTATATATTTTCAAGGATTTTCAGACTTGTGAATTTCACAGAGATTTTCATACCCGTTCCTAATACCTTGGACCTATAGAAACTCAGACTTGTGGAATGTTTATCTTGTAGCTCAGACCTATGACATCAATTTCAAACCTGTGACATCAATTTCATAGATATGACATCTATTTCAGAACTTTGACAACTATTCAAGCCTATGATAACTTGTGAGAAGATATTTGAGAGCTCAAATCTATGGTATAGGGCTACAGAATGCGGTGTCAATAAGCACACACCTACAAAATTGTACTTTAATTGTGGAGAAAAATTTATAGCTTGAACCTATGCTATAAAACTTCATACTGTGACAAGATATCTCATATTGGTGTATAAATTATTGAACCACTGTGAACATGTGTGAATAAAATCTTGAAGTTTGGACAATCTTGAAGACTAATGTGAAGACATGTGTGAAGACAAACTTAAGATCAAACCTGCATTTATTTTGTTGGCATAATACTAGTAGCTCAGACCTGTGACAAACTAGTGACATGTGACACTTAATAATTTGGACTTGTGACTATGAACCTTGTGCCACATCGTTTGTGTTTTTGGCATGATTTGAGGGTAGTCCACTGGGCATCTCTTTGGATCATTTTAGTGGAAAAATTGAAGACTTAGGACAATTGGGTGTGTGTTATATTATTTCTACGACTAGCTCCACACGCGCAGTGGGGAGTAAGAGGGGCGATGGTCAACCCCCCCTTCACTTGTGTCGAGCGCGGTAGGGGGGCGGTTGTCCCCCTCCACGAGGTCTAGAGAAGTTCCCTGAGAAGATTTTTTTTGGACCCTATATTAGGTGGGTGGACCTACCTATGGTTCTTTTCATGGGTTTGGCACATGGTTTTGGGCATGATGTTTTTTTATCCATGGTATTTTGTAGATCCAGTCAAGGGAACTACAGTTATGTTCTAATCCAGGGGTAATGGATTGGGGTTTATGAATTCTTAGACATGTATATATATGTGTTGTAACATTTAAAGGAATATAATGAAAAATCAAGATGGTAGTCCCAATTTTGGGATCCAGGGGAAAATATTTGTGTATATCTATTTTATGTTTAATGCTCTCACTATTGTTTATTTTCTGTTTTAAGAGTTCGTTTGCAGATAATTTATGTACAGGGTTAAAACCAACATTTGGTATTAGATTTTTTTGAACTTCAAGGGGATGCCACTAGAGAATTTGGCGGAAATTCCGACGGCCAATTCGTCGCTATTCCGACACATAGTCGTCGCAAGAGCGACAGTTCGGGGGTGGACAAACCGTGGTTTGTCATGCCGTCGCCGTTCCGACGCAAGTAAAAAGTGTCGCACTATCGACACTTCTTCCGTCATTCGGAACCAGCGTCACTCTTCCGACGTCTCACAAACCGTCGCGCCTCCGACGTTTGTAAACTGTCACACTTCCAGTGAAATGTGGTTCGACGTTTGGAACGTCGCTCTTCCGACACTTATAAACCGTTGCAATTCCGACGTATCGTGGTCCGACGTTTTTGACGTCGCTCTTCCGACGCTTATAAACCGTCGCAGTTCCGACTAAACGTGGTCCGACGTTTTTGCGTCGCTCTTCCGACGCTTGTAAACTGTCGCAATTCCGACTAAACGTGGTCCGACGTTTTGGACGTCACTTTTCCGACGTTTGGGAACGTCGCTCTTCCGACTTTTTTCATACTCGTCTCTCTTCGACGTTTCCGGGTTGTCGTAGTTCCGACATCTACAAGGCGTCAGTAGACCGACAGTAGTGTTCAATTTATTAAAATTTTAAAAAGACGAGAAACGCCTGTTTTGAAGATATTATATGAAGTAAAACAAATCCATGAAAGTGAAATAGCAGTATGTAGAATAGTAAAGCAACGAGATAGAGTACCGACGTCCATTGTTCCAAATAAAAATTAAAGTACCCAAAACCCTACAACGATTGAAGTAAAACATTCCATGAAAGTGAAGATATTATATGAAGTAAAACAATCCATGAAAGTGAAGATATTATATGAAGTAAAACAGTCCCATGAAAGTGAAATAGCAAGATGTAGAATAGTAAAGCAACGGATAGAGTACCGATGTCCATTGTTCCAAATACAAATTAAAGTACCCAAAACCCTACAACGATGAAGTAAAACGATCCATGAAAGTGAAGATATTATATGAAGTAAAACAGTCCATGAAAGTGAAATAGCAAATGATGTAGAATAGTAAAGCAACGGATAGAAAGTACCGACGTCCATTGTTCCAAATACAAATTAAAGTACCCAAAACCCCACGCAATGAGAAAAACGCTAATCATAATCATGTGAGGAGTGTGATATGTCCAAAATATAAAAAGACCATCGGACCATATCAATAAACCAACAACATAGACCAGACATCGCTAGTTTTGAAGGCGAGTGATAAACATTAATCATTTTTTTTCACAAGAGAAAAACGCTGTTTTGAATATATTATATGAAGTAAAACGATCCCATGAAATCATTACATTTTCACATCCGAAGATTGGAACCCAAATATACATCCAGAAAAAGTGGAAGTCCCACCCCGCAGACAAGGATAGAAAAAATACCTCATGTCACATACAGGGGACTTGATATAAAACCCAAGAATGGTCCACATGGAGATTATCGACAATCCGAGAAAGCATCCAAATATGCCCGAGGCATCTATAAGAAAGTGAAATAGCGAGTATGTAGAATAGTAAAGCAACGAGATAGAGTACCGACGTCCATTGTTCCAAATACAAATTAAAGTACCCAAAATCCCGCATAGCAGAGAAAAACGCTAATCATGTGAGGAGTGTTATATGTCCAAAATATAAAAAATACCATCGGACCATATCAATAAACCAGACAACATAGACCAAAGCATCGCTAGTTTTGAAGGCGAGTGATAAACATTAATCATTTTTTTTTCACAAGAGAAAAAAACGATGTTTTCAATATATTGTATGAAGTAAAACAGATCCATGAAGTCATTACATTTTCACATCTTAAGATTGGAACCCAAATATCCATCCCGTAAAAGTGGAAGTCCCACCCCGGACAATGATAGAAAAATACCCCCATGTCACATACAGATGACTTGATATAAAACCCGGTAACGGTCCACATGGAGATTATCGACAATCTGAGAAAGCATCCAAATATGCCCGGGCATCTATAAGAAAGTGAAATAGCGAGTATGTAGAATAGTAAAGCAACGAGATAGAGTACGTCACCGACGTCCATTGTTCCAAATACAAATTAAAGTACCCAAAATCCTTGAACAGAGAAAAACGCTAATCATGTGAGGAGTGTGATATGTCCAAAATATAAAAAGACCATCGGACCATATCAATAAACCCGAAGCAACATAGACCAAACGATCGCTAGTTTTGAAGGCGAATGATAAACATTAATCATTTTTTTTCGAAGAGAAAAATTGCTATTTTGAATATATTATATGAAGTAAAAGCAAAGTCCCATGAAGTCATTACATTTTCACATCCGAAGATTGGAACCCAAATATCCATCCGGAAAAAGTGGAAGTCCCACCCCGAGACAATGATAGAAAAATACCCCATGTCACATACAGGGGACATGATATAAAATCCGATGAACGGTCCACATGGAGATTATCGACAATCTCGAGAAAGCATTCAAATATGCTCGAGGCATCTATAAGAAAGTGAAATAGTAGTATGTAGAACGATAAAGCAACGGATAGAGTACCGACGTCCATTGTTCCAAATACAAATTAAAGTACCCAAAATCCTTGAACGAGATCAAGAAAAAACGCTAATCATGTGAGAATTCAAAGTAAAGTTAATCTATTAACATTGCGAATAAAAATTACACCGAAGTCAAAACATTGCCTAGCCATACTCATGGCAAATTTGTCATCAAAAAATCAAAAAATTAAGAAGACTGCCTCATACGGGGAAACCGATCTTGAACGTTTAATTTACGGAATTCAAAAAATATTACTTAAAGGTCCAAAGCACGAGTAAAATAAACTAAAAGCAGCCCAAATTAATCGGGCCTCGCTAAGCAAGAAAAAACAAATTAACCAAACTAATCCTCCGTCTGGTTCCTCCACGATTCGGCACCATCCTTCGAAGGTCCAGGGATCGCTAGGTGCTACCTCCACATGCATGCCACGGCTCCCCTCCCGAAGGCCCGAATGCTGGCCGGCTTTTCCAGAGCTCGGACCCGCCGGACGGAGTGCATTCTTCCTCCGTTTGGGCCTCCTCGCGGAAGACCCCGTGACTACAGCTCGTGAATTCGTGGGCGGTTGAGAGTGCAATCAAAGGAAAATTGCGCAGTGCGCGTAGTGGGAGAAGGTGAACTAGCGGTGGGGAAGCCAGGAGCAGGGGAATCCATACGGTGGCCAGATGCTACAAGCCGACCCCTCCCACTCCTAGTATTTGGATATCGACCTAAGTAATAATCACTGTACTGGCCGGAAGTCATCTCTGTTGAGGCGCTGGAGGGAGCGCGCCGGGATTGACCTCTAGTGCTCCCCCTGCGGCAACGCATCCTATGACGCACGCGAGGCATGGGTGCAATCTCAGGCGCAGTGGGCACAAGAGACGAAGAAGCAGAATTCCAATTAACAGAGGAAGACAGACAGAGACATAACCGAGAGAAATGGAAATATGCAGCAAAGTCTAGGCAGAAGTTCCGCTGGCCACTTCTCCTTATCATCGCAGTTACCAGACAGTGTAATCCAGCAACCGGCTTGTCTGAAAAACCATGGCTAAACGCCATTTTTTATGTCGACCCGTCTGCAATGCAATCAAAGGACGGCCGTCATAATGAATCTCTGATCATTAATAATGAGAGCCGAAGGCCGGATCAAATTGGAGCTTGCGGAATCGCTCAGAGGAGTGGAGGTCCGATCTTGAACTGTGTTAAAAATTAATTAATGTAGATTTGATGTGAAAACTTAATTGAACAACGTTAAATGTTAATGCGAATGATATGAAATCACCATATCCATGTCCCATCACCTTAAACGCCATCGAATGCACCCGCAGCCGGGAGCAGGGAAAGTTTTTATTGAGGACACGTGGCAAAAATTGATTGGAGCGGATCTTTGTTTGGGCCGCTCGCGCAGTGGAAATCCGAACCCGTAAAATATTAGGGCGAATTTGATAAGAAATTCGCGTCACAAAATTGGCCGACATCAGCAGGCTATTTTGGAACGCGAATTTGGTTTGAATTATGGTTTATCGCCGTTTGAAGTCCGGCGGGCTCGACTTTTGAACAATTTTCTTATAAAATTTGTGTTGGTTTTCTTTGATAATACACATATTAAAATCCCGCTTAATAAAGAGACAAAATTGTTGTGCTTGTTTGGTCAATTTAGTGTGTCCTAAATTGCTGCATTTAATTTGTCAATCCGGGAATCGTAAGCTGATGAAGTGCGGCGCACTATATGTGCAAGATAACCTATTTCTTAACTTTTGTCGTTTTTGGTTTTTCTAAGGTGAAATAGAAATTCTAAAATGAAAAGAAAGTTTGGTTATATTTGTTCAAGGAAGTGATATCCCCTATAATGATTTACCAACTTGAAACTTTTAAAAGAAAATTGAAAATTACAATGACAAGACTTGAAAGAAAGTAAAAGTGTACTGCTGAAATGAAAAGGTGCTGCTAATCTAATGAATCAAAACAGGAAACTAGTGAACATGAAAACCAAACTATTCTTGCTGCCAACTGAACACAAAAGAAACTACGCTTATGGAAATTAAAAATTGCAACAAAATAAATCTAAATCAGATTACATCAATTCATTTTCTGACCCTTCATCATTAGACCAGCTATGACTTTCGGAAGTAATCATAAACAACTTGTGTAACTGATATTTAATTTGCATAAAGTAAACTAATACTAAACCATACACTCATGATTCAATCCCTCGCCATCAGTCCAGCTGTGGCTTTCAGAGGCAACTGAAGATGTCATATATGATTTAATATATCTAAATTTGCAGAAAAGAAACTAATACTAAACTACACATTTCATAATGCAGTCCCTCACCATCAGTCCAACTGTGGCTTTCGGAGGCAACTGAAGACGCTATGAGCAGCTTAATATATCTAAATTTGCAGAAAAGAAACTAATACTAAACTACACATTTCATAATGCAGTCCCTCACCATCAGTCCAGCTGTGGCTTTCGGAGGCAACTAAAGACGCTATGAGCAACTTAATATATCTAAATTTAACTACTGAATCAGATAAGCAAAACTGAAATGTACAAAGCAAGATTGAAGTTAAACAAAAGCTATGAAAAGCAAACTAGCAGCAGAACAATGTTAGTTTCATCTCATTAGTCAAAATGCTATAAAAATGCCCGGGCTGTCTACCTAAAACCTGCACAAGAAAACTGATCAGTGATTAACAATCATAAAACATGTAAGACAGAAATGAAATGGAAATTATGGAAATGTATAAACAGAAATGAAACAACTACAAAGTATGAACATATGGATGGATTATGACACAATGACTTTTAAAAAAAATGAAATGAGAAATGTACACTAATACACAAAACCTTAGCTGAGCAGGGGCCCTCTACACAGCTTTGGTAACGATCCTCAAACACGAATTTAGTTGAAAAACAGAGTCTTCATATTAAAAAGCAGTTCATTACAGAATGGTAGTGTTACGGCTCAAGGGCAGCGTAATCACTACAAAGCAAACTAACAGATAACAGAGTTTATTCACGAACATCAACTATCAACTTAACAACTACCAACTTTTTGTGCGTATGCAAACGCTCTATATAAAACAATAAACTGTAACTGTCTCCTGAAGTTTATGATGGCAGAGAGCACGTAGACCACTACACCCACGGATATAGGAGTATGGCCGTGTTGGAAAGTGAATCTACGGAAGGTGGATGCTTGAATTCAACTCCAGAGCTCTGCACAGATGTCGATTTAACCTCCGCAGGCTTAGAAACGGCCGTATGGATGTTTATGTGCCACGAAACAGAGTCCGACCGACATGAAACTCCATAGTTGACTTCCATGTGGACGCCTTTGACCGCGGCTTCTTTGGACGAGTTTGCTTGAACCAATAGGACACGAACCATGTCCACGTCATTCCTAGCCTGCCCATGTGGCTCGTTTCCTTTGTAGACACCTGTAGCATAGATTTCCACAAAATAGCTGCGGAAAGTTGCAGCAGCTGCGGAAAGTGACAAGTTTCCGCAGCTGTATGAACAAAATCTAGATCAAATAGAAAACACAAAAACATAATTAAAAACCATGTTAGATACCCTTTTGCACATGATATTGAAAATTTTGGAGGTTTAGGTGAGTGAAAAAGGTATGGAAAAGTGTATGGAAAAGATGCAAATTCGGGACTCAACATACCCCCACTGTGAAGGTGTTGAATGTCCTCATGCAACCAAAATTTTGATACTCTTTGTTCAGTTCATGTGCCTTGATACTTCAGCCAGCACATCCAACCCCCTTCTCTTCTTCTTTGGTACTTCCATCATTCTGGGTTTCTTCATTAAGCACATGAATTTGATATTCACAAGTGCTCTGCTCAATTTTTGGCATTTCCTTTTTAATTTCTTATTCTTCTTTTGCCAAATACCCAAATGTAACATAGTATTATCATGGATGATCTTGTCCAGTTTGCGTTGCTCTTTCAGTGTTTCATTTTCATTTTTGATATGCCGATTTAAAAGCTCAAGCTCAAAAATTTCCTGTTTTAATGACTGAACTAAATCATCCTGCAATGTATGAGGCTGAATGGAAGAGGTACTTGGACCTGTGGCTGCCTTCTCCAAGGATTCTATATAGTCATATACCTCCTGCTATTTGGGATCTACTTCCGGTGTCTTTTTCATTGGGCTGTCCCCAAAATGCTGCAAGGGAGAATTATGTTCAAAATCTGGCCGAGGAGGACTTACATCAATATTTTGTTGAGAATAAGATGGAGTATGCTCATTGTCTGATTGGGAGTGAAAGGAGTCAGGTTCACTAACTGACTGAAATGGACTATGGTCAGTTGGAGACTGTTCATATGTCTCCTCACCCAAATCAATGAAATGAGGACCCTTAATTTGTGTTTTTCTCAATTTTCCTTTAAGCCTGCTGCTTCTCCTCACATGCTGTGGTACACTACCCTTTTGTTCTTGTTTTCCTGTCTCTGCCTTCTTGGATATAGATGACCGTTTTTGAAGAAAAAATAATCTTTCAGATAGTATTTGGTGATCTTCTTCTTCAGAAGAAGGAGTTTTATGGACAGCCTCAATAATTTCTTTCCCTTTTGGTATTATTGGCTTCTTAGTTTTGATTTCCTTCTTCTTCCTTTTTACCAATCTCTCTTCCCTATCAGTTTTCTTCATAGTAGTAGTAGAAGTATTTTGGATTTCATTTACTGTTCTTTTCCTTCTACTTCTTTTTGCTGTGCTAGCTACGGGAATTTCCTGTGTAGGAGCAACTTGGGTTTCAACATTCATTTTCTTTCTTCTACTCCTTCTAATTGGACTACCTTCAGGAATTTCCCGAGGTTCTTCAAAGAAGTTTCTAACTAGGAATTGTTCCCATGTATCTTTTCTTTCCTTTAGCTCCTTTTCAATCAGAATTTTTATAAGGCCGTGGTGATAAAGATGAGTCTCTACATCTCCCAAGTGTTTTTGAACAGTCACAGCCATTTTCTTTAAGCTATTGAATAGAAAATAAGGGAGATTGAGAGTTTGGTTTTCAAGAAAATTCATCAATAGCCTAGTATGGTACATGTACATAGAGCCAAAACGGCCTTCACATGTAATAAATCTCTGAACAATGAGTAGTAAAGTGGCCCATTCATCTTTTATTGCATGCACATGGATGCCTCTTTTAAAAACAGTGATATCCATACCTTGATTCCGTAGGATTGTTCTCCATGCCTCATCACTGATACTTTTATTTTTGAACCAACGTTCTCCTTCCCGAAGAAGCTCTGTGGCTGTTGCTATTGATGCTTCATTGACCAAAAACTTGAGGTCTCCAACTTCTGCTTCCGAGCCATCAAATGATCTTGCAAACGCTTTTGTAACTTCTCTGTGGTAACCCCTGAATTTCTGAATAAAACGCAGCCATTTAGCCTTCCTCAACATCTCTTTTGCTTGTGGAAATCCCTCTATAAACTTCGGTCCTTCCGGCTCTGCCCTTAATAATTTTCCCATTTTACTTCTCTGTGCTTCACAGGCTTGCCTCTGTGAGGTTTTAAGTGGAAATGGAACGATGGAATACACAGGATCAAGCACAATACTGTGGGGATGTTATCATAAAATGGAAATGAGCACCATAAATGGAATGGAGTAAGACTGTGGGTGGATATACGGGAGTAAGAGTGAACAAAAGGAACGGAATGGAGTGAAACAGGGAGTGAGAATGAGTAGAGTGGGGTTTTGTAAACACGACAGAGACACGACAAAGAGGTTAACAAAGTATAATGCATTCAGCCGCGTTTTGAATTTTGGTGGCTGTGTCATAAATATGAACACGTTTAAATCAATGATTATGAAGTTATGCGGCTTGTAAGAGTCCTTTGTCAACTCAAATACGTATCATTATCTACGGTGGGATATTTGAACATGAGTGAGAATCGGAATTTCAATGATGAAACCGTTTGTGAATAAATGCAAGAGGATAACATAGAGATCGTGGAAGGTTATGGGACTGTCAATATAATCATTGCACGTTATGGGTAGAGCTCATAGTTTAAAATTATATAAAAATGTGTTTTTCGATACTATTTGAAATAAACTTTATTCATACCTTTGGAATCTTTGCTTTTTCCCTTGGTCTTCAACTGATTGATCTTCATTAGTGTCTTGAATGTTCCATTGATCCTCTCTCCTGCATTTTATTTCATAATTTATGAAAATAACAACTAACTGTACATTCTTTTTGAAAATAGAGTAGTAGTAGCTGCGGAATCTGCTTCTGGCTGCGGAAACTGGAGTCAGCTGCGGAAACAGATGTCAGCTGCGGAAACTGACACAGCTATTACTTGGCTGAAATAGAAATGAACAAATGACAAATGACCAAGTGGAAATGGTCATAAAAAAGATTTTTATTGATGGAATGGATGAAATGAAGTGGAATGAAGTGAAATGAAATGAAATGAAGTGGAATGAAATGGAGTGGGTGGTGAGATGAAATGAAATGAAAGACAAATTTTTTTTGGAAAATATAGAGTGTCAGGTGTCCCTGATTTTCACCCCATATTTTCTGTATAAGACTGCCAATCAATGATTGGTTTTCAGGCTTATACCATTTTTTCTCTTTTTTATTTTTATTTTTTTTTATTTTTATTTTTTTAAAACTTGAAAAACAAAAGCTAGGCTGGTGGAGAAGAAGAATTCTTCTGTACCAGCCTGATTGCAGAACTTTCTTGAAACAACTTGACAAAATCCTCTTTAGAGAGTGGCTTATGATAAACTTTCAATCTATGGCCATTCACTATAAGAGGAGTTTGAAACTCATCAATGGTCTTGATTCTTACAACTCCATTGTTAAAGATCTTGTCAATCTCATATGGCCCAAGCCAATGAGTCTGAAATTTCCCTTGAAAATCTTTAAACTTGGAGTCAAATAAAAATGCCCAATCTCCTTCTTGAAACTTCTTTTCTTTGATATATTTTTCATGCCATTTAGTTCTTTGATATTGAACTAGATCAGTTCTTAGAATTGCTTCTTGTCTGATCTCATCTAGCTCATTCAACTGTTCCATTCTATGCTTTTGGGCTTCTGATAAGTCCATCCCCAACTGAACTGCTATCTTGAAGGTCTTGACTTGGAACTCAATGGGGAGCAAGACTTCTTTCCCATAAACAAGTTCATAGGGAGAATGTCCTGTTGTATTTCTCCATGTAGTTCTGTAGGCCCACAAGGCTTCGGGAAGCCTTTCTGCCCAATCTCTTCTATGTAGATGAACAGTTTTGGTGATGATACTTTCAAGAACTTTGTTTGTAGACTCCACTTGACCATTTGCTTGCGGATGGTAAGGAGTAGATCTTCTGTGCTTGATTTTGTATTCTTCCATCAACTTCTCCACCAATTTGGATGTGAATTGGCTTCCCTGATCTGTCACAATTTCTCTTGGAACACCAAAGCGAGTAAAAATATCCTCATAAAGAAAATGAACCACTGAATTTTCAGTAGCAGATACTAATGCTTTGGCTTCTACCCATTTAGTAACATAATCAGTACAAACCAATATATACTTTTTTTGCTTAGATGGTGGATTAATAGGTCCAATGAAATCTAAAGCCCACTTTTCAAAGGGTTCAATGAGTACCTGTGTTTGCAGTGGCATTTCATTTGAAAGGGTAGGTTTCCCTACTCTTTGGCAGCTTTCACACCTTTTGACATATTGTTTTGCATCTTTGAAGAGGGAAGGCCAATAATATCCTAAAGAAAGGATTTTATAGGCCGTCCTTTTGTCTGCAAAGTGTCCGACGCATGGTTCATCATGACATGCCTTAAGAATATCAGGCATTTCATCTTCCCTGACACATCTTCCGATCACAAGATCTGGCCCTGTTTTAAACAATTCGTTAGAAATCCATGAATATTTTGAACTCTCCTGAATAATTTTTCGTTTTTCACTTGGAAATAAATGTGAAGGCAGTTTCCCCGTAACCAAATAGTTAGCAATATCTGCATACCAAGGAGTCTTAATAGTTACTGCAAACAAGTATTCATCAGGAAACTTATCCTCTACAGGAGAATCTTATTTAGTATTCTGAATCCTAGACAAGAAATCAGCTACTGTATTTTGTTTCCCTGGTCTATCCAACACAGTAATATTGAATTCTTGTAAAAGTAAGAGCCATCTTGTCACTCTGCCATTAGTAACAGTTTTGTTCATTAAATATCTAATTGCAGAATGGTCAGTATGAATAAAAGTTTCATAGCCTGTTATGTAATGTCTAAAATTATTAATTGCATGAACAACAACTAAAAACTCTTTTTCAGTCACAGTATAGTTCAACTCTGTGGGAGTCAAATTTTTACTGGTATAATAAATGGCATAAGGAACTAAATATTTTTGACCCAACACAGCTCCTAGAGCTGTATCTGAAGTATCCGTAGAAATATGGAAAGGGAGTTTCCAATTTGGTCCTCTCAAGATAGGTGCTTCAGATATTCTTGTTTTCAAAGTTTCAAAGGCTGATTGACAATCAGGATCCCATTTAAATTCACAGTCTTTTGTAAGCAATTTGAAGAGTGGAGATGTTATTTTAGTGAAGTTTTCTATAAATCTTCTATAGTAACCAGTAAATCCTAAAAAACTTCTAACATCTCTTTGACAATTTGGAATAGGCAACTTGGAGATGACTTCAACTTTTGATCTATCAACCTTAATCCCATCTCCCGAAATATGATGTCCTAAAACAATCCCTTCAGTAAACATCATAAAGCATTTTTCATGGCTTAATGAAAGGTTTGTTTCTTTACGTCTTATAAGAACTTTTTCCAAATTTTCTAATGCCTCTTCAAATGAATTACCATAAACCGTAAAATCATCCATATAAACCTCTACACAATCATGGATTAGATCAGAAAAAATTCCTAGTACTGCTCTTTGGAATGTTGCTGGTGCATTACATAACCCAAAGGAAGCACTCGGTAGGCAAAAGTTCCCCATGGACAAGTAAATGTGGTCTTATCTTGATCTTCAGGTGCTACCTGAATTTGATTATAGCCACTAAAACCATCCAAAAATGAAAAGTACTTTTTACCTGCTAATGTATCTAATACCTGATCAATAAAAGGTAAAGGAAAGTGATCCTTCAAAGTTGCTTTGTTCAATCCCCTGTAATCAATGCATACTCTCCATTTACCATTATTTTTAGGTACTATAACCAAAGGAGAAACCCATCGGCTATCTGAAATTGGATAAATGAAGTTTACATTGAGAAGTTTTTGGAGCTCTTCTTTCACTATCTCCCTAAGATTTGGATTCATCCTTCTTTGAGGTTGTCTGATTGGTCTACTGTTTTTCTCAATATAGATATGATGGATGCAAGTCTTAGGATCAATACCCTTCATGTCAGTATACTCCCACGCAAATGCAGTAGAATGTTTTTGCAAGATTCTGGTTAGTTCTTCTTGTTGTGACTTCTCCAGATGTTTGTTGATATTCAATGTCTTTTCTGGAAAAATCTCAAAAGCAGAATTACCAAACTCTTCCATAGAGTAGAGAGACATTTGTCTTGATGATAAATATTCTATGTCTGATTCCAACTGAAATTGTGTGGGGTCATATTCTGAAGTTATCTCAAAATTTTCTAATGTGTTCAGAATTTGACTATCCTCACTAATTTCAGAGATGGTAAAGACAGGTTGTATAGTGTTCTCATCATCGACCCATTCATTGTCTCCTATTTCTGTGATTGCTCTTGCTGGAGGATACAAATTGTATTTCTTTGTCGAATTACCATTAGAAATGTACATGTCTCCAGATCTACAACTAATAAAAGCATCGCTGTGGCCAGCCAAGGTCTTCCTAAGATAATTGGATGTCCTCCTAGATTACTTTTGGGAGTCAAAATCATAAAGTCTACTGGATATTCCCAAGAATCTAAGGAGACTGAAATATCTTCTAATACACCATCTGGTTTAATAACCGATCGATCCGCAAGTTGCAATAAAGTAGGTGTAAAAAGAAGGTTAGGAAGTTTTAACTGTTCCATAGTCTGTCTACTCATAATGTTGATAGCAGCCCCTAAGTCAATCAATGTGTTTGGAATTTCTATCCCATTTATATGTGTCTTGACAATTGGACTTCCTGGATCTACATACTTCTGCATGGTAATTTTTCCCATCATAATGTCCGCAATCTTTCCTACCAGGTGGATTCTTCTTGTGTCCTTTAGCTTCCTTCCTGGTCTTTTGAAACTCAACTCCTTTATGGTTTTTGCTAGAATAGGAATTTCTCGAATGGCTTGTAGCAATGGAATCTTGATACAAACATTCTTCAATTCATCTAGAAAGTCATAGTTAGGCATCAAGATTTGTTTTTCCACCCCCTTATCAATTTGTAGTCTTTCCGGAAAAGGAGGTGTAGATGAAGATACAGGTTGCTCAACTATAGGAGTTGTGGATGTTAGCTTTTCTTTTTATTTTTGAATTTTTGAATTTTGAAGAGATTCTTCCTCAAAACCCTTATTGACTTGAAGAGAGTCCTCTTCAGAGGTATCTTGCTCTTGAATGTCTATAGAAGGTTTTTCTAAGATTCTACCAGATCTGAGTTGTACATCGTTGAGAGGAACAATCATATAGGTAGGAAATTGTTGTCCTTCTACCATATAAGTAGTTTGAGGATTCTTATTGTTAGGATTTGGCAATGGCTGAGCTGGAAGTTGATTTGTCTTCTGTTGGTATGGGAGCATGAGTTGAGGATTTGTATTTTGTTGAGAAGATTGTTGTTGTGGAAATGGCAATGAAAGTTGTGGATTTGGGCTTGGAAATTGTGGAGCTTGTTGATTTTGAAAAGATGGAGGATATTGATAAAATTGAGCAAATCTCCCATAAGGATTTTGCATCCCTTGTACCCATGGCTGATATGAATTTTGATGTTGGGGCCAAAATTGTTGCCAAGGAGTCCAATTTGGTGGGGTTTGAAGATTCATAGGGTTATTAAACCCTTGAGATTGTTGTCCCTGCCAAGGTCTCCTTGCGACAAAACAGAGAGATTCTACTGAATTTGGATCTTCTTGAAAAACAGCTTTGAGTCCAGGGATTGAAGGACAATCCCTGATCTCATGATTTTCTGAGCAAATCATACATGTTTCTACAACTTTTGCATCCAAGGGACATTCCCTTAAAGCATGTTTCTTTCTACATTTCGGACAAAAGATGGCTAAAGCATCTGTTTCTGCTTTCTGCTTGTTTTGGATTTTAAGGGTGTCTAGTTGTTCACTAAGGCTCCCTAAGATATCATTTTTGAACTCATCAAGCATATTACCAATCTCTGCCCTACTTACTGATCCAGTTGCAGATTTGTTAGCCCTAATAAGAGAAGAATCCCTAGGCCCTTTTCCAGTTTTAGATCTTCCCCCTGAGAATTGGATACATAGTTCTGTTATATCATGAAATGGGAGTTGAGAAATGTCTCCTTTACCCATCATGTTTAAAATGTCTATCCATTCATCTCTAATGGCTTTTAATAGGAGGGATTTCAAGGTTTCATTATCTAAGTTGCTCATCTTTTCTCTTTTCAAGTTGTATTGAAATCTTTCAATTAGGTCTTCCAAATTTTCATCTTCTTTTTGCATCATTTTGAATACCTCATCCTTGTGATTGGTGGGCATACAATAGTCCAAGTATCTATCCAAAAATGTTTGTTTCATATCATTCCAAGTCCCGATAGATTGAGTGGCTAATCCCATGAACCATTTCAAAGCAGATCCCTTCAATGTTGAAGGAAACAGTTTGAGTTTTTGAGAATCTTCCATATAGTCATAAGTTCGGCACACTACTTCAAACTCAAACAAAAATGTTTCAGGATCCTCACTTCGCAATCCATAAAAGTTAGGGAGAACAGATGGTGAGATATTTTTCATTGTTGCATGAGTTTCCTCATCAACTATAGGGAATCCAAGCAAATTGTCCCTATTTCTACCATCATTTCCTTCACCATTGTTATCTCCATTATATCCTCCTCTTCTACCTCCACCTCTATTTATTACTTCCTCTGCCATGATAGTTTCTTTAGAGTCCTTATAGTCCTCTAGTTCTTCTACCAAGGAAGGATGAGAGAAAGTCTCTTTGTTTTCTAAGTGAGTTTTAGTAGGTGGTATAGGAGAATCCTCTAATTCAGCTGGTCCTTGACTTCCAAAAATCTTAAGGCTAGGGGTAGATGGTGGTGAATCTGGTCTATGCCTTGAAGAAGATGGAGTTGTGAAAATCGAACTCTTGGCTTTAGCTATAAACCTTCCCCTAGAATCTCTTGCTCTATGCATGTCATTTTTTATTTTTTAAAAAAGTTGGGCTAATAATTCTCTTTCTGATCTTCCAGATCACACTAGGTGCAAGAAGAGAGCATACTTTAAGAAATTACTAAACCAATAACTCTCTTTTCTGATCCTCCAGATCACACTAGGTGCAAGAGGAGAGCATACTTCAAGAAGTTATCAAGTTTTCCCTTCTTTTATGATTTTATGTTTTTTTTTTTTAAGAAATTGGCTACCTAGTTACACTTCCCCGGCAACGGCGCCAAAATGTTTGGTCAATTTAGTGTGTCCTAAATTGTTGCATTTAATTTGTCAATCCAGGAATCGTAAGCCGATGAAGTGCGGCGCACTATATGTGCAAGATAACCTATTTCTTAACTTTTGTCGTTTTTGGTTTTTCTAAGGTGAAATAGAAATTCTAAAATGAAAAGCAAGTTTGGTTATATTTGTTCAAGGAAGTGATATCCCCTATAATGATTTACCAACTTGAAACTTTTAAAAGCAAATTGAAAATTACAATGACAAGACTTGAAAGAAAGTAAAAGTGTACTGCTGAAATGAAAAGGTGCTGCTAATCTAATGAATCAAAACAGTAAACTAGTGAACATGAAAAACAAACTATTCTTGCTGCCAACTAAACACAAAAGAAACTATGCTTAAGGAAATTCAAAATTGCAACAAAATAAATCTAAATCAGATTACATCAATTCATTTTCTGACCCTTCATCATTAGACCAGCTATGACTTTCGGAAGAAATCATAAACAACTTGTGCAACTGATATTTAATTTGCAGAAAGTAAACTAATACTAAACCATACACTCATGATTCAATCCCTCGCCATCAGTCCAGCTGTGGCTTTCGGAGGCAACTGAATATGTCATACATGATTTAATATATCTAAATTTGCAGAAAAGAAACTAATACTAAACTACACATTTCATAATGCAGTCCCTCACCATCAGTCCAGCTGTGGCTTTCGGAGGCAACTGAAGACGCTATGAGCAGCTTAATATATCTAAATTTGTAGAAAAAAAACTAATACTAAACTACACATTTCATAATGCAGTCCCTCACCATCAGTCCAGCTGTGGCTTTCGGAGGCAACTGAAGACGCTATGAGCAGCTTAATATATCTAAATTTAACTACTGAATCAGATAAGCAAAACTGAAATGTAAAAAGCAAGACTGAAGTTAAACAAAAGCTATGAAAAGAAAACTAGCAGCAGAACAATGTTAGTTTCATGTTATTAGTCAAAATGCTATAAAAATGCCCGGGCTGTCTACCTAAAACCTGCACAAGAAAACTGATCAGTGATTAACAATCATAAAACATGTAAGACAGAAATGAAATGGAAATTATGGAAATGTATAAACAGAAATGAAACAACTACAAAGTATGAACATATGGATGGATTATGATACAATGACTTTTAAAAAAAATGAAATGAGAAATGTACACTAATACACAAAACCTTAGCTGAGCAGGGGCCCTCTACACAGCTTTGGTAACGATCCTCAAACACGAATTTAGTTGAAAAATAGAGTCTTCATATTAAAAAGCAGTTCATTACAGAATGGTAGTGTTACGGCTCAAGGGCAGCGTAATCACTACAAATCAAACTAACAGATAACAGAGTTTATTCACGAACATCAACTATCAACTAACAACTGTCAACTGCAACCAACAACCAACGTGCGTATGCAAACGCTCTATATAAAACAATAAACTGTAACTGTCTCCTGAAGTTTATGATAGCAGAGAGCATGTAGACCACTACGGCCACGGATATAGGAGTATGGCCGTGTTGGAAAGTGAATCTACGGAAGGTGGATGCTTGAATTCAACTCCAGAACTCTGCACAGATGTCGATTTAACCTCCGCAAGCTTAGAAACGGCCGTATGGGTGTTTATTTGCCACGAAACAGAGTCCAGCCGACATGAAACTCCATAGTTGACTTCCACGTGGATGGCTTTGACCGCGGCTTCTTTGGACGAGTTTTCTTGAACCAATAGGACACGAACCATGTCCTCGTCATTCCTAGCCTGCCCATGTGGCTCGTTTCCTTTGTAGACACATGTAGCATAGATTTCCACAAAATAGCTGCGGAAAGTTGCAGCAGCTGCGGAAAGTGGCAAGTTTCCGCAGCTGTATGAACAAAATCTAGATCAAATAGGAAACACAAAAACATAATTAAAAACCATGTTAGATACCCTTTTGCACATGATATTGACAATTTTGGAGGTTTAGGTGAGTGAAAAAGGTATGGAAAAGTGTATGGAAAAGATGCAAATTCGGGACTCAACAGTGCTTTCGGAACCTGACCCAAGGATTGGACATGAGTTAACAAACAAAAGGATAGCGGAACCAGACTTGCACCCGTGGTCAAGCCCTCTACCAAAACCACGAGCGGAATCACAAAAGCGGGTTGCCTATATCGCACCGCTTTTGCGGAGTAGGCGGTATTTCCTATTCGCGAGCGATTCCATAGGGAATGCGACACGTGGCGAAGTGACCCCGGAAAACAACCGTTTAACCCACGCCATCGCACGTTAAAGCCCGATGTTGGAAGCCGAGCGAAATTGCCAAGAGTCGTTGATTTGGAGAAGGGCCATCAGACGGTGGTCGCACGTTGAACTTGCCTGGAGGTTAACTAAGGTGTGCGGAGGATAGCCATGTACGATACGAGTGTTTGATTGGTTATTGATATATATAGGTGGGGCCGGAGTATAATGAAATTGTTTAATTAAACGATTGGCGGATAATTAGCATAAGTCTGGAGCGTGATTGTTGTAAGGCCGGGTGGTGAAATATAGAGCCGAAAGTTCATTACAAGTTATTTATTTAAAAAGAAACGTGGAGTATAAATACAAAGTGTTGAAAGTTAAACATTGGTTATAAGGATTGGAGATAATATAAAGTCGGGAATATAAATTAAAGTCCAACCATTGTGGATAGTGTTTATTTATCAAATTCTACGAATTTGATAAATAAACCCGAAGAAAGAAGAAGTCAATTAAGACTCAGGCTGGAGGAAAAGAACGGGGTACACCAAGGGAAAATGTTGACACAGCGATTGTAGACACACCAGCTCTCCTTGGGGGTCCAATTTCAGTTTTGTTGCGTCACACGATGATCTCTCTTCTCTGGCATTTACTTGTATTGAAGATCACTATTCTAGGAATAAGGAGTTATTTTCTCCAAAAATAACCCTAGCCAAACATTGACAATGCATCAAGGATATATTTCTATGCTTCATAAGCACATTTTTTCTACTTCTAAATCATGTCTTGGAAGTGGTTGTTGTGCTGGAAATTATTCACCAGTTGGTTTCATACCAAAGTCTTTTTCACATTTTCCGCATCCAATACATGAAAAAGATAATGGTTTAAAACAACCTAAATATTTGAAATTTTGCAAGAATTGTCTGGCACACTTTGAATATAAATTTTGAAGTCAAGTGCATGATGCCGTATAGGATCAAGTGTCATTTTGAATACCAAATGTTTCACAAAAAACTTCTCAACATGCTACCCTGCAGTAAGGATTAAATGACAATATTGCATCAACTATTTCCATAATAAAAGTGCACCTCGGCCATAAGACTAAACAACTACAAATGTTGTAGATCTAACAAGACCACACAATCAAATGTATTCCACAAGGCCAATACCGTATGAAAAATGAAAAGGAGTTTGCAACCAAAAATACCTTAGGCAACTAATTCAATTAGATACACCAAACCATCAGCAAAAAGGAAAACCAGCTTACTCAAAAGGCAAGCGTTTACCTCCTTTGACAAAATTTTGAGTTCCGAAACAAGGGCCTTTATTGTCTTGTCAATGCCCCTAGTAATTTGAATGGGGTTTGCACCTGCTGCAACAACCTAAACAAAAAGGTTTCATTTCAAATTATTTTCCACAAATTTGAGATACAACCATTGTCAGTTTTCTATTTCCTAACAAGCTCATAAATTTTGACAAAAGAACCAAAATTTTTTAATACCTGATAGCAATTTTTTCACTCAAAAACTATCTTAGACTCAATAAGCCCAACCCAAAACTAAAAACCAAACACCATAAGACCCTAAAAAAATGAATAGATGATCTTAATCCAGTACTATCGACAAAAAGTTACCTTTACACCCTCACTTATTAAACCCTGTGCTGTTGAATTTTAACTTCAACTGCTGCAGCAGAAGGACGGATGCAGCAACAAATTTTTTTTTTGGAGGTTGCTTGCATGCCATCCAGAAATTTAATTCAGCATTTAAAATTCCTGCAAGTTTTTTTTGTAGACGGCCACAGCCATATTTCTGTACAGGATTGTATTTAAACACAACAGCCAGCATTAACGCAATTCACCAACCGGAAATTAAACAAACAGAAATTTACCCGACAGTTTTGTAAATTCAAAAGGAGGACACGTGGAGCATTAATATTAGATCGCATGAAATTGAAGGGAATCTAAAAACCTGAAAACCGGACCCGAATTTTTTATAGGGCACATTGGATTGAGAATTCGAGTTAAAATTAGGTAGACGTCAGCATCCCATTTTGGAACGGTAATTTGGTTTGAAATTCAATCTATTTAGACTTTTGAAGTCTGACGGAAAGGGTTCTTTAATGTTTTGATAGTTTAATATATACATATGTTATATATATATCATATGCGAAATGAAAGGTGGGCCATAGAATTTAGTTTTAATTTTATTTTTTTAAAAAGAGGGTTTATTATAATATGTTTTATATGTTTCGGCATATAAAAATAAAAAGGTCGAAAAAGCTTGGTAGTTTTTTTATAGACAGTACATAAATTTTTTATTACATAGCAGTGTGTAAAAAGTGAAAAACTGAGTGTAACTTTTTAAGTGTGTATGCACAGCAGTGCGAAAGGGAAAAACACAACAGAGTGTCTTAGAGACAGAGTATGTTTGTTTTGAACAGACAGTGAGTTGGTTTTATGCACTGCATTTTGTAGCAGTCATAATTTTGTAATCCCTCTCACTGAGGAAGTAGTGTAATAGTTTTTTTTTGAGTTATTGAAGGGAATAGAAGTTTGTTTTCAAAGTATTGAAACTCTGTCTCCTGTCAAAGAAATTTTTATTTTCTCTGTGTTAGAGGAAGGGAGATTTATGGGTGGTTCTTATGAATCAACCAACCATTCAAAACATGCTCATCAATCCAAACCATAAGTATTATGTGACAATATTCAAGCAGGCACTGAATCGGATTTCTGAAGCTATGTTAGAGAAACCCTAAACTCTCACTGAAAATATGTGAAATGTGGCACCACTCAGAGATTGAAATGTGCCAATTGGTACAAGTGGTAGAAAATTGGCATGCTCACATGAGGGAGAAAATATCAGAAAAGCCCCAAATCTGGAGAACTAAAGCTCATCACCAACCTGAGATTGAAAACTTTACATGATGTAACCTATGAAATCGTAAATGGAGAAATCATAGTAACAATAAAGTAACCTATGTAACAATAAATTCAGATTCATCCTGGGAGTGGTAATGGGAGAAATCATAGTGAACAACAAGAAACATGCATAGTTTCTTACAATCAAATAGATGAAAAAACACATACAAAAAACCTAGATAATAATCATGAACAAGCTTAATATTGAATTATGAACTGTAAAGGAACTTACAAAATGTGACATTACGAACCCGGTCAAGCGCACAAGCAAAAATATCCTGGACATGACCCTGGTTGACAAGTTGTATTGCTCATGATGCAAGAGGATTTGTACCTGCACTGCCAAGTCAATCAAAATCCATCATTATCTATACAATAAATACAAGTAATTGATGTAGTATTTTTTACTCTAAGATGCATTCTTATGATAATGTTATAACATATGTTGAAAATGTCAAAACATACCTGAATAAGCTCCTCTTCATTTCAAGAACAATTTATTGGAGTCACATGAACTTGGAACAAGCCTCCCACGATTTGAAAGAGTAGCAACTAAGTCAACAATGACTTTTTTGTTGCTACGCTGTATCGAGGGAGGTTTGCTCCAAGATTAAATCGCTCCAATAAATTATTCTTTACTAAACAGGGCCAACCACATGAAGGTGGAAGCTCTTATGGCCCCTCCCCCCCCCCCCTCACATCACTCTCAATTCCCCAATACCCAATCTATATTTCATTTTTTACTTTCATGAGCATAAAAAAAAAATATTCAATAACTAATAAAAAACAATTCAACAAAAAGTACGCAAGGAAACATTGCAATTAATGCTTGACATAAAAATAGTATGATAAATGAGTTTTTTATATAACGCAAAAAAACGTTCCAAGTATGGTAACGTTTGTCTTATAATAATACAATATTTTACATTGTCAATTTTTCTTTTTCTTCTTCCTATTTTTAAAGCTCATAATTACATCATCAATATCATCGTGCTCTACTCCTGTTTCGTGCCTTTCAACTCGCACTGCTGACCTAGTTGCGTATTCACGATGTCCGGGCTCATCCAGTGATGGGGCATCGCCTACAAAAACAGATAATATTAAATTTTAATTGTCAGTTTTTAAATATCATTGAACTAGTTCGGTAATATTAATAAAAAAAATTGCAATGAGATTATTTACCCGGTGCACCAGTTGTCGCCGCCGACCTAGTTGCATTGTCACGATGTCTGGTCTCATCTAGTGACGGGGCATCACCTACAAAAATAGATAATATTAAATTTTAATTGTCAGTTTTTAAATATCATTGAACTAGTTCGGTAATATTAATAAAAAAAATTGCAATGAGATTATTTACCTGGTGCACCAGTTGTCGCCGTTGGGACTGTTGCCCTGTCTTCCTCTCCGGTGGTAAGATCCTCAAGGGAAACATTCTCTGTCATTTAAACAAAAAACGTTATAAGGACAACCATCAAGGTATAATTAGAAAAAATTATAAGTGGAAATTAATTACCGTCACGTCCCTCACTGATAGCAGCATTGTCGGCCTGGTCCCCACTACAATGATCAGGTTGCACGAGAGGATCATCTACATCTGGCTCTAAAACTGGGTTATTTACCTCGTCGGTAGTGTTGCTCCCCCGATTTAAACAAAGTTGTTAGACATTAAATTTATGGACGAAAACAAAAATATTGAAAGGTTAATGTTTTACCTTATCAGGCATTGTAGATCTTGGGACCTGCCCCAAGCTTCTGCGACGTTCAACTACAGCTTGATAGCCAAAACGTAAAGCAATATTTTTATCTTCCTCTGTAGTTATTGTTCCAAAGTCATCACCCTACATTATATATGATTGTGTATTTTTAATCATATCTGATAGGATTACAAAAAACGTTGGAAGGCGATACAATTAATTATAAGATGTTTAGCTACTTAATTACAATTCTTGCAGCTAATTTCAAGTAGCCACCCTGGCCGAGCTTGTGATGGCCCTTTTTCTCTATCCTAGCTTTGGTTGCCTTTGAGGTGTCATGCAACCTAGCATCAAAAGATTGAAGTCAGATATGACGTAGCACACTTTTATTTTAGACATAAAGAAAATTAAAGCTATTGAATTAAAGTTGTAATTTACCTTGCGGGTCCAATTGGCATTTTTCCTTCTTTCTTTGCCCTTTTCTCTTTTCCGTCATGGATGAGTGCTCTCCACTCACTCTCTGAAACTGCGAGAGGACGCTCATATCTAGGGTTAAATTGCAATTGCGTCCTATAGGTGTCCCCGGTATATTTCAAATATTTTCCGGCTACCTGAGCCACCGCTTTTCTGTCAAATGTGCCGACCCCAAAAAGGGCTTCTAGATAATCTAGAAGTTCTTTTTTCAAGTTGGAATTCTGGGAATTCCACCCTATACGTATGGTTGGGCCAAAAATTACCAACGCATGGCTCTCCAGAATCCTGTAGAACTCATTGTTTCCTACACATAATAAAACCAAAAGAAAAAGAAGATATTATCATTAATTTAAAAATAAAAATCATGATAAATATGTTTTAGATAAAGTACATGAAATAGTTAAAATATTAAAATTTACCTGGGAGTTGTACATGCTTTATAGGGACACCCTCATCGTTCACCAAAAACGTGCCATTAATGGTCCCTGTGGAGCTGACACGTGTAGCTCCAGGAAACGCAATAATGTAGTTGGTCATATTAGCCTCATCATTGCCAACACGTTCAGCAGTTGGCTGGGTGTCAGCTTGGGCAGGGTGTGTTTCTTGGCTAGCACCTAAAGGAGTAGAAGGTGTACGAGAGGGTTGTTGGGAAATCTCTTGCCCTTGTGTCCCACTACCACCAACACTGGGTTCAGCAAATGCCAGAAAACGCTACATACAAAAGAACTTTTTGTTAGTTTAGTCAATGTAAAAATTAAAAATCAAACTATCACAATTCATCTCATGCAGAACAAAAAAAAATATCCTTTTGACTTTTTATTATTACCTGATATCTATTTAGCTGCCTCATAAGATGTTGTATCCTCTCTTCTGTTTCAGGTGTTTGAGGCGCATCTATAAAAGCATTAAATTCCGACCTTGCATCTCGTGCCTTTTTTTGCAACAACAACACTGGAGATATGGATGAAGAAAGCTCTTCCTCAAAGAGGGAATCATCAGGCGTACCATGGCTAGGTGTCTGCATATTTGAACAAAATTAATATTATTTCAATTATGTAAATAACTAAAATACCTGAAGATAGAGCAATGCTGGCACTTTACATGTTCTTCCGCCGGCCTCTTTCCGCGATCATCCCGTCTCGGGGTTGTTCCTGTACTGCCCTGATCAGTCTGCCACATTGCAATAAAATTATAAATGTAAAAACTTGAAAACAATATCTAACTTGAAAACACAAAATGAAAACTGAAATAATTTCTAATAAGACACCGGAAGACAAAGTTAGAGTTTCAAATATGCCTTGCATTGAATTCAGTCCTGGAAACATGTCATTGCACATTAAGGCACCCAAACATTCACTCCACGAATGATATATTTAAGTAGGCTTCTCCTATTTTGGGAAAACACCATACCTATAATGCATTCACTTGCATGTATAAAGGGAAAGGAAAACATGTTTTCATACAACGATGACAAAGGCATCTTGGGGAAAGGTATCTTCACTTTTTATTTATGTTGTTCACCCACACCACTCTCATGTTTTCACTAATCCTGTTTTGTCATTTTTGGATTCAAATTAAGTTAAGGCCTTAAGTATTTTTTGACCTTTCGGTGTAGTTTTTATAAGTGGCATGTATGGATTTTCCATTAATTCTGCACTTTTTCTCTTCATGCGCATGTTTCCCTGGAAATCAAATGCATGATTTAGTCCCATACATTTAACAAGTTGTTGGATCAACTCCATAGAAATATCATGTTTCCTATTCAATCAAAATTTATCTCAGTTAGGGTAGGTAGGAAGGTTTTCCCTTTGTATTAATAGGGCACTTCTAGCTTGCATTTTTATTATATCTTTCAAATTTAGTGTCGTTTCAATTAGGGCATGATTTTTTGCAACTTTCAAGCTGAGAATGAACAAAGACAAATTTTTGTGATGGATGACTGTATATGACTCCATGGCCAGAGGAAAAGGCACTAATCTACTTCTTCAAATATCTATAGCTCTCATTCACCTCATACGAAGATGGTCCCTGATTTTGAGCCAAATGTTGCAGCAAAAAGTTCCCCCCCTCCATAATTTGATATTCAATGGAAATTTCTTAAATTGATGATGGGGAAAGATTATGGAACATTGGCACATACATATGTAATGGAATTCCAAGATCATGATATATGTTTGCATATGTTTATGGCAATGTTCCACCAAGTCCCCTGGAGGTGGGAGCGAGGGGACGAGGGAGCGGGGGAGCGGCCTATGCAAAAGCTCCCTACCAATTTTCAGGAAACGTGGGGGGACGTCGGGGTCATAAAAATTATAAAATTTAATATTTAAAATGTAACTATATTTTTGCAAGGAATGTATATACAATCATCATACACTTGCATCATGAAAGATAAATCATAAATGATAAAATTAAAAATCGATGAATGATGAATCATATAATTGAAACAAATTTAAAAGTTAAAAGTTAAAACATACATCATACAATCATGCATGTAAGTTTGTAAGTTTGTAACTATATAATCATTAATGTAACTACTAACAATGTACAATGAAAATAAAGTTTAAGATATAATATGACATATTATATCAAGATTCAAAATAGAGTTTAAACTGAAGTTTACAACTCAAGTCTGAAACATAAAACTTAAACGCAAATAAGTTATGTCTGAAACATAAAACATAAAACATAACATATGAATATCAAATGATATCATCATATTGATAAATGAGCATAAATGCTCAAGTTAATGCCCCACTAGTCTCTGCATCCAACTTCTGCACGAATATATCAAGATCAACCATGTCACCATCCGAATCAGAATCACTTGGATTCTCAAATATGCTAAGTGGCACATCAAATTTTAACACGAAACCATAAACTAAAAGGGGCGGTGAGGGGACGTGAGGGGGCGTGAGGGAAACATCCCCTAGAAGTCCCCAAGACCCCGGAGCGCGAGGGGGCGAGGAATCTAGACCCCTAGGTGGGGGGCGAGACCCCATGTAACACTGGTTTATGGAGGTGGTGGAGCAAAAAAGAGCTCAAATAGAGCTGAAATTTTTCACATAAAAAGGACTGTGGGCTTGACTAATGGTTCCATTTAAAAAATGATATCTAGACAGAGAATAAGTGTAGCATGCAAACATGCATTGAAAATCCATCCGAGTTTGCATTGTATTACTTATGATGGATTCAAATTTGGGTTTCAAAATGCCAGGTTATGGCATGATTTTGTCGAGAAACCCTTAGTTGGATTCTCATGTTGGTTTAATTTATATTTTAAGTTTGTTTTGCAGTCTTTGGGTGATAGTAACTCATGAACTAGGTTACCAATGTGTGACAATCATATTTCAAGAATAAAGTTGTGATTTTTTTATATTATTATTATTATCTATTAGCTACGAGTATTGACACCTAATGCCTGGAATTTTGACATCTTGATAGCATGGATAATTTCGAAAATGTTTCTAGTAATGTTAACATAATAACTATCATTACGTTTCTTCACTTTTTTCACCATAATAGACCTGTGATATGGACTCATCACACAACTTCATATGCTATGTCCCAACAAGTTCAAACTGGTTGAACCTACCTCATAGTGTGGTTATTAAGGACAAGTTGCTTGATATATAACTCGATAGCATAGACCATGTTGCATTTCTAAAAAGAATCCTCAAGTGTCAAAAACACTTCACAATATGTTCTACTATAAAGCCTTTTGGGATACCTGAAATAATATATGTATCATTGATGACTTTTAAAGTATGACAAGATCCAGAGGGAAAGGAAATCAATGGAAGAGTGATCCACCAATGAGAACCTAGAATTTAGCATCGGATGAGTTAGAGTCTAGGAAATTGAAACCCTATAATTTTAATTAGTGATGAAGGACATCACATAGGTAATTATATTTTCATGTAGAATAATCTGTTAATTCAAATTTAAACTACATAATATGAAAGGAAAACCATAAATTTTTCCACGTAAGTCCAAACAACCTATAAAAATGGAAAACCTTCTTTTTCCATGGGAAATAATTTACCTTTCCTTTTTCAAGGCAATCTAAATCACAAAAAATATGAACTATACTGCACACATTCTTGGATAATGTGAAAGTGGAAAAGGAATACCCTACACAAGTGATGCACACATGTACATTTGAACACTAATAGATTTTTGTAGTTGAAATGCAATGCTTGTTTTCATTTAAATGTAGGGTTTTTAAAGCAGGGAGAAATAATGGCTGCCAAATTAATAAGCGATTCTTTGGGAAAAATTTAAATCTTGTATTGGGTGATGAAGATAATAGAGGGTATTGAATCTTGATTCTTGACATCTAGAGAGAACCATACAGCCTAACACAATCCAATAGAATTGACCAAAAAAAACCAAATAGAGTCAACCCTACTATAGGAGGAAGGGCCTGCAGTAAGAACTTACCATTTTGCAAGAGCTGAGGGCGAATGTTGTTCTGCAAGAGCTGAGGGCGAACGCTGAGGGCGAATGTTGTTCTGCAAGAGCTGAGGGCGAACGCTGAGGGCGAATGCTGAGGGCAAAGGCTGTTCTGCAAGAGATGAGGGCGAATGCAGGGCGAATGCTGTTCTGAAAGAGCTGAGGGTGAATCCAGGGTGAATGCTGTTCTGCAAGAGCTCAGGGCGAATGCTGAGGGCGAATGCTGTTCTGCAAGAGCTCAGGGCGAATGCTGAAGGCGAATGCTGTTCTGCAAGAGCTGAGGGCGAATGCTGAGGGCGAATGGTGTTCTGCAAGAGCGGAGGGCAAATGCGCGCGTGATATCAGACGTTAATGTAGCACACATGTACATTTGAACACTAATAGATTTTTGTAGTTGAAATGCAATGCTTGTTTTCATTTAAATGTAGGGTTTTTAAAGCAGGGAGAAATAATGGCTGCCAAATTAATAAGCGTTTCTTTAGGAAAAATTTAAATCTTGTATCGGGTGATGAAGATAATAGAGGGTATTGAATCTTGATTCTTGACATCTAGAGAGAACCCTACAGCCTAACACAATCCAATGGAATTGACCAAAAAAACCCAAATAGAGTCAACCCTACTATAGGAGGAAGGGCCTGCAGTAAGAACTTACCATTTTGCAAGAGCCGAGGGCGAATGCTGTTCTGCAAGAGCTGAGGGCGAACGCTGAGGGCGAATGCTGAGGGCAAATGCTGTTCTGCAAGAGCTGAGCGCGAATGCTGAGGGAAAATGCTGTTCTGCAAGAGCAGAGGGCGAATGCGCGCGTGATATCAAACGTAGCTATTGCGACAAATACGAAACATTTTTATGTAGCGCGCATATAAGTTTCGAATTTTTATGTAGGGCCCATATAAGTTTGGTATTTTTATGTAGCGCGAAAATAACTGTCGCTACACCGACAGCGGAAAAGGCGTCGCTATTAGGACGGTGCCTCCAAACGTCGCAATGGCGACACCTAGACATTGTGTCGCAGTTGCGACGTTTAGAGTCGTCTCAATAGCGACGCTTTGGGACATGGTGTCACAATTGCGACGTCTTCCTTTAAACGTCGCAATTGTAGGACGGTGCCTCCAAACGTCGCAATGGCGACACCTAGACATTGTGTCGCAGTTGCGACGTTTAGAGTCGTCTCAATAGCGACGCTTTGGGCCATGGTGTCACAATTGCGACGTCTTCCTTTAAACGTCGCAATTGCGACACTTGTTTAAGTGTCGGTATTGCGACACTTTTCTATAGACGTCGGTATAGCGACGGTTTCGGGCAGGATGGAAAAAATTTGGGAAAATTTCCGACATTTGGTCAAAAGCGTCGGAAACAGGTGTCGGAATTTCCGCCAAATGTAGTAGTGTGCCTTTGCTGCTGAGGGGTTTTTTGCTCATGCTTGTGGTAGACCTTATTCAGTGGAAGATTTAAGGGATTGATTCTTGCGGTGAAAAAATATGGTGAGCAGTGTAAAGACAAAGATCGAGAAATTTAATGGTCATAGTTTTAAGTTGTGGAAGCTCAATATGGAGGATCTTTTGGTGGATAAAAATCAATGGATCACACTAGATCTGGGTACTACACCAACGAAAATGTCAAATGAAGACTAGGCGAAGTTGGATCAGAAAGAAAAGAGCACAATATGGTTGTGTATATTATATTTAGTATTGTTGAATGTATCAGGGGAAGCTATGGTGAAAGCTTTGTGGGAAAAGTTAGGGACTTTGTATCAATCTAAGTCTCTAGTGAAAAAAATGTTGCTACGAAAAAAGGTGTGTAACCTGAGGATGAAGGATGGAGACTTGGTGACAGATAATCTAAATGCCTTCAATATTGTGGTAAGTTAGTTTTTAGCTATTGATATTAAAATCTAAGATGAAGATAAGTGCATTAGTTTGTTGTGTTCTCTACCAGATTCATGGGATAGTTTGGCTGTTGCAATAGGTAGCAATTAAAGTACCTTGAAGTTTGATGAAATTTTTTTAGCCTTGTTGTCAGAGGAAATGAGACGAAACAATATAGAGGGCCAGAATAGAGATGCCTTATCTGTAAGAAGAAGGTCCCATAATAGAAACAAAATAAGTTCTTGAGTGAGAGATCTAAATCTAGAGGGAGATCTAAATCTCCAAGAAATCATGTAAAGGTGTGCTAGAAATGCAGAAATGAAGGGCACTTCCAAAAGGACTGTAGATCTAAATCTCTTGAGAAAGGAAAGGGATATGATTATAATCCTGATCTAGAGGTGAAAACCACCTCATATGAAGGTGGGGATATGTACTTGGATTCTTATTCAAATATAAATGTACATCATGAGGCTTGGTTGATTGACTTAGGTGCATCCTTTTACTTCACTCCCCATAGGGAGTGGTTTTGTAAGTATGATAAGTATGATGGTGGTGATGTCTTCTTAGGGGATGATAGGAAGGCTAGAATCATTAGATGCAGAAAATTCAAGATGAAGTTTCAAGTTGGAAGGATTAGAACACTTTCTGGTGTTCTGCATATTCCTGCATTGGCCAGAAATCTAATTTATATAAGAAATATGGATGATGCAGGTGTAAAAATAGTGTTCGAGAAATATATCTGCAAGATAGTTTGGGGAACACTGGTATTGATGCAGTGAGTTCAGATTGGAACTCTATACAATCTTCCGAGTAGCCCTATTATTGATGGATGTAGCATTTTTTTGGTTTCTGAAAGTGGAGCAGATATCCTAGTGGTCTCTGGAGAAAATACCATGCTATGGCATCAAAGGATTGGACATATTAGAGAGAAGGGCCTTCAAATATTTCATGGTAATTATATGGTAGAAGGTATGTATAATTGGTCTATAGATTTTGAATTATTTGAACATTGTGTATATGGGAAGAAGAATTGGGTGAGTTTCCCTTCTGGTGCTAAGAGGGCTAACAAGATATTAGAGGTTGTGCATAGTGATGTGTTTGGACATGTGGTTGTTCCATCACTAGGTAATTTTGTGTACTATGTTTCATTAATAGATGACTTCTTGAGGATCACATGGATATATTTCCTAAGGAATAAAGCTAGAGTCTTTGACATGCTTAAATAATCTATTTATTTAGTGGAAAACCAGACATAGAAGAAGATAAAAGTGTTGTGGACACATATTGGTGGAGAATTCTGCAAGAATGAATTTGAAGAGTTTTGTAAGAAGTGTGGTATAGCACGACAAAATACTACTCCATACACACCTTAGAAAAACGAAGTTGCAGAAAGAATTAACATGACATTGATGGAAAAGGAAATAAGCATGCTCAGTGGTACTGGGTTAAGATAGGAATTTTAGACAGAGGCAATGGAGAATTCATGTTACTTGGTTAACATATCACCTTCATCAACATTGGAGGATAAGACTCTGCATGAGGTATAGACTAGTAATACACCCTCTCTTTCACATCTGAGGGTATTTGGATGCGATGCATAGGTAAATGCTCCAAAGGATAAAAGAAACAAGTTGGATAGTAAATATGAAAGGTGCATCTTTATTGGGTATAAGGATGGTTTAAAAGGTTATAATATTTGGAACCCAGTAACAAGGAAGGTTGTGTACAATCGAGATGTGGTTTTTAGAGAGGTGAAATATGTTATTAAACATGAAGTCCTACCAAAGGAACCTCAGAAGATATAATTTGAGGTAAAAGAGGAAGAATTAGACTCTACAACAAAAAGAGATTCAGAAGAGGACGAGACACAAACTCCAGATGTGAGAAGATCAGTTTGAGAAAGAAGGAAACCATAAAGGTATAGTCCATATGCTTTCTATTCAAATTTTTCTTTATCTATCATTGATGATGATCCCAGAACTGTCAGGGAGGTAGTGGATTCAGAGGATGGAAAAATTTGGAAAGAGGCCATGGTTTATGAAATGGCATCCTTGCACAAAAATGAGGCGTGTGATCTAGTGGAGTTGTCGGCTGGAAGGAATCCCATTATGAGAAAATGGGTGTTTAAGAAGAATATGAATGAAAAAGTAAAGGTGGAGAAATACAAAGCTCGGTTGGTAGAAAAAGGTTATTCCCAAGTGTCAGGAGTTGATTTTGGTGATATTTTTTTGTTTTGTTTCCAAGGTAACTTTTATTATATTACTTGTATTTTTTGCTGCTACATTTGATTTTGAGATAGAACAGAAGAGTGTGAAGAAAAAATTTCTTCATGGGGATTTGGAAGAGGAGATATACATGAAGCAACCTAAAGGCTTTATGGTGAAGGGTAATAAATAGCTAGTATGTAGGTTAAAAAAGTCTTTGTATGGGTTAAAGCAATAACCAAATATGTGGTATCATAAATTTGATACATATATATAGGGACTTGGCTTCACCAGAAGAAAAGAGGATCACTGTGTGTATTTTAAATTAATTGGTGACCGTGTTATTTATTTGGTCTTGTATGTGGATGATATGTTGTTGGTTGGAAATGAAAAAGAAATTATCGAGGATTTGAAGACCCAATTTTTCTCCAAATTCGACATGAAGGATATTGGTGCTGCAAACAATATTTTGGTCATGGAAATTAGATGAGATCGGGCAAAGAGGAAACTCAGGTTAAACCATAGGAATTATTTCGAGACAATATTGGAGAGGTTCAACATGGAGGCTAGTGAAATAGTGAAGGTTCCTATTCTTGTAAATGTAAATTTATCTGCTGAACAGTGTCCCAAGACACAAGAAGAAGAAGAGGAAACGTCATGTGTACCATATGCAAGTGCAATCGATAGCCTGTTTTATGCAATGGTTTGTACTAGACAAGACATTGCACATGAAGTGGGAGTACTGAGCAGGTTTATATCAAAACCAGGGAAGGAGTATTGGACAACAATGAAGCATTTTTTTAGATATTTGTGTGGCACTAGTGATTATGATTTATGCTACCAAGGAAGACTAGGATTGGATAGAGATTTGGGCATTCATGGCCTTGTTGATGCATATTGGGCTACAGATATAGATCAAAGAATATCTACAAGTGGGTATGTATTTAGCGTATTTGGAGGTGCAGTAATTTGGATGAGTAAAATACAGTCTATAGTGGTTCTTTCAACTACAAAGGCTAAATACGTGGAAAGCACTCATGCAAGTAAGGAAGCAGTTTGGTTGCAGTTATTTTGTTCAAGTATGGGGTTGGTGCAGTGAGCTATAAGGATAGAATATGATAGGAAAAGTGCAGTTTTCTTGGCTAAGAACCCTACTTATCATTCAAAGACAAGTCACATTGATGTTTAGTATCACTTTGTGAGAGATATGGTTCACAATAAAAAAAAATTCTGGTAAAGGTGGAAATTTTGAAGAATGTTTCATATGTATTAACAAATTCTATGAGCATTGAGAAGTTATCTTGGTGTAGGAAAATAATGGCCGTTGTAGGATTGGAGCAATGACTAAGATCTATTGTGGCCCCCTGTGGAAATAAGACAAAAAGTGGTATAATGTTGGGTGTGTGTTATATTCTTTCCACAACTAGCTCCATGTGAGAAGTGGGGGGTAAGAGGGGCGGCGGTTAGCGCCCCCTTCACTTGCGTCGACCACAACAGGGGGGTGGTATCCCCCTTGAACCGGGTCTGAGACAACACCTCGGGAATTTTTTTGTTTTGGACCCTATATTAGGTGGGGGGACCTACCTATGGTTTTGTGCATGGGCTTAGCACATGGTTTTGGGCATGATGGTTTTCTATCCATGGTATTTTGTAGATCCGATCAAGGGAACTATGACTATTTATAATCCAGGTTTAAGGGATTGGGGTTTTTGAATGCTTCAACATGTATATATATGTGTTGTAACATTGATATGAATATAATAAAAAGTCAAGCTAGTAGTCCAGTTTTTGGGATCTAGGGGAAAATCTCTACATATATTTGTTTTATGTTTTATGCTCTCACTATATATTTTTTTTTTAAGATTTTGTTTGCAGATAATTTATGTACAGGTTTAAAACCTACAGAGATAATGTATTTACATCACTTGAAAGAATACCATTAAACTGCATTGTTACACCATTGAGTAGAGTATATAAAAATAGAGCTGTTTTGGATGATTACCTTGAAGAAGTTATTAAAGCCCTTATTATCTATTGTATAATATTGAAAAGAACTTGTAGTACATACCTTGAAGATATTTTGGAGTATGTAAGTCCTGTGTTAACGTGTTGGATCATATTGGAAAAATTTTAAACTTTATATACAGAAAATATCCTTGAATACTTGGTGGAACATTGTTGGAGATTAGTGGAAGCATTCTAAAGACTAGTTGAAGGAACTTGTAGAGGATATGGTGTTCAAACCTATTTAAGAAATCTTTGGAGCAACATCGTTGAAGCCCTAATGGAGTATCCTTGTAGATTATTTATTGTGAAAACATGAAGGGTCTTGGAGACACATATTAGGGTTTTTGGAGTTAACCTTGATGTACTAACCCCTGAAGTATTTTTGAGACCATTTTGTAGAATTTGCTGGAGAAAATATTGGAGTTGTTTTAAGGAGATGCTGAAGAAGATATTGGAAGTCTTGAAGAAGTATTATACTCATTTTGAAGAATAGAAGTAGAGGGTTAGAGCCCTAGAAGATTGGAGTCATTACACAAGTTTGGAGCCTTGTGGAGAAATAGGTTGGAGCCTAAATTGTTGAGAGGATTGGAGTCCTCATGTGGACCAAGTTGGAGTTTGGTATTGTACATTGTAATATTCCAAATTATCTATCAGCTAGTTGGAATATCAAGTTTTGTTTTTTCTACTTAGATAGAAGAATAATAGCGTAGGGAGACCCGTAAATATCCTTAGCAGGAATAAAATCACTCCTAATGTGAATAAGGAGAATCATAGTAGCTGGATAAAGCACTCTCATGTGTGAATAGGGGATGAAGCATGTGGATGGGGTCAAGTTTGACCAAATCAACATTGCTGGTATGGAGGGAGTGGATAATCAATGAGAGACAACACAGTGTGAATGGGAGGAAGTCTCTATGAGAGTAGTGGCTTTAATGAGTGGGGCCCAAGGTGAGAAGGCTCACAATGCATATAAGGAAGGGGAAGGAATCCATAGAGGTCATGTTGATTATTATTATGTTTTTGGTCTATATGACTTCTTGCACTCTTCAGCTATTTAGAAAAACTGCTGTGTTGTTTAGCACAAGGGTGTTCGCGAGTGGGAATCCAACCCTCATCCTCGATGGGTTTCAAGTGCCCACTTAGGATAGGTTATTGAGTTGCATATTCCACATTCTAGCATCAGGCCAAGCTTCAATCTTCTTCTACAAAAAAATTTATTTCAGTGTTGTGTTGTGTTGCAGGGTAGAATCAGTGGAGGGTTTATAGGGCCATTTCCTGAGCTTGTTTTCAGTGGAGGAAGCATTATTTCCATCGGGAGGCTAGCAACGGAGGTCCTTGAGCATGATTTCATCATTTGGCATCAGGCCAAGCTATTTTCATCTCCAACAACGCATTTTCCCCCATAGACTGCGTTATATTAGTGAGAATTTGCAGTGGAGGATTCAATGCATCATTTGGAGTATTTTATTTTCAATGAACGGATTAACCTTTCACTTGGAGAGTCCATTGGAAGATTTTCCCCACGTTTATGCATTAGTTTCAGCCACCTCCTTTCAGGTGCCTAGTTGCAGAGCTTATTCAACCCTAGGTCTGCATTCCGACATTCTGATATTTTGTGTGTTTCCGGAAACCCTTTCTGGGTTGTCTTGGAAAGGTGTTTGAGAGCCTTGATCTTTATTTCTGACATTTCTTGAGGCATATATCAGTTGTTCTATATCATTGTATGTTTCCAGCTGCAACTATGTCCACTAGGATTATGCTGTATTGATCTTCCAACATTTCTATAGCAACAACTCTTCATGTATTTTCCTATTTGATTATTAGAGGCTTGTATTGTGTTGCTTGAGTGAATTGATTTTCAATATTTTGCACTTATTATGGCTGATATGATTAATAATATGGCTCTACATTTGTATCATATATTCGTGTATTGATATTCACTACTACTTTTCCATTTTTGTGTTCCATATTACTACTTTTCCTATTTCGGGACATTATAGTGATATCAGAGCATAATATTGGCGCAGCATGTGTATTTCAGCCAATATATCATTAGAAGAGAGAGAGCCTCTCATAGAGAGAGAGAGAATAGGTATCTCAATAGAAACTGGAGATATGACTATACATATAATAGAGAAGACAAGGGGAAGGTAGTCAAATAGCACTACCAAACTAATATATGGTTGTAGATCCTTTTGCTGTGAAATAATTGGGTATTGAAAATGAGAGGTAAGAACCTGTGTATTAGCAAGAAAAATGCTTACTCTCCAGACTGCTTCTCAGCAATTGTGCAGAGGTTAAATATGATAGGTATTTGTTTTTTTTTATGAATGACTAAGTAGAAAAGGTATAAATTTGAAGAAATATTATCATTTCACTTAAGTGGCGATGTAAGCACCACCCATTCCACTAACCAATTGACAAGAACATTTGAAGGAGGAGCCTTAAAGAAACACATGAAGAACATCTTCTATAATGGTAAGAAATGGCACACACTACTAGTTTTTAATTTTCTATCAGAGATCTAGGAGGAGTGACACAAATGCACATAATTCCCACATCTTCTCTACAAAAATTTCATGGTTTTCCAAATGAAGATCCAAATACATTTTTATCTGAGTTTGAAGTACTTTGTAGAGGATATGATTGTTATACTAATGATAAAAGGTTGAAGGTTTTTCCTCTTAATCTAAAAGGAATAGCTCTCTGATGGTTCATGAGCCTTGGTGGTAACTTCATTCAAACATGGGAGGACATGAAGAATGTATTCTTGAAGAAGTACCAAAACTATTGCAAGGCCATTGAATAGATTTTCAGTATGATACAGGGGGAAGATGAAATCTTGGAGGACTATGTGGGGTGATTTAAATACAACATTCAAAAATAAAAGCATAAGTATTTGGAAAAAGAGATCTTAAAAACATCCCTTAAAGGAATCAAATATGAACTTTTAGAACTCTTAAATCTGATAGAAAAATTTGATGTTTTTCAACTATCATATGATGATGTTTGTGATTTATGCATAAGGTATTCAAGAGGAATCTCCAAGGCTGGTAAGAATTCTAGAGAATTTTCTTCTTTCATTTCCAAATCTATTACAAGAACAGGAGATATAAGAGCTGAAATCAATGATTTATTTGAACATTTTAAAATTGATTTTATTAGCTCTCTAAATTCACAATTGCATGTTTTACAGATTAAGAGAGATCAAATAGAGTTTGAAGAAGTTTTTTTAATCGTTTCCAAAAGAAGCATCCCATGCTTAGTTTCTCTTTCTTACCTAGGATGAAAGCAACATATCAAAGAGATCAAGAAGATACAAGCTCACAACCATGGAAACCATGACCTACATGTATGGTTCAAAACACTTCCTCTGCATTTTCTTACTTGCATAATCCATTATGGAATATTCCTCTATTAGGGCAACCATTTCAATCTCAATATAACCCTCACCAATCTTGTCCACAAGCTTGGCATGATTCATCTTATGATTACATGACTACTCTCCCTCATATTTTAGCACAAGCACACTATACATATTCTTTACTAGCTCTTCAACAACATCTTGCTTGCCTATCAAAATCATCCTCACAACCTAATCAGCTACATCATCAAAATCCTCCATGCCCTACATAATTTCCTGCTCAATCCATTCCACACCCTCATAGTAATAAACTAGTACAACATACTTACAGTGCTGAATTGAAAAATTCACCCACCCTTCCCACCAATTCTATCTCACATGCACCATTACAACAAAACAATATTGAGATTGGGAAGGCTTCAAATCCATAAATTGCAGAATTCATTGAAGAACTTCATGATACGAAAACCATTGTAAATCAAGAGATTCAAGGCTATATTGAAGATTGTTTTAACTCCATCATTTGTTTGCAGCATCGCTCCACACTTCAACAATTTTTGGCACCATCCTTTCAAGGGAAGTTGGTCTTTCATACCCTATTATTTATTAACATGTATTTTTCAGATTTGGGTATGTACATACTTGAGGCCTTATTTCGAAAATGGTTCCATTGGAAGTACTATTACATGTAAGTATATTTTATTTTTCAAAGTAGAGTAGGTTAGTGTAGAAAATAGAATAAATAAGAACATAAATAAATAAATTTCTTTTTCTCAAAAAAATAAAAAAATAGTTGTTTTTGTTGCAACACGTTGTGGAAATCAACATTGGTGATAAATTTTTTAATTTATTTATGCATGTAGATTTATTATATAGAATATAATGTTTATACAGACACTCATATTCATTGTTTTCACTAATGTGGAAATATTTCTTGAATGTCATATTTTTTTGGCTTGCGGGCTTGACAAAAATTTTGCACACACAATCGGGACAGTCATATTTTGAAAGACCAAAAGGGAATATTTTTAAAACATGTTTCTATCATAATTATACCTTTACTTCTACATTCCAACCCAATTTTACTCACTCAATTTGGATTTGAAATGAAAAATTTATAACCAAAATATTGGCAGGATTTCTAGTAAGCAGCTCAGTGACATTGATGGAAAAATTCGTTTTTGGAGTTCAAAATGAATAGATATTGAAAACATGTTTATATGGTACATTCCAATATGAATATATTTTAAAAGGAAATTTTAATCACTCTATTTCGATATCGTATGAGAAAGTTATGACCAAAATACTGACTGCCTATCGTAAATCAATATTCTAAACACTCTGTTTTTTCTGCCTGTTCACTAGCATATTTGACCCATCAATTCTTCTTGCCTTCAAAATATGTTTCTATTGGAGATATATAAATGAATCTAATTTAGTCTCCAATTTGAATCATTTTAATCCGTCATCAAACGAAAACATTATGCTTAAAATACCAACTGTTGGTCTAAGTTGGGAAATTGAAAATGACTTTGTTATGGAGGTTGTTCTAAGTAAATTTGAAATATCATCTCATGGAGTTTTTAAAATTTGTTTCTTTTGGAGATATACCTATGAAAACAATTTCATCTTCCTTTGGAATCACTCACATTGGATGAAAAAAAAAAAGTTATGATTAAAATACTGTTGGTTAGTATGGTTGTCCACCACTCCCCGCAAGTAACAAATTAATTTTACTTTGTTTATTTTTTCTCGTGGATTTGTTTAACAGAGTAAACAATTGCTATTTTTTTTCATATGTCTTGGATTAGGAGAGCCCGATCACCTCTCTTCTTCCATTATTTCATGTTTTATTTCAGGTAGACGCTCATTTTTTTTGCAGGTCCCAGGAGAATAAAGGAGGTCAATTCATGACCGAGTGATTCTTGAAGGCAATGATAATAACATAAGATATTTTCATCCAATCATCTAATAAGAAATCTAATTTCATATGATTTTGAGTCTTTCTAGGTGTCTTAAGAACTTATTGCAAAATTTTCCCCACTATTTCTCAACAACATGAAGAAAACACCATGAAGACTTTTTCATTACCTAATGGATTCATAACAGGAAAAATGAGGTATCGAACATTCAAGTCATTTCCACCAAAGAATTTTTCCAAATGATCATTTTTCTCCATTCATGCACCATTAAAATATTGTTCTTCTGGTAAACATATTGATGTTCCCTTAGGAAACAACATTGCTGCAAGTGAAATCACTGCTGTTGTAACTTAATTTATTTTTTTAGTTAATATTTTTAATAGTGTTGTTTATTTTTCTATTTTTCTTATGTTTTTGTGTTTCAGGTGTTGCTTCCTTCAAAGTTGTGGTTGCCATTCCGTTGGCGAATGTGCAGTTGCTATAAATAAATATTTGTTGTTCCATCCAACGAACATTTGTTGTTTCATCAAATGAAGAGTTGTTATTCCATTCCCCACTGCACATTTGTTGTCATGTCTTTGACTGTGTAACTGTTGTTCGATCAAATGGAAATCCATGTTGATTTTGAGTGTGCTTAATAACTCTTGTTCAATCAATTGAACAACACCATTTTTTTGGTATGTTTTTTGTTTTTCAATCAATTGAATAGTCGTTGTTCAATCAATTGAACAACGCAATTTTTGTTGTTTTTCAATCAATTGAACAACGAAATTTTTGCTGATGTTCAATCAATTGAACATCGCAAGTTTTTTGGTGTGTTTTTGTTGTTCAATAAATTGAAAAACGCAATTTTTTTGGTGTGTTTTTTTGCTATTCAATCAATTGAACAAAAAAAATTTTGGCGTGTTTTTTGCTGTTCAATCAATTGAACAGCGCAATTTTTTTTTTTTTTTTTTTGTTCAATCAATTGAACAGTGCAATTTTTTTTGTGTGTTTTTATTTTGTTCAATCAATTGAACATCAATTTTTTTTGTGTGTTTTTTGCTATTCAGTGAATTGAACAACACAATTTTTTTGGTGTGTTTTTTTGCTGTTCAATCAATTGAACAAAAAATTATTTATTTTATTTTATTTTTCAATCAATTGAATAGCGCAATTTTTTTTTTGTGTTTTTTTTGTTCTTCAATCAATTGAACAACAATTTTTTTGTGTGCTTTTTTTGCTGTTCAACCAATTGAACATTGCAATTTTTGTGTGTTTTTTTTTGTTGTTCAATAAATTGAACATATGTTTTTCAATCAATTGAACAGTGGTTGTTCAATCAATTGAACAAGAAATTTTTTCTTGTGTGTTTTTTTTTTTCATTCAATCAATTGAACAACGCAATTTTTTTTTGTGTTTTTTTTTGCTGTTCAATCCATTGAAAACTGTTGTTCAATCAATTGAACATCATAATTTTTTTGGTGTGTTTCTTTTTGTTGTTCAATCAATTGAATAGTTCTTGTTCAATCAACTGAACAACCATGCTTTTTGTAATAAATGACTATCTAAATGAATTTTTTCCAATTTTATGGCCATATAACCATTTTTTAATGCATTTTCTCATGAAAATCATCTTGTGAATGGGGAATGTGCATCTAAAAAGGAGAAAAGCAACGAAATTAATAACAATTATGATCTTGATGGATATCTTTATTTTCAGACATTGATATGGCCTAACTATGTAATGGCTTGCTGAATATCTTTTCTTTAGACATATTATAAAGAATTCATTACCTTAATACCATGTTGGGTTATCTTTTACATTATCAAAGGCTAATATTCTAGGGTAGGGTGACATAGGAATAAGTGTATAACTTTTATTGGCATTTCTTTTCACTCCTCACACCATCCCTAACTCTTAAGGAGTTAATGAGCCTCACTCTATATATATGTGTGTGTGTGTGTGTGTGTGTGTATGAAAATAATATGCAAATATTTTAGAAAGGATAAGGGGTCTCATCATGAGTTGGCCTGATTAATTTTTAAAATCCTAGTGAATGGCACTGTGGCTATCTAGTTACCATGCCATCATGGTGGTCTTTCTATAAGAGCAAATAAATTATCTAGATACTAAATAGAGGATTCTGGCTCATTTTTGGGTTAAAAAACAACCCTATCGAGTCTATGGATGCCTGCTAGCAGCAGTAGTGGCTCTTCTTGTGGTGTTAGAGTTTCATGTTAAAAAACCAATCATTTTTCACTTATTCTTACCAACCCATTCTCAAAGGAGAATTTACCATTTGAATAGTGTTATATTTATAAACACCAGCATGCATGGTAAAACTACATATGAATTAACTTAATTATGCCTGATTATTTAATCCCAACATCCATTACCATTCTTTACATATCATGTTTTGTCACAATTTTCCATCAAAGAAAAAATACTTTTCATAACAATTATTTCTCTATTTTTCCTTCTTAATAATTTCTCCACCATCCTTATGATTTGCGTTGATTTGATTGATTTTTTCCGAAAGACATGTAATTTTGGTTATTATTCTACTGCATTTATGAATCCATAATGTCTTTTCCCATGCTTTATAGTCGTTGACACCTGGGGAAAGAAAACCCTACCAAACTTTTTCCTTACTTTCATCTTGCATGTCTTCCACCTTTTGCATCACTTTCAGCATCAGCTCAGCCTACATCAACTTCAACAAATGCAAGTCCATACATGTCAGTCCAATTTTTAATGGAGGTAAAACTTGAGGTAAAATAGTATAAGTTTATGATTTATTAATAATTTAGGAGAATTTCATGAAAATCCATTGAGCATTATTTATCTTCATTCGTTCCACTTCTTTACCACTTCCAATTTTTCAGAGACACAACAGCTTTCAGTTTGGAGTGTTACTTTCTTTCATTTATTTATTTTGACCATGCCATCATCCATTGATCTCCTTATTCATTCTCACCACCTCCCTTATTCCATGTTGTTGTACACCAAACATAACGTTTGTAGCAACTACATCAATCTATTTTCTAGTATATCATGAGGGCATGCTAATTCTCTAGTTTGGGGGAGGAATTTCTACACATGATGGATGTTTTCTACTTTCTTTCTCATTTAAGGCATACAATTTCATTTTTATACAGTGTAGAAATTGATTTATGCATATCTTTAAAACTATGAACTGAATTCTTGTGATTTTTGAATAGCAAAGAAGTATATTTAAAATACACAAACCCAGAAAATTTCAAGCTAAATTAGTTTGTAAAATTTCAGAAATCATGCACTATCACCTACAAGCATTTTTTTTATATCTCATGATCCATGCATCAAAACAATCCGATTTTCAGATTAGAGAACATACGGTTGAAAGTCAATGAGAAAATTGTTATGCCTTCCCCAACATCGCTAAAATTGAATATTTATTTTTTTGAGGAAGAAGACATTTGTTCCATCACTATAATGACTTTGGGTGAACATTTTGATTATTGTATTACAACTTGGTTAATACAGAGACTTTGGGTTGCATGAGGACATGCAACATATCTAGTTTTGGGGTATGTTGGGCCGCAAATATGTCCTTGTTATTACCACTTTCTAATGTCTATTTCATTCATTTCTATCATTCTTTATCATGTCCTTCATCATAATTTATCACAATTAATCACATAATTCCATTTTATAATTATTTATGCTCGTATGGATAAATATTATTTTTTCTCATTTTTTTTGATAAATTGAAGATTATTATGCATTATATTTCCAATGATGGTTTATTAATAATTTTTTTATAACATCACTTATAATTTTAGCCTCCAAGATATTTTCCATATCGCAAATTTTATTTCCAGATCATAATTAAATATTCCAACTCAGAAAATCATTGGAATAAGAAGTGACAATTTTGTGTTGAACTTTTCGGACAACTGAAGATGAATCCTGAAAATCCAAGACATGGGTTTTGTGCAGAACGGATCAAATTAGTGTTCCAATTAGCAGTTTTCTAAAATTTGATCTGTATTAAGAGAAACACAAGGTTCTTCAAAGATGATTTTACCAGATTTATTTTTGTGGTCGTTTTCCAAATTCTTCCAATTTCAATACCAGATTCGACTTGTTCCTCCTAAATGATGATGGGAAGATCTTTCAGATATGATATTGTTTATTGAGATTATGTAATCAATCCAAAATTGTAATGGAAATTATTTTTTAAATCAATTTTTTCGTAACTTCCCTTCTCTCTTTGCGTATTTAAATGAAAACATAGATCAAAGAGGAAGGAAAGGAATGAAGGGAGATGGAATGAAAAACTGAAAAAATGTTGGATGAACGAATGAACAATTGCAGAATACGAGATGAATATTTGTTGAACTTGAGACAGAGCCAAGAGCTTCATTATGCTATAATTATTTCTATCATATATTTTAATTAAGGAAGTTATCTATTGAGTTTTACATTTGCTACTTGTAATCGGATTTGAGTTTCTTCTAAAGGCAAAACTGACTCTTGGGTAGTTGGGCCCACTACCTTGGATGAGGTGCTACCTTGAGCATGTAAATTAGTTTAGTTGCATTCTTTTTTATTTGAATTTCAATTCACATTCCTTAATCTAGTTTTCCTTTTAAGTAATTTGTTGTTTGCTGCATTTTCCATATTTATTATTTCATGTAATTTCTAGATTTCATTTCATTCACTGCTCTAGATTAACATTTGAATTATGTTGAGAGTAATAGTTTAAATTTCCAATTCAACAATGTGTGGTTTAATTCATTATTGATTCAAGTCATGTGATTAGTATAATTATTTTCCTGTCATTTACTTTCTGTTTTTGAGATTTAGTATTGTTTTCAAGACTTGCATTTTATTTCTTTTAGAATGAGATTCATAGTGTAGAACATAATCATGTAGAACTAGTGTTAGATATTGGTATTTTCTATGCATATAATTTGTCGATCTCCTTTGAAATAAAAAAGACATTCTTTGGTTGATAATTAATGAATAGGTCATTAGCTTTTTTATTAAGAAATTAATTTTTCCCAACACCCACTTTTGTTGGGTCATCCAAATGCACAACCAAATCTTGAGTAGAGAAGCTAGACATCTACTTCCAGTTGAACCAAGTACCGGATATGGAAGCCATCAAAATAACAGTGCTGCACCTTGAGGGTGAGGCACATGATTGGTGGTTTCATGTTCTTTCCACATTGGGGCATGCCAATGTGATTACATATTTAGAGTTCACCAGGAGGTTGGTGGAGAGGTTTGATTGAAGAGACCCAGAGGCACCTTTTATTGAGCTAGCCAAGCTCAAACAATCAGGTAATCTAGAAAATTACATTTCTGAATTTTTAAAACTTTCTGTTATGGTTCCTGATTTATCTATAACTAGGAGGGTCTATTTGTTTATTGATGGGCTAACAGAGCCTCTACATGGGTTGGTTAAATCAACCAAGCCAACTACCCTTCAAGATGTTTTTGAAAGGGCTAGAGATCTATGAGATGATTTTCCAAGGGAAAAGGTACCATTTAAGCAAAATCCCACTTTCCCATCAAAGGGAAAAGATGTAAAGGATACTCATTCAAAGTAGAGCCAAAGGAAAGGACCCCTTAGTGATGATGTCCAAAGATATTTGAGGAGAAGGAAGCTTTTCTTCACATGCCAAGAATCATGGGCACCCGGAGATAGATGTGTAGCAGGGAAGGAAAACTATATAGAGGTATTCCCTGATGATGAAGAGGAGGAAGAAGAGGAACCAGAAGGAGGTCACAATGTTGGGATAGCAAGAGAGGATTCACCAGTAGCAGGAGGTGTGAATGGAGAATTTGATCCAATTGGAGGGACCCTTGCATCTTTGCGGGGAGTACCCAAGTACTTGAATTTGAGAGTTCAAGGTTCCATGTAGGATCAGAGGGTATCAATTTTGATTGATAGTGGGGCAACCCAAAAATTTATTGATGCCCAATTAGTGCATAGGAGGGAAATACCCATTGATTACTTTGAGGGATTTTCAGTTTTGGTTCCAGGAGCTAGAACCATGCAATGCATGCAATATGTTCCAGCATTATCTATCACCATGGGGACATACAATTTTACTGATCACTTCTTTGTGGTTGACATCCCTAACACCAATGCGATATTGGGTGTGTAGTGGTTGATTAATTTGGGGAAGTTCACCATAGATTGGGAGAATTTTGTTATAGGTCAAAATACCTCCTCATCATCTCAGAGGAGAAGATAAATATGTAAGGAATACAAAGACCTAAACTAAACCTATTTCTGCCAAGGTAACGCTTCACTACGACAGCACAAGAGCATTATAACACACCTGATCAGTGAATAGGCCATGTTAGTGGCTAGGGAAATGCTTTGTTTACACTAGAGGGCAGCGTTACCCATGTTTTAAGTTTGGAACGGGAAAAAACCGTGGAGAATGATTTGAATCTCCAGCTTTTTCTCACAAGAGAGTCAGTATAAAAGGAAATTACAAAGCACTAATCTCTTATTGGGCCTTGCCATAAAAAACTAAACTCTCAAAGAAGGAAAAAGCATGGAGGTTGATGAAACATCTTTGTTTTTTCTATTCAGAATTGGTGGAAAGAAAAGGGCAATGATTGCTCTCTCCATCTCCTATAAAATGGAGTTGAAGGGTCTTGGTTCAAGGTCGAAGGATTGTCAAAGCTTTTGAATACTTGTGAAGTAGAGATCATTGTTGTAGTGTGAAGGTCAAAGTTCAAAGAGGCTCATTGAGAATTTGTTGGTCAAGACATCACCACTTTGAGAGATAGAGAGATTGGAAGGCTAAGGAGGGCTTGGTACATCTGACAGTTGTAATCCCCATTTTTATAAATCAATATAACTGTATCTATTTTTTCCATTCTATGCGTTGATATTGTCATTATTATTTAATCACTTATATAGCATGATATGAATGGCTTAGATGTGCATAGTTCAAATGTTTATTATACATTGGCTTAATTGATAGGAAATATATGTTATGGTAGAGATTACACAGGTGCTTTAATTGATTGTAGGGCCAAGATTTGGAGCTGGTGAAGGAGAACTCTTGCTTCGCTACCTAGTGCTCTCCAAGGGACTTCGAGATCATTAAAGAGGTAATCTTCCATCTTATTCTATCAAGTTGCTTTAAGTTAATATGAGTATGCATGTGCCATCTTTGTGAACTATACAACTAATCTTACTGTATGCTCGGGCACCAGAAAGCCCTGAGAGGGATATTCGATAACCAACAACCCAAGAATTTTACCCTCTAGCAGAATTGGTGACTCTGCTGGGGACTTTCCCCATAGTTTCCGAACTATTTCTTTCCTCTGTTCACAGACCCTTCTGACCAGTATTTATGCCTAGTAGACATTTCAAAAGCTCGCAGAGTTCAATCCTGTTTCTACTTGACCATCTAAAGAACTTTACCTTGGCTAATGCTATCTCTGTTTGTTTTCCAGTGCGTTATAACACTGGCTCTACTTAAATACAGTGTGTTACTCTCTGGATTAACATTGTCTTTACTCAGAGACAGTGCATTACTTAGCCAAAATTTGTTGTTCACCCCAGTGATTGTGTTTTGGTTGTAGAGTTTTTTGGCCATCAGTATCTCTCCTTGACTGAATCCCTGTCCTTGTTTACTAAGCTGGAATTTCTGTTTGTTTGCTCTTGTTTGAAAAGTTAGTGTCAAAAGAATTTACTTTTTAGAGAAGAATTTTTTTATTTTTTAGTTTTTCTGCATCTAGTTGAGTTAATTCCGAAAATTTCAGTTCATAGACTATTAAGAAGAGGTAGATAGAAGTCTGAATATTTAAAGATTGAACTGTGTTATTTGAATGTTAGTGCATGGATGTTGAAAAGAAACCTCTCCTTGTAGAAATAATCTTCGTCGAATTGAATATTTAGAGAATATTTTTGCATGGTTTCTTGAGTTAGAGTCTCATTACATTTCATACGTCCACTCCCCCTTCACAAGACTAATAATCAAGTACAATAAGAATCAAGCGATAATAAAATCAATCACATTACTCTTTTTGAGCTCACACCAACAGTAGTTTAGGCTAGGATCTTGGGTTAGGAAAGTGATAAAATCACCCAAGATCCCAAAACTTGAAACTACAGTCATTAACGAGCGAAATCCTACTGCACTCATATTAACGGGACCATTCCTTTACCGGAGCTCAGAGCGAGACAAAACTTGGGTGCACAAGAAGGTAGCCCACCTTCGACTGCATCTGGTGGGTGTGTTATATATTGGGGTTCCCTTCGGGGATGTCGAAACTAGATCGGGGATCTAGGTATTCTGTCCATATAGCATGTTGTCCTTGACCATGGACCTCGCTGATGATGTCTGTAATTTGAGGTATCTTTAGTGGCCATAATTTTTAGGGACTTACACGAGGTGACTGGGACGGGCTGTCCTGGTACCTAAAACAGATGGACCCACTCTGTCTTCGGTCTTTAGGAGGGTACTCGTCTTCACGAGAGTGCTTACACCTATCGTCTGAGGTTCGGGTGAAGCTCTAGAGTGATCATAACTATACTTTCTACTAACCCTCTCTGTATACTATTGTGATACTGGATTTCATCACCAGCAAATGGTAGTACTTAGACAGGGCACCCTATTCTGGCTGCTTTCTGATTGATTTTAGAGAGTCCTTTTTTATTTTTTCTTTTTTAGGTGTGTGGTTACTGTCATTGAGACTTTATAATACATCACAATTTATTAAAATTTGTTAAAAATAAATAGGTCACCGTGGTGTCATCTGACCCACGCCATCTGTCTCAATGAAAGCAAGGTCTACCTCCTCTGCCTCTTGAGGAACAACTAAACCTTGGTGAACCCATGCCTTCTACGAAAGAGCAGTCTCCATTGCTAAACACTGATTTACACATAACCTCATATCATATGGAATTTTTGGAGGACCCTTTCACGGAAGGTGTCATACCTCATTACAATCTTCCACTCATCGATCTGTTGGGGCCTGTGATAGTTCAGATTCCACCATGCCAAGATATGTCTTTGGCCGCACAAACATCCATTTCACCATTGGCATCCATAGGGTCACTGCCAATGGAAACCTTCCCAGGTTCGCCACCATCCTCCCCACTAGTTGTCAGTTCTATGCCATCACTTGGTAACCCCAGTAGTCAACATATACCTAATCCCAACCCTACAGTCATCACAATTGTCAGTAACTTGCCGAATCCTTCGATATCTACTCCAACCGTGACCACGTTGGGACCCATGGTTGCTCGTCCCATGGGTGTGACTACTTCGGTTCCTTTTAGCAACCCTTTCGGTTGGAACACTTTGCTGAGTTCAAAACCCTTGGCCACTATACCAAGGGGCAGTGTCACCAGCATGCAGGTAGCAGGGAAAATTTCACTTCCCCTGCAATCCTTAGGACAAGTGGGACAACCTATTTTTAATGCTATTCCCTTAAGTAGTTCAAATATAGGTGTAGGGTCTATGTTGTTGCCGAACTATGCAAGTAGTAGCATGCCTCCAGGAAACTCTATTACATCCATATGGACTAACCCACCCCAAACTTCATCTGGAATGGGAGGGCACTTTTATACTGGGGGCAACCAACCGTTCACCCTGCAATACAATATGCCCTATGGATAGCAACCATATGTCCCTACCCCTCCACCTATAGGAAATTTTTATCAAAGTCCTACTTATCCTCCTGGTAACACATTGATGGGTAGATCCTATGGTCTAAATAGTCAACCCATACTTCCTTGGTTAGATTCAGAGGAAAATCCACAATTTTTATTTTTGGCAGCTCTGGATATCCCCGACATCCATAAACTGACTAATGATCCCATCAATCACAACTTGCTCTGGCCTCCAATACCGCACAAGATTCCTTCTGACATCCCAAAGATAAATGGGAAACAAGGGGACGACCTAGCAGCACACATCACTACCTTTCATCTATGGTCTATATCTAATTCCATGGTGGATGATAGTTTCCAGCTTCGATTGTTTCCCCGCACCCTTACAGGCAATGCCGCCAAGTGGTATATTGAATTGCCACGTGCCGCCATCAACACTTTTGGCGCTTTAGCGACAGAGTTTCTAAAGAAATTCCAATTAACAATCAGATTTGAAACCGAAACGAAACTGTTAACCTCACTGTGCCAAGACACCGCCACCCATATCTCTGATCACATTCATGAATGGAGACGTAGGAGGAGGCTAGTCAAAGTGCCAATCCTGGATCATCTCTTAGCTAATTGGTTTTGTAAGTCTCTCTTACCCCACATATCTAAAGACATTGGCCTTTCCGGTGCAGTTATCGAAGATCAATGCATTCGTTGTGCCCAAAATTTGGATTTAATCTATTCACAATTTGGCATGCTATATGATTTGCTCCCCAATGCCCTTGGTAACCCAAATCCTCCAGCTACTCAGAAAACTAGAGCCCATGCTAACGGTCTCGTTGGCGTAATCTCTGGTGTAGCCACAAAACAGTCTCGGGGGAAAGCCTCCCAACCATCCTCGACTACCATTGCCCCTCGCCAAACGGCTACTCTTCCTACCGCTGAGGTAAATTCTATGCAAACTTCACAAAAACCTAGTGGGAAAAATAATAAGAACAAGAAAAAGACTTCTTCTTCGGAAGAGAAGTCAGACAATCAGAATAACCCTAATCAGAAAAACACTACCAAAAATTACAAAGGGAAGGATAAACCCATGAAATTTCCTTGCAAGATCTGTGCAGAGGACCACTTGACATGCAAATGTCCTCGGTTGCAGGAATACACCGATTTTATCGCAAACAAGGATTCTGGGCAAACACCTGCCATTCTTCATAATCCTTTCCCTCATCAATAGCAGCAACATCAACACATGGTTGACAACCCACCACAACCCCAACAACGGGGCAATGGTGGTTCACATCCTTCCAGTGAAGCTCCATCCACCATTTATGGCATTGAGAGTGTTGAACTTCAAACACGAGCCAAGATTTATGGAAATCCTACCATAGATGCTCAAGAACCTAGTACTAGTTCAAATCCACTGCTACCCAATGATTTACATATCAAACGGCCTACTGCTGACCCCGTGATTTGTCTCCCCAAAGAGACACTTTGACGCACGACTCATAACACCTCTGCAAGTGCAACCCAAAACTACAACATTGTAGAAGATTTGGTGTAGGCACCGTCAGCTATGTCTACTTTCGAAGTATTGAAAACTTGTCCAGCACAAAGGAAAGCCTTGCTTTTGACCATTAGTGGAATAGACCCCTAGGATTCCATGCTAGCTATCTTTGATATGGAAAAATCTAAACCTCGCCTCTCACACCAACTCGCATTCCAGGTGTAGGTTGTGTCGAAAGGGAGACCAATCCATCGCACTGTCATAGAAGAAGGTGCTTCGACCTGCGTTATGTCACAAGCTTGCTGGCTCAATTTAGGTTCTCCTACCTTAACACCGCCGTCGAATTCCCTCAAAGCTTTTGATGGCCACGCGTTCCTCCCAAAAGGATACCTTGCTAGCTTTCCCATCACTCTGAGTGGGACAATGGTAACCGTGGATGTTGAAGTCGTAGAGTGCCATCTCGAATATAATCTATTGCTTGGTCGCATTTGGTCTTATGCCATCACCACCATTGTTTCTTCAGTCTTCTGACTCATCCTATTTCCATTGGATGGGAAAATAGTCACAGTGGATCAGTTATCCTTCTGCACCCCTAATTATGCCACGTTACCAAGTAGCACTGTACCCCTAATAGGAGGCTTTCCTGACTCTTACGTCAGTATCAGTACCAGTCTTCTGAAGGCATACTCCCTATTGGGTTGTTTTCCTCTCCTGTCGCCACAGATCCCAAACACGGTTGCAATGATATCCACCACTTTGGATGGATCTATCGACCCATGGATCCTTTCGTCACCTTGAGACATTGATTCCTACGGAGATCAAATGCCGCTCTCACCAGCCGAGTTGGCCTACCAATCCATCCAAATTACATCTGAACCCTCCACTGCTATGGTTTCGACCAAAGGTACAAACCCCCCACCCATCACAGTTCTCTCTAAGGATCTCCTTAATGAAGTCTTGCCTACAGATGAAGCTATTCGAGAGATCATGTCTCTAGAAGAACGACCTTGGGGAGAGTTTCACCATTGCGCTTCGATGATCGACTCGGACGTGATAAAAACTGAAATACCATCCTTTGACCCACCTGAGATGGTTTCCTCCGCTTACATGACTATTCAAACTATTGATTCAGAAGGGAACATGGGTAATATTTCTAAGACAATGCTCATTGATATCTCGGTCAAAACGGGTATCGTGGAAAATATTCAGATTGGAGCCGATTGCAATCCTGAGGAAATTGCATGCTTCAAATCCCTTTTCAAGGAATTCCACGATGTGTTTGCTTGATCTTATGATGAAATTCCCGGCATAGATCCATATATAGTCGAGCACAAAATCAAGATTTATGACAATGCCAAACCAATTAGGCAACGACTCAGACCTGTCCACCCGTGCAAAGCAGCTTCTATCAAAATGGAGGTAGAAAAAATTTTAAATGTTGTTTTAATCTATCCTGTTCCTTTGACAGAATGGGTTTCCAATCCGGTTCCCATCGATAAAAAATAAGGCACCATTCGATTTTGTGTTGAATATCGTGATATGAACGCTACTTGTCCCAAAGACAATTATCCTACACTGTTCATAGATCATATTCTCGACGATTGTGCCAGATGTGAATCTTTTTCCTTCATGGATGGATTCTTGGGCTGTAACCAGATTGCAATTAAAAAAGATGACTAGCATAAAACTGCCTTCATCTATCCTTGGGGCACATTTTCATATCGTAAACTCCCATTTGGTCTGAAGAATCCTGGAGCAACTTTTCAGTGGGCTATGGACTACGCTTTTCATGACATTCGACATATTGTATAGGCTTACTTGGATGACCTTCCGACCCATTCCAAGAAACGACCTGATCACCTCGCTCATCTAAAATAAATTTTTTCTAGGTGTAGATTCTAAAATATACATTTGAATCCTCATAAGTGCGTATTTATGGTCGAGTCTGGACATCTGTTAGGTTTCATTGTCTCCAAGCATGGGATTAGGGTTGATCTCGATAAGGTTAAGGCAATTGTTGAATTGCCGGCACCACAATCCATCCTTCAACTCCAACATTTGCAAGGGAAGGCAAAGTTTTTACGTTGATTCATCATTAACTATGCCGAGATGACGAAAATCTTTATGCGATTATTGAAGAAAGGAACACTATACTTGTGGGATGACCAATATCAACGGTCATTTGATGCTTTAAAACATGCACTCATTTCAGCCCCACTCCTTAGTGCCCCTGAATACTCACGCAACTTTCTCCTCTACCTGGCAGCCTCACCATCCTCACTTGGAATTGTTCTGGTTCAAGTTCACAATGACGACAGTGAACATGTGATATACTATTTGTCCAAAGGTCTAATCGGACCTGAACTACATTATTCACATGTGGAGAAACTTTCTCTAGCAGTAGTTTTTTCCGTCACCCGAATCTGACACTATATATTGCTGCGATAGACTACGGTTTTTGCTTCAGAGAACCCCATGCGACACATCCTGTCTTGATAAATTATTGGAGGAAAATATTCCAAATAGATCATAATCCTCCAATAATTTGATTTGGTCTTCACAGCTTCCAAAGAAAAGAAATCCCTCATCTTCACCGAATTATTATATGACCTTCCCAGAATCGACCCAGGAGAAGTAGCTCATGATCCATTTCCTAATGAATCTGTATACTTGGTCGATTCTTCAGACCCATGGTATGGAGACATTTTGGTCTACCTACAAACCCAAGGCTTCTGCTCAACTCTCACGTCTGACGACCGTCATCGTATCCGCCACCTTGCAAAGCACTACCTCATGCTGAATGATACGCTATATCGTCATGGCGTCGATACTATTCTCTGGCGTTGTCTCACTTTTGATGAGGCGGAACGGGTTTTGAATGATTGCCATGTAGTGGCATGCGGTGGTCATCTTTTGGGCATAGCTACTGCCTAAAAAATCCCGTGCTCTGGTTACTATTGGCCCACACTGTTTAAAGACTGCATTGCAGCGGTCCAAAAGTGCCATCCATGTCAAATTTTCACAAAGAAAATGTGTGTTCATCCTGCCCCCATTCATCCAGTTATCTCCATTGGTTCTTTCGCTAAATGGGGAATTGACTTCGTCACCTGCAATCCCACTTTGGAAAATGGACACAACTACATTGTAGTTGCGGTCGACTATTTTACGAAATGGGCGGAAGCCATTCCCACTTTTAAGGTCGATGGAAAAACCACCGCTCTCTTCCTGTTCAATCAGGTAATTTTTCGATTCGGCGTACCCCTATCTATTGTCACAAATCATGGATCCAACTTTTAGAATCATATGATGACTGAATCAACATCCATGCTAGGTTTCTGTCAACATCAATCTTCGTCTTACTATCCTCAAGCTAGTGGTCAAGTCGAAGCCGTAAATGGCGTCCTCAAAACCATGATTTTTCGATTGGTTGGAAATCATGAAACCACATGGCATCAGAAGTTGTATTCTGCGTTATGGGCATATCGAACGTCAGTCAAAACTGCCATAGGCTTCATGCCATTCCAACTTGCATTCGGCTTGGAGGCAGTACTTCCAATCGAGTGCGAAATTCCATCACTCAAACTCGCGGTTGAACTCCTGCTTGGCACCACCGCCACAGAAGAGAGCTTTCTCTCACTCGATCATTCGGACGAAACTTGTTGAGATGCTACAGTAGCACTCGAAACTTACCAACACCGAGTCAAAGCTCAATACAACAAATATGTCAAGCCTCGTTCTTTCCAAGAGGGTGATCTTGTTCTACTCTATGATCAGAAACATGACCTCTTGGGGGCAGGAACACTCCAACCATTATGGCTTGGTCCTTACATCATCACTAAAGTCCTTTCAAAAGGGGCTTACAAACTTTAGGACTGTAATGGAATCCCACTCGTGGAGCCCCGCAATAGGCTCTATCTAAAGAAGTATTTTTCCTAGCTTCACACTAGGTATATGCTTTGTAATTTTATGTATATAAGTTTTGCCTATTGTTTTGATGTTTCTAGATATTTTTTTGGTTTTTGAGGTGTTTTTCTCATGTATAATTTTTTTTCTTTCACACAGATATCACCATCCTCCTTATCATACGTCGGATATGCAGATGGTGCTAGTCGTCACACTAGACGCATTGCTTCAGCTGCTTGGGTTCTCTATACTCTTGAGTCAGAACTTCTTGGTTCTGGGGGAATTTTCCTAGATAGTGCCACCAATAATGTTGCCGAGTACATGTCAGTGATCCAACTCCTCATGGAGGTGGCGTCCCGTGACATCTCCAATTTAGTGGTCAAGTTAGATTCCCAACTCGTCATTATGCAGTTAAACAATCATTACCATGTCTGTCATCTAGTCTTGTTACGTTATTTTTTAAGGGTGTGACTTTTAGAACGTCAATTTCAAACAATCACATTTGAGCACGTTCCTAGAGAATTTAATGCATTAGCCGATTCTTTGGCAAACTATGTGTTAGATTGGAATTTTTCACATTTATTATAAAAGACTTACACATGAGCATATATATTTTCATCCCATTAAAAAATACATAAAAAATCACAAAACACAAAATAACCAAAAAGTATGTATGTATATATATATATATATGTCATGTCTAGTACAATAGTTACATCAAAAAATATTCCAAAAATTGGGTGTTTTAGAAAAATTTGGCTATACTAAGCCACGCTCTGACACTAATACATCTGCTCCGCCAACTAGGCCTGATGATCATGGTAACATACAACTGCTCTGGCTATCCTCCTCAGAGGCACCAGGTATCTCTCCGCTACGCCTACAGTATGCCGCTGCAAACGAACTGGAACCTCCCGCATAGGAAGGGGTGGTATGCCCATACTCAAACCCTCCAGGATTCTGGAGAGTTCATGTAAAACTTGGGCATCATCATCCTCGGTGGCTTCCACATCCTCTATTGGTGCACTAGCCGTAGGTAGCTACAATCCTCGCCGTGCATAGCAAGGGGCCCCAACCAGACGAACAGGTTCCACATCTGTGTCAAGAAAACAACGCTTCATGTCAAAACATGATTTTCACCCAATTTCAACAAAAAAAAAAAAATGCATAAACATTCAAAAGATAAAAAATAAAGTACTTCCTTGAAATACACTAATCATTTCCTTCTTACCATCGAGTTCCCGCTCAGTACCAGGGGGCAGTGCTAACTCGGAATCGCTTGTGAAGTTCATCCCTGCATAGGGATAATCCTCAATCATAATAATCTGGGAGTTCAACCAATCAAAAAATCCATCATCAAAACAGTGGTGGATGGGACCCTCTCTAGTCTGTGAAAGCAAGACTTCCCACCGAGCCTGCCTCAGCTCGCGTGGGCCCAATGGCGCTGTAATGATCCTGGGCCTCATCAATGGTACCTGCTCCAGTAAGAAAGAGACAATTAGTGTACCTTACCCAAAATCTCTCTAGTTACGAGTCTTACATGCGGTAAGCTCTGCTCGGACCCGACGGACAACTCTGTCGCACCAGTCAAAAACCCGAGGCTGCATACAGTCCAAGGCTAGTAGCATATAGGCCTTTGTGGCCACATGCTGACTCTTGGCACCTACCAAGTGAAAAATCATCCATAATATAGACCTCAGTGGTCTCAAAGTCACCCATGCGATCAGTACTCGGTTGCTTACAGCTTGAGTGTTATGTATGCAATGCTCAAGAATCAAATCAGCATTGGAATGTGGGTCAGCTCTGGAACCCATCAAGTTGGGCCTCAGTCCATGACATGATAGGCTGGTCAAAAAGTACACATCATCCTTCTTGATTGAGAGCTCATTGCCCCCAATCCGAAAGACATGGTGTCGCTCATCCCATTGCTGGATTAGCCACCTCAGGAGGTCCTCTTGACCCCTCATTAGTTCTAAGCAGGCATATTTTAGCAATATGCATCTACAGAGATCCATCAAGCTTGTAGCATCTATCATCATCTCTCTTTCTTCCCGTTCATGTTCTCTCTCTCGCTAGATACTCATGATTAACAGCTGAATACCTGCAAATGCAACATTTTCAACCGATTAAAAATTTCTTGGACCACTTCAAAATTACGGGAAATGAGTTGCTAAAAAATGCAGTGCGCCTAATGCTGGCATTAGTGTGAAACAGAGCACGCTAATGTGGGATCCCTTCACGGGAAGTGTGCTTAAAACGACTCTAACACTACTGACCCGCGTTAGCCACAAACATTTTTTAGGGCCTCACAAATTTTCCATTTTGAACTAACAAAACTTAACAAAAAGACAATTAAATGATAGCAAGAGGTTCTAGCACTTACCTGGATCCCATAAGAAGGAAAACCATTTCCCGGATTGAATGTAATCGTCAGCTGAAGATTTCACCCCTTTTCACCCCAGTGCTCCTTCACAACACTCAAAACAGTGAAAATGAAGGTCTTCTGACCTTCTTATAGCCAATTCTGGGGCATGACTCTCGTAAGCTAGTCGGCAAAAGTCGTGAATTCTTGTTGAATATGTGTCACAACTATTGAGATTTGTTACTGATGTTCTGATAAGTGATCAAGATTCATATGCAGACATACACATGTTTGGTCGAGCATTCTTTTTAAGGTATTTTTCTTGCTCGTTAATCCAAAAAACCTTGAGTTTCTTTCTTCAAACTCGTTAAAATTATACAAAGTTGATGTCGAGCATTCCTTTTATGGTCTTTTTCTTGCTTGTTAATCCAAAAAACCTGGAGTTCTCTTCTTCAGACTCATTAAAACTGATATGAAGAAGCACTGAGCTTTCTTTTTAGGAATTTTTTCTCGCTCATAAAACTGAAAAAACCCCGAGTTGACTTTGTCGGGCTCGCTAAACTACCACGAAAGAGAGTAAGGAGCCATTCTTTTCCTCTTTTTCAAATCTCTTTAAACCGAAAAATTAAACGAGTTTTCTCCGTGTGACTTGTTAAAATTTCACGGAGGGTACTGAGTTTTTCTTTGCTGGACTCGTTAAAATTTCACAAAGAGTACTGAGTTTACTTCGTCTCCTCGTACTCATAAAAAAATTAGGTAGATGTCCATCGAACATAGATTTCTCACTTTTCTGGCTTCGATGGACTAACTCATGGAAAATGAACTGTTTCAGGCTTACTATTCTCCCTTTGCCGTGCCCGGTTATCAAGACATGACAAAGGTACCCCAATGGAGTTGTCTTTTATGACATTTTTCAGACTCTATAAATATGAAAAATTCATCGAGTTTACTTGTCTGGACTCGTTAAACCTAATCATACGGGGCACAGAATTGTCTTTTATGATATTTTTCAGACTCTCTAAATATGAAAAATTCACCGAGTTTACTCGTCTGGACTTGTTAAACTTAATCAGACGGGAAAAAATTTGGACAAAATGGATACTAACTCTATTACATTTTAGAAAGGTTGATTTGGCAGCAAAAATCTTGAACATGGCACTTCCCAGAAAAATCTTTCGCAGTTAGCCGAACTCTACCATCTATGAGTATTAGCCTTCATTTCCCAGTGTTCCTACACTGGTCAAAATCCTAACACACTCTTTGGTGTTCATTAAGTCTCAGCTACCTAGTACCCTGTTACAGTGCCTTCTATTGTTCAAGCAGATCTCGCTATCTACTGCTCCTCTTATCAACCAAACTGCTCATTATGATAGAAATTATTTGTCGTCTGACATCCCCATTTACTCTTCATTATCTCCATCACAAAAAAAATCAGTTGGTTTCTGTTTCATGTTGACTGATGTAGGACGCCTCAGTGCCTACCCTTCAATAGATCTCTTCCTATCGACTTCAGCATCTTATCTAGGAAGATGATCCAGAAACTCATCAGTACTCGGATGCTTGCAGAAATCAGTGGCAGGTAGTCTTGTGTTTCATCAGGAGTCTTTATCATTGGCTCCTGGTCGAATGATTCTATGAGTGTTTGACTTCAACTCTTTTTATTCACACTCGCTAGATTGTACTGTGCATCTTAGGGACCATCATCATTATCGATGGCCACCTTCGCATCTGTTAACAATTTTCATTATTGACTGGTAATCAGATGATTTCTCACATGTTCAACAACAACTCCTTCATTCACATGTTGAGAAATATGCAGTTTAAGTGAATCGGCGGTCAAGACCTTGGGGAAAAGGTTACATCATTAAAGTTGTGTTCCCTTCCCCAAATTGCGATATTGTTTATGGAGACAGCTTCTTCAGCCTGATCCTGTTATGACAGACACTTCCACATTGTGCTCATCCGTGGACAGATTATTTATATCTCTATTCTAGAGAAATCATGTTGTTTAAGCTACTGAGCATGGGAATGCCCGACTCAAGGCAGATACTATATTTTCTGCATATGTTGTTGTTTCAGGTTTTCCTCAATCTTTCAATCTCTTTATCTCTACTACACACATTGTAAATTATTTCGGCCATCGTCTTCGTCTTTGACCTCACACTTTAGGGGGCATCTGTTACAGGTCAAAATACATCCTCATCAGCTCAGAGGAGAAGATAAATATGGAAGGAATACAAAGACCTAAAATAAACCTATTTCTGCCAAGGTAACGCTTCACTATGACAACACAAGAGTGTTATAACACACCTGATCAGTGAATAAGCCGCGTTAGTGGCTAGGGTAGCACTCTGTTTACACTAGAGGGCAGCGTTACCTGTGTTTTAAGTTTGGAACGGGAAAAACCCACATAGAATTATTTGAATCTCCAGCTTTTTCTCACAAGAGAGTCAGTACAAAAAGAAAACTGCAAAGCACTGATCTCTTATTGGGTCTTGCCATAAACAACTGAACTCTCAAAGAAGGAAAAAGCATGGAGGTTGAGGAAACATCTTGGTTTTTCCTATTCAGAACTGGTGGAAAGAGAAGGGCAATGATTGCTCTCTCCATCTCCTATAAAATGGAGTTGAAGGGTCTTGGTTCAAGGTCGAAGGATTGTCAAAGTTTTTGAATACATGTGAAGTAGATATCATTTTTGTAGTGTGAAGGTCAAAGTTCAAATAGGTTCATTGAGAACTTGTTGGTCAAGACATCAACACTTTGAGAGATAGAGAGATTGGAAGGCTAAGGAGGGCTTGGTACAACCGACGGTTGTAATCCTCCTTTTTATAAATCAATAGAACTGTATCTGTTTTGTCCATTCTATGTGTTGATATTGTCATTATTATTTAATCAATTATATAGCATGAGATGAATGGCTTAGATGTGCATAGTTTAAATGTTTATTATAAATTGGCTTAATTGATAGGAAATATATGTTATGGTAGAGATTACCTGGGTGCTTTGATTTATTACAGGGCCAAGATTTGGAGCTGGTGAAGGAGAACTCCTGCTTCGCTACCTAGTGCTCTCCAAGGGACTTCGAGATCATTAAAGAGGTAATCTTCCATCTTATTCTATCAAGTTGCTTTAAGTTAATATTAGTATGCATGTGCCATCTTTGTGAACTATACAACTAATCTTACTGTCTGCCTCGGGCATTGGAAAACCCTGAGAGGGATATTCGATAACCAACAATGCAAGCATTTTACCCTATAGCAACTTTACAGATGGAGTGGATAGATAAAAAGAGTGGTAAGCATCAAGTGATTATGGGAATGCACACTTATCCATCTCAGACAACTTCCACACAAAGAACAGAGCTGAATTTTCACAGTGGAAGAAAGGATCTAACATTCCATTTAGTTATGTAGTTGACTTTGGCCCATGATACATTATTTTTTAGAGGCATTCCACCAGGGAGACCACTACACTAGGAGTTGATGAGATGTTTCACAACAAGTTACACCGATCATACATCCAGGAGGGGTGAGGACCTTGGGAGGATTTTGCACAGCACAAAGAGTATTGGGTAGGCTCAAGGAGGAGGGAGACATTCTCCTAATATCAATATTACCAACTCCCACCAAGCATCTTGTGCTGAGAGAAGGTGTTTCAGGGATGGATGATGGCACCATCATGGTGCAAGGAGAACACTCCATGGCTTCGGAGAACCAGAAGATTTCAAGATACTTCCACATAGGGAGGAAGCTTCCACATATGGTAGAATATGGTGACCACTCATGCATACATTGGCCAAAATCAGAAGGTTTTGGATGGGTGATAGCTTCCTATGGAAGGCTAACCTCCAAAAACTTCAACCTTTACTTGAGCAGGAGCAACTACAGGAGGGGAAACAGAGGTAGGATAGAAACATATTAACATATGAATTTGGCATGGGATATGTTAAAGGAGTGGGGAAAAACATGATAGGTGCTTTACATTGCAAACCAGCAACGTTGTCGTTATTGAGTATAGATCCTTATTGGAGATCCCAACTATTGGTGGAATACTCCAAGGATATCTTGTCATGCAGGATACTTGATGGCCAGTTGTCAAATGGGAGATATACAGTGAGAGATGGGGTCATGTATTATCATAGTAGGATCTTCTTGACAAGAGCCTCAAAGCTCAAGGAGAAGCTACTACATGCAGCATATGAGGTTTTTCTCTCCAGCCACACTGATTTCATGAGGGCATATCATACTATCATTAGGGGAATTTTGAGGTCTAAATGGGCCTCCTAAGAAAAATGTACAAAATAAAATAAAATTTATAAGAACCAATAGGATTAAAGATTATGATGTCAACCATGGGGGATGATTCACCATTTTTTAAGTAAAAGGGTAAAAATATTAAAAAATAATAAAATAATAAAACTATTTTTTCAACTCGTATTTTCAACTTATCTCCCAAAGTTTTTACTCAAATTTTGAGTGGGAGTACTCGTTGGATGCAAAATTTAATTCCTCATCCAAGGAGTACCCACGTTTCATAATTTATATGGACCCTGCTACATGAAAAATGAGAAATAAATAAAAAAATGTGATTAAATTCACGTTTTTAATGTATTTATCATTTTTCGTGTAGCGGGACCCATCAAAAGTATGCAACATGGGTACTCCTTGGATGAGGAATTAATTTTTTCATAAACGAGTACTCTCGCTCGAAATTTGAGTAAAGCCTTTGGGAGATAAGTTGAAAATATGAGTTGAAAAAGTAGTTTTTTTCTTTTTTCCCTCTAAAATTTGATGATGTAATCAAATCTTATTTTATTATTTCCATTCCTATTTTATAATTTCTTTAGGAGGCCCATTTTAGACATAAAAATTACCCTAATGCATGGAGGGATTCACTTGGGAGGGTTTCAAAGAGGAGATGCACCAGCATATTAGGAGATGCATGGGTTGTTTAGAGATTGAGGAGAGGCACAAATACTTAGCAGAGTTGTCATAACCACTTCCTTTCCCATTGGGAATGAGGGGAGGCCCATCTATGAGCCACTTCACCAGCTTGCAAAAGGTACATCGTAAGGATTGTATTTTTTTGCATAATGATACACTAACTGAGTTCTTGTGTTCATTTTCCATTCATGTACAGTTCATTGCTCCAAAAGGGGACACTCTTTTATTTAAACTGCATGATCTACTTGGAACCACAATTAGTGAAGGAAATGGTCACTTCCTAGGAGATTTTGGGGAGATGATATATTATTCATGCGTGCTCAGTTGACACCACACATAATTCACCTTCTCCAAGCATGTGAGAGGATTGGGGAAGCAAGAAAGTGGTTGGGAAACCACTCATCATATCATATTATGAGATAGTCATGAGTAATATTGCACTTGTTCCACTTGGGGAACTATTATCCTCCTCCGGTATTTCATATGGCAGCTAGTGTGTCCTTGATCTTGAACCCATATGTTGATGATGTTCTTATCATTGTTGTTGGCATGATTGGAGGGATGGCACATGAGCTAGATTTACCCATTGGAAATGAGATTCCCCACACTTCATATGCCTCATGCTTCAAGGGGAACATTAGACAGTGCATGGTTTCTACAGAATATTTCTTGTTTCCTTATGAGGTGAGCCATTTGGTTGACTTGAGCACTTGGGAGAAGCATCTCATGAGCACCTTGGAGGAGAATTTTAGGGATGGATTTATTGGGGGATACTTATTTCATGAGAGAGCTCATCATTGGGAGGTGTCATAAGGGAAGGAGGAGAAGTTTTGCAACACTCACCTTTATAGTTGCTTGAGGGCAATAAACATTTGGGAGAGGAGGACTGTAATATTCCAAATTAGCTTTCAGCTAGTTGGAATATTAAATTTTATTTTTTCTACTTAGATATAAAAATAAGAGGGTAGGGAGACCCATAAATCTCCTTAGTAGGAATAAAATCACTCCTAATGTGAATAAGGAGCATCATAGTAGCTAGATAAAGCACTCTCATGTGTGAATACTAGGATGAAGCATGTGGATGGAGTCAAGTTTGACCAAATCAACAACGCTGGTATGGAGGGAGTGCATAATCAATGAGAGACAGTGCAGTGTGAATGGGAGGAAGTCTCCATGAGAGTAGTGGATTTAATGAGTGGGGGCCAAGGTGAGAAGGCTCACAATGCATATAAGGAAAGGGAAGACATCCACAGAGGTCATGTTGATTATTATTATGTTTTTGGTATGTATGACTTCTTGCACTATTCACCTGTTTAGAGGAGACTATTGTGCTGTTTAGCACAAGAGTGTTCCCAAGATGGAATCCCACCGACATCCACGAGGGAATTCGAGTGTTCACTCAAGAGAGGTTATTGAGCTGCATATTCCACATTCTGGCATCAAGCCAATCTTCAATATTCTTCTACGACACAATTTCTTCTAGGCTTGTGTTGTGTTGTAGGGTAGAAGAAGTGGAGGGTTTACAGGGCCATTTTATCAGCTTGTTTTCAATGGAGGAAGCATTATTTCCATCAGGAGGTTATCAAGGGAGGTCCCTAGGCATTATTTCATCATTTTTCATCAGGCCAAGCTATTTTCATCTCCAACAACATAGTTTCCCTCATAGACTGCATTATATTAGTGAGCATTTGTAGTGGAGGATTTAGTGCATCATTTGGAGTGTTTGCTTTTCAGTGAAGGGATCATCCTTTTGCTTTGAGAATCCATTGAAGGAGTTTCCCCACATTTCTACATAATTTTCATCCACCTCCTTTTAGGTGCCTAGTTGCAGAGCTTATTCATCCCTAGGGCTGCATTCCGACATTCTAATATTTTGTGTATTTTCGGAAACCCTTTCTGGCTTGTCTTGGAAAGGTGCTTGAGAGCCTTGATCTTTATTTCTAGAATTTCTTGAGGCATATATTAGTTGTTATATATCATTATATGTTTCCAACTGTAGATATTTCCACTAGGACTATGCTATATTGATCTTCCAACATTTTTGTAGCAGCAAATCTTCATGTATTTGCCTATCTGATTATTGGAGGCTTGTATTGTGTTTCTTGAGTGACTTGATCCTCAATATTTTTTTCTTATTATGGATACTATGATTAATAATATGGATCTAAATTTGTCTCATATATTGGTGTATTGATATTCTTTGCTACTTTTCCATTTTTGTGTTCCATATTAATTCTTTTCCTATTTTGGGATATTACATACATGTTGGAGCCTAGCTTCAAATTGAATATTGCAACCTTTTTCTAAGGTTGGAGCCTTGAAGGAAGTCTAAGAATGATTGTAAAAAATATTGTTGTAAAAGTGGATTTTAGTCCTCATTATGCTTGTTAGTAAAAATTATTCTTTTGTTGTACGTTTTATTTTTTGGTTTTACTAAGTGATTCACCACCCTCCTTAGTATTTCCAACAGTATGAACCCAATGGTAACACTTTGAGATTTTCCATTGTTGCATTCCTATTTAATTCAATTGGTTAATCCTTCACCTAATATTCGACCTCATATTTGATCCAGTGGATAATTGAACTACCCAAGATTCATCATGGGGCTCTTGGTTCAATCAACATCACCTCACAAAATTAGGGCTAACATAACAATATTTAGAACTAGGGTCAATAAAAGCAGAAATGGTTTGATTTCAAATCTTAATTTTCATTTGAATTACAAAAGCATGACAATATGCTTACCAATTGTCCAGTCTCTTGTATATCCTAGGCATACCACGTGCTACATATTACATAATATCTGCTTCATCTACATTGTACAACTTCAAGCCCATGTGCTTGTGTTGTGCGGAATTTTTTCTCATATTATTTTCACCACATGTCCAACACTTATACATACCCTTCCCATGTCTATTGACTCCTTCTTGAGATGAATGATCTCTACCTTCAACGTTGAGCCTTCGTTGGATCTCTTGGGTAACAAGGAAAATATATGATTCCTTAGTCATTTTATACCTTTTTCCCTTAAATTTGGCATTATTTTTTTACTTTTAATTAGATTTAAATTTAGTCTATGCTTGGATTGAGTATAATAGTGTATTAAGTTTTCAATGGCATCATTCAATGTTCGAGGTTCCAAAAATTCAATTCTGTCTCTAAATGATATAGGCAACCCACTAATAAAACTTTTTATTTTGGCCTTCTCATCTTTAAGATATGGAACATACCTCAAAAATTCCTGAAACTTGATTACATACTCATCTTCCATCATTTTCCCCATTTTGATTTCCTAAAAATATTTCTCCTTGTTTCCATATTAACTGTATGATAAATATTTTTATCTGAAGGGCCTTTTAATTCATTCCAATTGAAGCCCTGTTCAGTTATGCCTTTGACATTCTTCAAGTATTCCCATCATATGCCAAATTTTCCTTTCATGTTATAGGCTTCTACCTTTTCTTTCATGTTATCGAAATAACTATGGATTCTAAATAACTTCTTAATTCCAAGAAACCAAGCTTCCACCTCTTCAAATATCTTCATCTCTCCATCAATTGAGTGTGGTTTATCTTTCTTAAATTCCTCTGGAATATGGTCCCTTTCCTTATTTCTTTGATTGTGATGATGATAATAGTGATGCCATTTCCTGGAAGTAGCACTAGAATTTCTACTAGCATGGTGTCCATGAGAGCTAGTTATTCCTTCTGGGGTACTCAATGGTGCATTTACCTTCACAATGTCTTCAATTTCCATTTTGTGCCTCTTCTTGGACCTGCTACCATATATCCCATTTTCTCTCTCCTCTGAACCCAAAGGGCTTTGCCTGTCTCTATGACTAGCCCTCATCTCATACTACCTCCACCTTTGCAAGCTTGAGAGGCTTTGCAGAATAGTTTCATTTACCTCATTTTTCTTTTCTTGAGCCTATACCTACCTATCATTATCTTCCTTTCATCTCCTAATCTCATCCCTTAGGCTCTACAAGGTATCCATTAAGTTAGGAGAGTATTTCCGTCCCCCTTGTCCAACTGATTTTTTTTCTTCCCCTAGTTGGGTGCAATAAGAACTATATCCCACCATTTTGTTGTTCATTTATTGGATGTTAGGATTTATGGCCTACCACCCTTTTTTTCTATGGGTGACCTTCATTGTATGTTATGTGTTGCTACAAACACACACACAATTGTTAGATTTAGACAAAATTCAAGCTTATAACAATTTTTATCACCTTGACTCATTGTTGGAAATATGTTGGCACAAGGTTAGCTAGAAAATACATTGTAAGTTAGAAAAAAATAATAATAATGAATTCATATCAATCGTTAGTACCATGCTATTGACCCACATCACGAGGTAACATCAGCACTCATACATGCATTCAATCAACCACAAACTTACTTTCAACACCTAAATATTCATTTAGTTAATTCTCTAAAAATCAATATGAAACACCTTTGCAGGGGTCTTGTTGTTACTTGCCCATGATAGAGCCCATACAATCCAAGTGTTGAACCTGGATTCTTTGATACCACTCTATAATAGATCCCCTCCTAATCCCCTACAAAACATATGTTAGGAGGAGTATAGTTACTATGTTGACCCAAGATCCAAGGTGCAATCATGGAAATGGGATCTAAAAATTTTGATCTTTTTGACTAGCTTAAAGTCTTAGATGGATATCATTGTTGTGATCGTCTCACCAACATGGGTGACATAAAATTTTACCTCAATCTAACCTTCTGATCAATAGATAGGACCATTTGAATTTCAAACAAATTAAAGAATTCTACATAATCATCCTTTCCACGTGGCAATAATGTGGTTGTGATAACGAACCTGCCAGTGCCACCTAATAGTGGTATATGGGATTCTGACCCATTCATGGCCTTCGTTTTCAATATCCCCTCTTATATTTATATTTATGGCACTCTGTTTACAACCTATGGCCACATCTATATATATATATATACACACACACAAAATGATGGACCATCAATTATTAGCAATCATTCCATTACCTGGTCCGTCACGTCAACCCGCAATGCTTTATCTTGACTTGTCAAAGGGTCAATTGATAAATCACATGTTAATAGAACATTTCTCATTTCCTGGGATCTATTACCTAGTCCTTCACCCTTGTGGATTCCATGTTTTCTTTGGGGAAAACCTTTTGGGATGACCTGTGTGATGGGTCTGCCCCACATAAATACAATAACACTCAGGATAATGTGGAGGCTACCATATCTCGACCCTATGGTATCCCAATCCCTTCGAAGCATGCTTCACCTTTGAACTTACATGAATCTTCCTACTGGGATTATGTGTTATGGGCTACACTGTCGACCAATGCACATCCTCCACTACATCTCAACCTACTCCACACTGTCATCACTGCAATGCTAGCTCGATCCCCATCAATTGTGACGTTCCTCTCACACAACCTTCTATGGCATTCCAGGATGCGAACCCCCCTAGGATTACGTCATCCCAGATTCCTTTTGATTTTTTGATCTCTCGTGCATGATCCTATGCATTTGTTATGTGACATCCACTCTTGGTAAAAAGTTATAGCTTTATGCCAAACATTGAAACTGAGGTAAGAGAGTGTATTAATGAAAGGATCAATAGAAGGATACCTCCCATGAACTTCCTCACACTATAATGGGATAATTTTAGGATATTATATGTTAAGAGAACCCTACTACGCTCATGCATAAGTATACCTAGTCGAGGCCTAAGTGGTGTTGTCTGAAGCCAAGGCTGTGTAAGTCACACTAACCCTTTTTTATGAGTTAAACAATGGCTCGATCATGGTAGTTCCATAAGAGCTTGGACCTGCACCAAATTTTTACTCTTTCCATTGGGGTTTTTCTAGGCACACATAGGTGTTATCCCTCTTGATATTACAAATTGATTACCCTTTGTAGGTTCTTGGCAGATGTAATACAGGACAAAGAAAAAATAGTTGCAATTCAGGCCAGTTTCGTCTCCATTCATCCTTTCTGAGGTTCGCGGTTTCGTGGCTCCTCAATAACTTATGAGGAACATGTTGATTTCAATCCAAAGATCCCAAGGCCAATCTTAAAGGACCAACAAGCACAATAAGATCATAATGGAAACTAGAAAGGATATGGTGCCCAAGAGGCCGCAATGAGATCATATACCTCAAAGAAACAAGGAAATATCTTGTTAAGTCTTATTACAGGCATGGAACATAAGTATTGGCACATAACTGACAATAAAACAAGCCTACAAAAATCTCATTCTTATGGACAAGAATTCGAGGCATGCGATGTGTAGATGGTCATCAAATTCACATTTCTACAGGATTGAAAACTCTTGAATGGCCTCCAATTCTCATACCACACACCACAATGCTACCATATTACAAACACACTGGTGGTTATATATTTATATATATACAATCATTTCATGAATAACCGAGAATAGCATAATGATTTTGCACATATGCATTAGAGTTTTGCTATTCCAATTTTATCAAGCCACGATCCATTCATAAAATAAATAAAACAATGATTTACAATCCATCATGAGTTAAATTGTAAGAGGAATCGATTACAAACACTTATCTGGAATTAAATGTAGAGTTGGAAACTAAGATCGCAACAACAACTCTCCACCCAACCATAAAAAATCGTAGCCAAGCCTTACTTGCAACTACCACCCTCGAGTCAAATTCCAAAGATTGAGGTGGGGTGCTTATGATTGTTTTAATCCAACCAATACAACTGAAATAGGATGTCACGAGGCCCCTGTTTCCTTCATCAACCAACTAAGCTCATTAAAACCCATACATGTCAATAATTCATACAGTCATTCCAACATTTCACAATGCAAATAACTTTGAATCACTTTCAAGACATGAGAGTCTACTGTGAGGAAGGTTATTTAGTTCTAAATTGTTAATGGGTAAAAAAATTACTTTCCTAGGTTTATCCTTAGTGATTCAAGCACCAAAGATTCATCCCCAAGGCAACTCCTAGTGATTCTTCAGCCCTCACAAACAACTGAGTGATTCTTCCAAAATCCAACAGTTTCATCAATCCACCAGTTTCCAATGGGTTCTTTAGCCTTAAAAGAAGCCAAGCTCTCTTAATCCATTCACACAAAAAATTTTTCTGAGAAGGCTCCTTAGCTGATGCTCCTTTCCTGGAGTTGATTCAATGCTAGATACCACTTGATCTCTTTCTTAGATGTAACTTTTTTCTTCCACATAGTAGTTATGAATATTTCATTTGTTGCAATGCTTTATACTTGTGCATGCATGAGATAAATATGGAGCTTGTATCCTCTCATGAACATCCTCCCCATAACCTATCATATTACTTTCCTTTCCCCCCCCCCCCACAAGTTTCACAAAAGTCCTCCCCTGATAGCGCAACCTATGTTGCTCATAATTTTTTTCCCTGTTCCTTCCTTACAGTTTGGGATGAAGGACACATGGACCAGTCCACCCCTTTTCAGTTGAATTCAATGCAAATTCAACACAATTAATTATTTTTTACCAACCAAGATTTTTATTTAAAGAAAAATCATTTCCTCAAGCAGTGGAATATGTGCCCCTTTCTCAATAATTTTTATAGTAATTAAAATTATTTAAAAAAGGGAAAAAATTTGACCATTAGATATCACAACAATATTTTGTGTATATGGAATATGTGATAGGTGGAGAAGAGCTTAATATAAATCCTTATAAGATGGAGACCATCATGAAGTTCCCAATGTCTACTAATGTTTATGAGGTTAGGAGTTTTTTTGGGGTGGAAAAGTAATTGAGGAAATTCATAGCCTCATTTTTAGTGGTGGAAGCAATACTCCACACCATAACAACAAGTGGAAAGAGTTTACAATGGAGAAAGGGCCAACAATGGGCCTTTAAGGAGTTAAAGAAGAAGATCAATCAAGCAACAATTATGGCATTACAAAAATTGTAGTTTCCCTTCAAGGTGAAGATATTTGCGAGTGGGTATGCTATGGGAGAAGTCTTGATGTAGGGAAGAAGACATGTATGCTACCATTTTGAAGTATTTCATGGAGCAGTTCTTAACTACCCTACCTATGAAAATGAGCTCTATGCCTCGGTGTAAGCTGGAAAGAAGTGGAAGCACTAGCTGATGAGAAAGGAGATAGTAATTCACATAGATTACTAGCCACTACAATACTTGTAGGCCCAGAGTAAGCTATAACAAAGGAATTATTACAAGTGGATTGGGTTTCTATAGAAGTTTCGTTTAGTGATCACGTACAAGAAGGGAAGCACAAACAAGTTGGTTGAAATGCTTTCAAATCCACCCATATCAAAGATCATAACTTTGGGAACTCTAATGCACATGGAGCCATTTACCAATGATGGATACAGATAGGAATATTTAGAGGATGATAAATTCATGGTGGTGTTTCAGCAGTTTCAGATCTAGATTAATGTACATGATGGTGACATCACCAATGAAAACCATCTCCATGATGGGTTACTTTATAGGGTGGATAATTTATGTATACCTAAAGGTGAGAATTTAGAGTTGATAAGATAATATCACACCTCCCAAGTTGTAGGGAACGTTGGTGTACAAAATACAATGGCCAAATTTTAGTTTGGCCTAAGATGCAAAAACATGTAGCTAGGTTTATAAGAGGATGCATGTTTTGTTGTACCAACATCTTAGTAACATGAAAGAGGGTCTAAATCACCGCTTACCTATACTCACTCATCCTTAGGAAAGCATTTCCATGGAATTTTTGGAAGGTTTAGCAACAACTAGGAAGGGACATGACTAGCTATTCATGGTAGTTGACAGGTTCAACAAGATATATGTTTTGATTCCCTATAAAAACACCATTAGAGGTCAAGAAGCATCAAACGTTTTTTTGGTATAGGTTTGGGTGCGCTTTGGGATACCAGGAAGAATGATTTCAAATAGGGACAAAATATTTCTCAATGCATTTTGGAATACATTGTGGTAGAATATGGAATCTAAGTTTAATGGGTATACAACATTCCATCCTCAGATATATGGGAAATTATAAGTAGTTAATAGGACTCTGGTGAAAATTTTGAAGGGTTGTAATAAAAAAAATCTGAAGACTTTGGCTGAAAATATGTTATTTTTGACGGTGCTAAATTACACTAACATATATGGGATCTCCCCAATATGAGGTCCCAATTAGACGTCACGCCGTTTGGTGTAGGATTCCCATCTAGTTATAGGGTCCGAACACCACTTCAAATGATTTAGATGTGTCCCTTGGTTTCAACTATAACCAAAGAGATCATAACAACTCTTTGGGGAATCAAGTACATAAAATTTGTGTGACACCAAATGTCGAATGCATAAGAAACTTCCACAGCTGTATATAGAGATGAGCCTCCGGTTAGAGACCTAATAGTAATATCCTAAGGGAGACTTGCGAATGAGAGGGAAATACTTGTTTATTAACATCCAAATTAGTTCACAAGATAAACAATAATCATTGAAGTGTAACAACACTCATTAAACAATGTTCATATCTAAATAACAAAAAATTCATTAGTATTAGTATGTATTATGCCAACATATACCACAAACATATCAAGAATAGTCTTATTGCATTCATGATACATGCTGAAGAAGTGTTGGCTCATGGAGCTTTTGATTATTAATGAAATTTTCCAATTACACTGTTACATAGGTGAAACACTAGATTTAGTATAGGAATATGAAGCCACAAATTCAATTTCCAAAGAATGATTCTCCTTCTATGCAATACTGATATATATGTTTGGAAATTACTGGGAGGGATGGGGGGTGAATCGGTAATTTTAAACTTCAAGTTTTGATCAACTTAAATTTGTTCTTATGTAGCTAATGACTTATGTATATGATAAATTATTAATGGTTTCATTTTGCAGTGAGAGAGAGAGACATTTTAATATATACTTATTCATAATTCAATAGAATCACACAAAATTTGAGAAAAAGCACATGAAGACACAATATATAACTGGAAACCCATAAGGGAGAAAAACATGAAATTTTGTTTGAAATTGATGTGAAGGCAAGATCATACTCTTGGAAATACTGAGAGGGGGGGTGAATCAATATTCCTTTCAATTAGAGCATTAGTTAATCTTAAATGATTATCAATGTTTTTACAATGATAGCAACAAACAAAAGGAACACAAATGCACACAGTTTTTAAGGTGGAAACCCACTCCGGGACAAAAACCACCTAATATTTTTCTAATAATTCTTTCATATTCAACTCCAATTGAAAATAAAGCCGCAAATTCCTAGAATATAGAAAAGCATTCTTCTCCAGCTCCCACTGGATGGACACTCCAACGCCCGAGATTCTTCAGTAGTCAACTGAACGGATGCCCCAACACCCAACAAGCTACAACTCATCCTAGCACCACCCTACCTCCCTATAGAAGAATAAAAGAAAAATGGACTCTTGTACCAAGGAAAATGGTCCACTTTACAATGATATAGAATGATGTAGAAGAAGAAGACACACTAGACCATAACCCCAAATATGACACAACCACCTAATGATGATCCTAGACCTCCCAATAGTGCCTCTTCAACTCTTGGCAGATAGACACTAGAACAATTTTTACAATAATGTATTTACAATGACTTAGTACAATGATACCTTTATAGTGACTGTATGCAGTGCTACCCACTTGAAGACTTCATGTGATGAAATTATTGTTTTTGTTCTGCACCTTGGTTGCTGCTCTTGTCATGCTACTCTCTACTACACCTTGCTTTGTTTTGCTACCCTAGAAAGTCTGGTCCTTTGCAGCCCTTGACAACACATGATCTAGCTTTTTCTTGCCTTCTAGGAGCTCGACATTGAATCTAGTGTATCTCTGTTATTTCAGATCCCCAATATCTAATTTTTGGTCCTATAGTAGTCCTCTAAGTCATCTTTCAAATGCCATAGGTTTGAACCAATTTGGATTCTTCAAAGGAGAGTTAGGCCCAATCTCTCACAATGCCCTAATTATGGACTGTTTTAGTAGAGCAAACTTGTAGGGCGTACCACGTGTCACTTTTTCTTCATTCCACTCTGAAATTGATAGAGAGAAAACTAAAGTCCATGAAATATCTATAAATTTTTATAAAATTCCAATTTGATACTCAGAGAGAGAGTTATGATGATTTTCCCAAGGTCACTTCTTTGAGATGAATTTCAGGAGCCTGCAAAAACACTGAATTCCACAGATCACATCTTCGAAAATATTGCGCACCTTGATCTAAAATTTTCATAGGAGCTTCCTCAAAATTTTAGCTTTGCCTCATAAAAATTTCATCTTCTGAACCTTCGTAGAAAAAATTTTATAGTGAAAATTCCACGATGACCTGTTTCATATGGCGAAATCCCCTACATAAGGAGGATATGAGGATCACAATTTATATAAATGCTTAGGTTGAGAGGGACTTCAACAAGTGAATGCAAGAGGGATTTTAGGAGCTTAAAAAATATTAATTATGACTTTTCAATGACTCATGCCACAACCCCATGGGGTTTTATCTCACTAATAGGGGTTACAAACTTCAAACATGAATATCTCTCAAACCGTGAAGAATTACGTGGTGTGCCATATATCAACGGAAAAATATCGACAAGAAGAAATCATCAAAAGCATTCTTGACCCAGAATATATTAATTTGGTAGGTCAAAATTACCATGCAATATTGTGGTAGCCCCTGGTGCTTCTTAGGTTGACATCAATGACAACCATTGATCAACAATTTCCCCCTTTTACATTGATGGCAACACAAGTACTCCCCCTGTGATCATGACACCTCTTCCTACAACATTCTCTCCCCCTTGGACATTAATGGCAAAGGTTAACCCCCCCAACACACAACCATCCTGCGGACTTGTACACACTTCCACTCCCCCTTTCTATTCTGACTAAGGAAAATGTAATGAGAACTTCGGAGAATCCCAAGCTTCTGGCGAATATATTCCAATGTTTCACGAGTACTCTCATGATCATCAACACTTCCAGCCCAATCTGCATCTGTAAAGGAATGAATAATGAGATTGTTACCCTTGGGATACCACAAGCCATATTCTGTTGTTCCCTTTAGATATCGAAGAATTATTTTGATGGCAATAATATGTGATTCTTTTGGTGGTACTTGGAATCTTGCTACTTGTCCAACTACTTGCATAACATCTAGCCGAGAGGTTGTTACATATAGAAGACTACCAATCATAGATTTGTACAACCTTTGATCCACATCCCTAGATGAGTCTTCTATGCTCAATTTGCAACCTGTTACCATTGGAGTAAGGATGGGTTTGCAATCTTCCATTTTAAATTTCTTCAGCATTTCATTGATGTACTTGGCTTGACATATAAATATTCCTTTATCTTGCTGAGACATTTGAAGCCCTAAGAAGTATGTCAGTTCACCAAGTAAAGACATCTCGAAATCACTTTGCATCTTTGTGGAAAACTTCTTACTTAGTCGATCATCATTGCTAACAAATATTATATCATCTTCTTTAGCTATTAGACATGCTTTAGTTGCTTCATCCAGAACATATATGTCGTTTGGAGCTCGACTTGCTGCAACCACAATTTCACCATACCTGCCTTTCCTGATTTTACATTTTGTGGAGTTGAATAGTATTGTGTGTCCTTGATCACACATTTGTCCAACACTAAGTAGATTTTGATTCATGTTTTCAACCAATAGAACGTTCTTGGCTAGAGCATATTTGCTTCTGAGAGTGACAGTACCTGATCCTATAACATTTGAAGATCCATCATTTCCAAAGGACACGATTCCATCCTTCTTCTCTTTCAAAGATACAAATTTATTTATATCTCCAGTCATATGCGTTGAGAAAACGCTATCAACATACCACACATATTTTTTTTTTTGAGCCTTGAGAGCAAGAGCACAATTATCAGTCTTCTTCTTCTTCCATGTTCATTCGTTATGTGGCTTCGAAGATTCTTCTGAAGGATTTTCAATTCTACAGTTTTTGGCTATGTGTCCAAAGTTTTGACATTTGTAACATTCAATATTATTTCTTAAATGTTCAAATATATTGATGTTTCACTGAGCCCTGGGAGGTTCATATTTGACAAATATCCTAGAATTGTATTCGTTCTTGGGGTATGTGCGACATTCTACAGCTTTATGACCAAATTTTCCACATGAATAACAGAAGCCATAAAAAATATGTTTGTACCTGGATGGAAATATTCGTTGAGGAATTGTCTTCCAAGGCTGTTCTTGCGAATCTTGTCCAATGAAGTCTACATGCATGCCAGATCTCATAGGTTCATTGTATTTTGTTGTAGAAGGTCCTGCTTCTTCTTCTTTGTAACCGATGCTAGTTATGTAATTGTAAGATAGTTTATTGTTGATGAGTTCTTCCAATGCCCTGGAGCTGTTGGCATAGTTTTGGATATTTTTTTCTTTCTTCACTTCCTTACGCAGCGAGACTACTTTGGCTTCTAATTCTTCCTTTTCTTGGCTGCTTTCTTCCAACTTCTTTTGAAGTGACTCTTCAATGCATTTGTGTTATTCAACTTCAATTTTGAGACCTTGAACTTGTTCTTCAAGAGTATTGGAATGAATCTTCTCTACCTTGAGCTCTTTTATAAGTTTGATTTCTTCCTTAGAAAATTCTTCTATGGTCAATCCTTCTTCTTCGTTGTTTGATACCTCTTGTTTATTGTGCTTGGCCATAAACAATACTCTCTCATTGGCTTCTTCTTCACTGTCATTGTCTTCATCAGATGATGAGCTATCTTCTTTAGAGAGAAAGTTCCTTTTGTATCCTTGCTTGTTGAAATTATAAAATCCTTTCTTTCCTTTTGAGTTGACATCACTTATGTTCGAACATTTTGATGCAAAATTCCCAACCTCACCATAGCCAAAACATATCAATGGAAGTTTTCCTTTGAATTTTCCCTTACCAATTTTTAGTTTTCTCGTAAAGTAATCATATTCTTCATCTGAAAGACCTTCTTCATCATCTCCATTTTCTTCACACTTGCAGGTGCATGTATTTCCAATTGAAGGTTGTTTGTCCTTATTGGTTTTCTTAGATGCAACGAACGTAGTTTCTAGATGCGAAGTACCCTCTTCTTCATCAAGTCTCATTTCATATGCTATGAGAACTCCATGTAATTCCTCTTTGTTGAGTTTGTCCAGATTTGCACTGTATTCTAAGACCGATACCTTTGGGTTGAATCTCCCTGGTAATGTTCTAAGAATCTTTCTTATAATAGTCTTCTCGTCAAATGGCTCTCCCAATCCTTCCAGAGTATTGGTTATTTCATCAAGGTATTGGAAGTATGCAGTAATGTTGCAATCTTCTTTCATTCTAAGTTGCTCAAATTTTTCTCTATATATTTGAAGCTTTGCTTCTTTGACATTTGAGTCACCTGCATATATATTCTCAAGCTTGTCCCATAAATTTTTGGCAGTTTTACAACCCAACACCTTATGATAAGAATATTCAATAAGTCCACTGATAATAATATTCTTTTCTTTTTCATCATTTACTAAATTCTTCTTACCTTGTTCATCTGCGGTTGATGTAAATCAATTTTGAATAGTGTCCCATAATTCGTAACCTTGTGCCAAGAGATAGACCTCCATTCTTCCTTTCCAGAGTGCATAATTATTTTCATTGATCAAAGGTAAACCATTCTTGGTATGCTCCATGACCTCCTTCCAGCTGTTAAACTGCTATTGAAGGAACCAAGCTCTGATACCAATTGTTGGAAATACTAAGGAGGGGTGAATCATTATTCCTTTCAATTAGAGCATTATTTAATCTTCAATTATTATCAGTGTTTGTACAATGATAGCAGCAAACAAAAGGAACACAAATGCACACATTTTTTAAGGTGGAAGCCCACTCTGGGACAAAAACCACCTAATGCTTTTCTAATAATTCTTTAATATTCAAATCCAATTGAAAATAAAGCTGCAACTTCCTAGAATATAGAAAAGAATTCTTCTCCAGCTCCCATTGGATGGACGCTCCAACGCCCAAGATTCTTCAGTATTCAACTGAATGGATGCCCCAGCACCCAATGAGCTACAACTCACCCTAGCACCACCCTACCACCCTATAGAAGAATAAACTCCCGTACCAGGGAAAATGGTCCACTTTACAATGATATAGAATGATGTAGAAGAAGAAGACACACTAGACCATAACCCCAACAATGACACAAATACCTAATGATGATCCTAGACCTCTCGACACTGCCTCTTCAACCCTTGGCAGATAGACAATAGAACAATTTTTACAATAAATTATTTACAATGACTTAGTACAATGATACTTTTACAGTGACTGTATGCAGTGTTGCTCACTTGAAGACTTCATGTGATGAAATTATTGTTGTTGTTCCACACCTTGGTTGCTACCCTTTTCATGCTACTCTCTGTTGCACCTTTCTTTGCTTTGCTGCCCTAGGAAGTCTGGTCCTTTGCAGCCCTTGACAACACATGATCTGGCTTTTTCTTGCCTTCTAGGAGCTTGATATTGAATTTGGTGTATCTCTGTTATTTCAGATCCCCAATATCTAATTTTCGGTCCTGTAGTAGTCCTCTGAGTCCTCTTTTCAATGCCACAGGTCTAACCCAATTTGGATTCTTCAAGGGAGAGTTATGCCCAATCTCTCACAATGCGCTAATTATGGACTATTTCAGTAGATCAAACATGTACGGTGTTACACATGTCATTGTTTCTTCATTCGTCTTTTAAATTGATAGAGAAAAAACTACAGTCTATGCACTATCTACCACCTTTTACAAAATTCCAATCTGATACTCAGAGAGAGAGTTATGAAGATTTTCCCAAGGTCACTTCTTTGAGATGAATTTCAAGAGCCTGTAAAAACACTGAATTCCACAGATCACATCTTTGAAAATGTTGTGTACCTTGATCTGAAATTTTCACAGGAGCTTCCTCAAGATTTTAGCTTCATCTCATAAAAATTTCTGCTTTTGAACCTTCGTAGAAAACAAGTTATAGCGAAAATTCCATGATGACCTGTTTCATATGGAGAAATCCCTTGTATAAGGAGGATATGAGGATCACAATTTATATAAATGCTTAGGCTGAGAGGGGCTTCAACAAGTAAATGTGGGAGGGATTTAGTGGGCTGTAACCCCAGTTAGTGGGTTAAAAAATATTAATTATGACTTTTCAATGACCCATGCCACAACCCCATGGGGTTTTAGCCCACTAACTAGGGTTACAAACTTCAAACATGAATATCTCTCAAACCATGAATAATTACGTGGCGTTCCATATATAAATGGAAAAATCTCAACAAGAAGAAACCATCAAAAGCATTCTTGACCCAGAATATAGTAATTTGGTAGGTCAAATTTCCCATGAAATATAGGGGTAGCCCATGGTGCTGCTTGGGTTGAAATCAATGAAAACCGCTGATCAACACATACTTCCCAATTACATCATATTTTTGTAGGCTCCAACTTACAATAGGCTCCTACCTCAAGGAAGCTCCAACTCCCACAAAGTTTTATGCAGGCTACAACCCACAGGACATGATCCTGTACTTTATCAAGCTACAAATTGAAAGGAGACTGCAATCTCCCAATCACAATACAAATTCAAGTGTTATGGTTACCTACTATTAATTTATAATCTTAAGTTTTCTACTCATCTTCTCTGCTTCTCTTCTTCAATTTTTTTCCTCTTTTGTTGCTACTCATGTCTTATACAAACTTATTAACACCAAAAAGTTACATTTTCCATTCAAAAACGTATAATTTATAAGCATGGATTATTGAATACTTTTATTCTATGCAGAATATGAAATGAGGATTTGTCTCTTGATCTTCTAAAGTTGTTCACCTCTTCATTTTCCAATCTGAAAATCAGAATTGTGTAAAAATAGAGTTGTCATAAACAAGGCTAGCAACAACGATTGCATAAGACAAAGCTTGAAAGCTTTTTTTATTTTTATTGGGCCACATTTCCAGATTTGTACAAGGTACATGTTAATTCCTTTGAGGCTTTAATAAAAACACACATTTTTCAGCTTATGAATAAAGATGTCATGTGCCATTTTCCAATTCAATCAACATATTTAACAATGTTTATTTTTTTCACTTCACATCACTTTCATCCTTTGCATCCCACACAATCTTGCAATAATGGCATTCAACATAATTTAGTCTTAACACAATCAACACCAATCAATTAGATCAATGACATCAAGTTTCCTTAACATGACCATTTGACATCAATGCCAACATTACCAATATTCTCCCCTCTGGCATTGATGGCAACACAACCATTCCTTCTTCCTCCATACATCTGTTTTTTACCTCCCCCTTTGAAATCAATGGCAAGAGGTGATAGTGACCAATCATTTTGTTGTTCAAGTCACACGAGCCTTTGTTGTTGTAGAGAATGATTAATAATGAAAAACCTTTCCTGCAATTCCCCTCAAATGAAAAATATCTACATGATTTGTATTGTTCACAAAAATGCAATGTTTATTTGCAAAATGACAAAAAATATTTAAAAATTGTCCTTGTTTACTTTTTCAAACATGTTGCTTATTACCTATTATTTCATTTAGACATTATAAGTGGCATCATTGTTTCCAAGAAACCCTTACACCATGTATCAATGCGTAATATTTTTATAAGTACCAAGGAGAAATTTTCATCCTTTCTTTCTATAATATTCCCTTTGATAGATTAAGACATAGAACTTTGAAATCTGCGTTAGAAGTTGTGGCATAGCATTTTTGTAGACTAGGGATTGTGACCAAATTTCAACACAATGTAATGCTAGACACTATATCTATATCTATATATATATATATATATATATATATAGAGAGAGAGAGAGAGAGAGAGAGAGAGATAATTTATCTCTATCTCTCTCTCTCTAGATATATATATATATATATATATATATATATATATATATATATATATATATATATATATATATATATAGAGAGAGAGAGAGAGAGAGAGAGAGAGATTTGAACATTGTCTACACGATGAACCTTCTCCAATGAATACTACTCCAATGAATATAAAAAACATGAATAAACAATATTTAGGTTGCTCCAAAATGCATTGAACATATATACCATTTTTCATTAAAGTATTGAGACATATCTACGCTACTCCTTTTGCATTTCAAATAGGCTACTCTAAAAGAATATATATATTGTTTCATTGTATAAATTTCTTGTCCAAGTTATTGATACCTTTTGGGCTGCTCCAAAAAGGCGTTGACCAAATATATTATACCATATCCCAATATTAAACATTGATATATTCTGCACTACTCGAAGTTATTGATAGCTATATGTGCTTGTCAAATTTATTGATACCTTATATGCCATAAATTTTCATATATAACCTGGTTTATTGAATGGACCAATGCAAACATGTGCCAATGCTAAAATAAAAGGCTAAAAATAAGAGAGGACATTGCTATATGAAAGAGAATGCATTAATCCATTGCTCAATGCTGTATGAAAATATCATTTTGATTTTAATGTTGTTATACATATAATGTTGTATAGATATAACATGGTTCGTTGTATTCAATATCGGTTAAAATTATAGCTCTTTTTTTTTGTAAATTTCGTAGTGCCTTACCATTTTCTATTTATCAAAAAAGAGAGAAAGTTTCAACATATAAAAATTTGGTAGCCTCAACCTGCATGAAGGAAACCAGGTCTGTTGGCCACTTTAAAGTGTTAAATGTCATCCAATACTGAAACAGTTTCTTTCGTCTACTATTTTCCATTTCCATTTTACTGTAAAAATCAAACTATAACCAAAAAAATGAAAAATAAAAGCTAGCCACAAAATTCATGGAAACTTAGAAAATCATTGTTTAACCGTTGAAGAGTCTATAGGCGCTAGGTCTTTTGTAGTAGAGCTCGACATGTCAACTTTCTGCATAGATTGAATTTATCGTTCGATTCTTCCAATTCGAGTTGTAGCATGATACTAAGATACTCTAATATCCATAATTTCTTTTTTGATTTCCTGCAGAATTGAGACCACATTGGGATTTCCTTCATTTTCCTGTAAACTTTACAAAGCCTTGGCCAACACACATTTGAAAATCCAATAAGTATGGATGGACTGGTGAAAAAGGTATAGTCTCCCTCTTTTGTTCTCGTGGTCTAAAACAAAATCCATGGTATCCTATTTTACTTCTATATCTTATTCCTTACTATTACTTTCCCTCTCATAGCCTTGGATTACATTGCCAATCTGTGGTGGATTTATTTAGGAGTAAACATCGAAGAGAATCTCCATGACCTCTTTCTTCATCTTTCTGCCTTGATTGCTTGGACCGGTGGTGGGTTTTGAAAGATTCTGCTTCCATTTTTCTTAGGCATGAGAGAAATTTACCCAAAGAATTGAGATGATAACAAGCAGAAGGCAGCAGGGGGTTCTGAAACACAGTTCAATAGACATAGTCGGGATAACCAAAATCGCCATATTTTTTCAGTTTGGAAATATAAAAGGCCTTACTTTAATGACATACTAGAATAATTCAAAAGTATTGTTGAAATTAGAAAGAGAATGATGCCTACCCTCACAGATATGATTTGCATGTAATCCCTCTAACCTACCCATGAATTTACTCTTACCATTGTTATTACAGTGAGCAGGAGGGAAATTAACAATGAAAAGAACCAGAGCCATAACATACCAAAGGAGCTAGAGTTGTAACCATTTTAGACCTGTCACTACCTTGCCTTCGGATCCCCCTGGAGTTTTTCAGCCGAGAAAAATGCTCTACCAACTCTTCCCTTCTTTCTTTAACCGACTGCTCCACTTCTTCCAAAGATTATCTGACATGATTAGTTGGTGCTCGTCTGCTGCCATTATTAACCAGCATGCGAAGGTACCTGCCTCCTTCCAGCTGTAGGTTAGAGTTTTAATGATTTAGAGCGACGGTGTGGTGCGCGCCACCACGTGACTCCACCTACTGGCCTTCATTTTCCACATAGCACCCCGATTGGGGGGTTAATATTATAGCTTTATTTTAAACATTGTATACAAATATTCATTAATCCAACATTGTTTTCAACGATGTATCCAGTAACACTTGATTTTAACTTTGTATGCATATACATATAACATATATCAATTAGTCCAACAATGTAACTAGTTTTTATCATCCCTTGGTGTTCCAAAGATTGGTGTTTATTAATCCAATGCTTGGTTTTGATCATCGCATGGTTGGTGTTCCAAAGATTGGTGTTTATTAATCCAATTCTTGGTGTTGATCATGGCATGGAATAGTACTCATTGTTTTTAATTATTGGTAACTACCATAGGTTTCTTGCTTAACGAGTTATATGACATGGTGGAGGCAACAAAGCTATAGTGTAACTAGTCCATAACCTACACAAAAATCCAAAAAAACTCATAAAAAAATGTGATCTTCAAAATAGCTCCATAACAGGTAGCTCCATAACAACGTAGCTCTATAACAATGCATCTCCAATGTAGTCCATTCAACAAATGAATAACAATTCATCTCCAAAAACATCATATTCAAGCTTCATGACAATGCATTTCCATATAACCAGTGACCTCTTTGGAGTTGTATTATCTGTCAGCAAAGTGATTGTAATTTCCCTCCTATCAAATGTACAATATGAATAACATATAATAAGCTCCATAAGGAAAAACACTCTGAATAATAATAATAATAGCATTGTCATAATAATCAAGGAGAACATTGTTGTCTCAAGTAATATATCACATTGAATTCCAACAACAATAACGTTCTAATAACACATTGAATACCTCTCTAACAATTCAACCATAATAACGCATTGGATTCAAATTACAACCATATAACAATAACACTCTCCTTCTCATATGAATAACGTTTGTCAAAATAATATATACTCTACTCAAACATTGAAAATAACTTGTTTCAAATATAAGGTTGCACTATTTAATTGTAGCATTCCTTGTATGGTGTTATAAAATTTCTATGGTTTCATTATTTAATTGTAATATTGCTTGTATAGTGTTATAATATTTCTACCAAACACTGCATGAATGTTGATACCAATTGATGTATGTTGCTCCAACGACCATTTCCCAGGTTGGAAGAACTGCATAACATCATTATGTCAGAGATAATGAACAAGATTCCTTCTTCTAAGTTGCTCTTTTCCTCGCATGAAGAGAAGCATCATGTGAAAATATAACATATTTAGTCTATGGATGTCAAGGTTGTCAATATATTTTATCTAAATTTTCTGTCTTAGACTATCTCTACTCCAATTTCTATTCCTATTAAATTTTGAATAGCCATAATTATATTCTTGACCACATAGTCATTATTCTTCCTTTAGTTACGTTCCTTACCAAAATTCATTCCTTATCATTACATATGGGAATTTTTTAGAGTGCTCACTTCTCTTTATTTCCTCCTTGAAATGCTTGCCTACTCTTTTAGTCTCTTCTTGTGGTCAATTCACACAAAACGGATTTGGATCAGTTCTTGATTTTAGGGCTTTGTTTCACTTTCATTTGTAGATTTTGAGTGTATGTAGACATTCAATATATCAATGCTGGTGATACGTTGATAAACTCTTGTTTCCATCCTTTCCCAATGTATGAAATTGTTTAATATATAAATGTTGGTGATGTCTCTTTTACTAGCAAGGGATGGCACAATTTGTGTTTTCTTCTTTTTCATTTCTAATGCATGTATTCTCCTTTACTAGATAATTTCTCTAGCAATAGAATTTTATTTGCTTTTAGTTTTTGCACTTCATTTGCATTTATATCTTTATTTATTTTTTCAAATGTTTTTTTCTTCAATGATCTACACAATACCATTGTGTCAAAGATATTTCTATTCCATAGGTATGGAGAATGGCCTCTGCATATGATGTTATTTCTTCTTCTGCAAATGAACTCTATGTTGTATAAGTTCTTCAAGGAATTTATACATTAATACTTCAAGCATTCACTATTTGTATACATGAGATAAAAAAAAAATATAGCATTAAAATCTTTGTGCTCTTAATAAGATGCACAATGATTTAGAAATCCTAGTGATGCAATGAAATGTAGAAATGTAGCTTAATCACTTGCTTCCCTTCTAATTGTAGAAACTATTTTATAGTCTTCTTCAATAGTGGTTATTGAAATCATAGAAGATATATGCATGCAATGATCATTTATGGCCAATATTGTACTTTCTCATTTTCTACTACAAATAATATGGTTCAGATGTCGATCTCATCATTCTTCCTAATGAGGGCTACAAGAACACAGACATAAACATATATAGGATTTTCTAGTGGGCTTGATGGAAGTACCTTAGATTTTTCTTTCACACACACACACACATAGATATATGAAGAGATCTCATTTTTTCTTTATTCATAGATCAAATGTTAGTTGAATACATTAGTTATCCTAATGCACAATATTGATGCATTCCATATACATATTTATATTTATAAGAAGCTAAATAATTGTGAGAAAATTCTGATAATGCCAATATACAATGAGGTAGACTCTTCTTTCAACATGATTTGACTAGATATGCAAATATATAACAGGACTATGTACATTTGAGAATATTTATTTACATTTATATATAGGACATATACATATGTACATTAATTTTTTTTTCATAATATTTTGAATTAAAGAATGAACCTTTTAATGATGAACTTGACTGATGTTTCTTGTTCCTGAAGAACATGACTTGATCTTGCAATTTGATGATGGTCTTTTGTTCTTGTTGCTTCTTGACTACTTAAAATTCTTAACAAAATCATATGCTTCTTATTCCTCTTCTTTACTCCTTCGTTCTGTTGTAGTTCTCTTGTAGTATCCCCTTAGATAGTGCACTAAATTTTATATTCTCTATTGCTCAACCACTTTTTCTCTAAGGAAGTGGTACTTTATAGGGATATATTTAGTCTTTGAATGAAGCACAAGATTTTTCGAAATGCTTATTGAACTTAATAGATACAGGTTCACTGAAACTTACCTTCATATCTTGTAGAGTTTGTTTCATCCACAAAACTTGTGTGCAACACGCAACAATTGCTATGTATTTAGCTTGTTATCCTCACAACTTGCCTAGTCCACATTTTTTTATGTTGTCAATGTAAAGTTCTTACCTTTTGGGTACCATAGTCCATAGTCTATAGTCCCTTTCAAGTATCTGAATATAATCTTTGTTTCTAGTAGATGACTCTGTTTAGGTGTTGATCAATATCTTGCGAGAATGTTATATTTGGTCTAGAGTTTGTTAGGTATAATAGGCTTCCTATCATAGATCTGTAAATATTTTGGTCAACATCAAGAAATTCATCGTATGCACATAACCTTCATCCAATTTTCATGGGGGTTCAGACAGGTTTATAGCCTTCCATTTGGAACCTTTTCAAAATATATCTTAGATATTTCTCTTGAGAAATGAATATGCCTTCTAAATTTTGTAAAATTTGTAGCCCTAGGTAAAGGTAAGTTCTCCAATCATTGACATCTCAAATTCAGGCTTCATCTCTTTAGAAAAACATTTTACTAGATGATTCTTATTTCTTCCAAACATAATATCATCCACATACACAACCAAAATTAGTAATTCATCTCCATAAGCCTTTATGTGCATATTACTATCAACTTCTCCTATCTTGAAACCATGTTTTTGAAGATACTTGTCCATCCTAGAGCACCATGCCCGTAGTTCTTGTTTAAGTCCATACAATGCCTTCTTTAGCATGTAAACATGCTTAGGATTATATGATAATAAAAATATTTCAAGTTTTTCCTTATAGACCTATTCCTCAAGTTTTCCATTTAGAAAATCAGACTTCACGTCCATTTGGTATATTTTGAAATCATTCTAAAAAGCCGAGGCCATAAAAATCTTGATTGCCTCCAATCTTGCAACTAGTTCAAAAGTTGCTTCATAGTCAAGATCTTCTACTTGTGAGTAAATTTTGCACGCTAGTCTGGAATTGTCTCTAACAATTTGACCCTTTTCATTCATCTTGTTTTTGAATACCTACTTTGTACCATTGACATTCTTTCCAACTAGTCTTGGTATCAGTTCCCAAGTATTGTTCTTTTCAATTTTTTCTAACTCCTCGTTCATATCATCTATCCAATTTTTGTCTTTACTTGCTTCATCAAAGTTCTTTGGTTCAATCTGTGACAACATAGCAATATGAACTTGGTCTAATCTCTCTGTAAATTTCCTCCCTATTTTCACTCCACTTTTATCTCCAATAATTTGACATTCAGGATGATTCTTTTTTGTATGACTTGAGGGGACTTCTGAATGAGTCTTTATCTTTTCTAATTCTTCATCGTGTACTTTATTTTCTTTATTTTCATGATGATGATGATCTGGAGGATTGATAAAACATGTACTCTTGTTCTTATTAGGAAATTCTTAATCAAAATTTATATCTATGCATTCCACAATCTTATGCGATCTTTTATTATAGCACATGTATCCATTACTTTTTGATTAATATCCCAAAAATATTCCCTCATATGATCAAGCATTAAAATTTCATATCTTTTCATCATTATTTTTGACATAGAATTTACTCTCGAACACTTTAAAATATTTGATTGAAGCTCGCTTACCATTCCATAGTTCATAAGGTGTCTTATCAAAGTTTGGTCTGAGATGTGCCTTATTGAGAATATTCACTATTGTATGTATGACTTCTTCCTAATAGGTTTGTGGAATGTTTCTTTCTTGCATCATGGCTCTAGCCATTTTCCAAGCATATTTTTTTGTCTCTTTGCAACTCCATTTTGTTGAGATGTGTCTACAATAGTATACTGTCGTTTTATTCCAAGTTCATCATACAAGTCTCTAAACTCATCTGAAGTAAATTCATCTCCTTTGTCTGACCTGAATCACTTCATCTAGCACCCTGATTGATTTTATGCTAATGCCTTGAATATTTTGAACTTCTCAAATGATTCTAACTTATTTATAATAAATTCCACCCATATCAATCTATAATAGTCATCAATTATCAACATCAAGTATTTTTCTCTTCCTAGTGCTTTTGTCCTGTAAGGTCCACACAAATCCATATAAACTAGTTGTAAAGGATTACTACTTGACAATTTATCCTTGAATTTGAATGATGTTCATGTTTATTTTCCCATTTGAGATGACTTTCAAGTAGTGTTTTTAGGATTCTTTATTTTTGATAGATCTCTAAATACTCTCTTCTTACTAATCCTGATGATGTGATCAAAATCAATATGCCTAATCTCCTATGCCATACCCAACATTCATCTTGTTTGATGATGTGGCATTCTTCATTGCCTTCCTTCAAAATGTATACATTATTCTTTGTTCAAAATCCTTTAGCTAGAATATTCTGAGTAGTTTTTGACCTAATTTGATAGTTTTGAGCTCTAAAGAGAACATAATAGCCTTTTTCACACATCTGACTTACACTGAACAAATTATATTTTACACCATCTACAAATAGTACATCCTGAGCCTTTTCTCTTCTATTATTCAGACTAACAATAAACATTCTTCTACTTATTCTTGCTTCATCATTTCCTAAAGTGAAATTCCCAGTTTTATTTTCATTGAGGGATGCAAACTTGATTTTATCTACTGTCATATGTCAATAGAAACCACTATACACCTACTATTTACTATTTTTATCTTGAGCATATAAAAATAGGTCACACTTGTCACATTTATTCTCTTCCTTCTTCTTTATCCATTGCATGCATCATATGTTCTACAATTGTTCTCATATGGAAATTGATTGTCTTTAATATGGAATTCATATGACTTGTGCCCAAAGTTATGATAGTAGAAGAATTCAATGATATCAATGAGAGGAGAAAATGAATTTGTGTCTAGATTCATGTTTGTTTTGATGTTTGTGAATATATTGTTAGCCTCACTTCTCTTATAATTCCTCATATTATTTCTTCTAACATAAGCTCTGAAATCTATGGCTTTATTTACAGAATTTTTATATCAGTAAAAATACCCATAAAATCACTTTCGTACCTGGTAATGGATGACATTTTTGGATATAACCATCTTGAAAATTGATAATTTTTTCTTGAAGAAGTATGTTCCATGATATTTTTTTGTTTGATTCTCAATTCCTTTTGTCTTCTACACTTTTTTGGTAGTGCTTATTTATTGTTGTTCATTTGATGTTGAAGTGTTGCTTAAATTTTTGTTCACATATTGATGTGAACTATCATTGTCTCCTTTGACATCTCTTACAAAAGTAATTTTTTTCCCCTCTCCCTTGGATTCATTGGATTCTCCTTCATAGCCTAACCCAGCCTTCATGAGTGGAGACCTATAAGCATTTAATATCACATCTACTTTTTCAGATCTTTTTATACGTTGAATATTCATGTTCAAATTATTTTTTTCCTTTTCTAGCCTCTTCTTCAGAGTTACTGCCTCTTATTCCAATCTTTCACATTTGTGAATTTTCTCCTTTATTTGTTGCATCAGAATATATTCCACCTTATTTTATTATTCAAGTTCAAGTTTCAGCTTGATAGTTTCTTCTGAACTTGATTCTTCTGTTACATATTTCAACAAAATATCTTTCTACTTTCTATTTTTTTATTTAATATTGTATATTTCATCCAGGGCACTGATAAAGTCCCCCTCAAGATCTACCTCACCTTCCTATTCTTGTTCATATTCCTCATAATATTTTTCAAGTTCTTCCAAGACCATCAACATGAATTCACTAGTTCCATCTTCGCTAGAGGATTCATTGGAACTTTCAGATACACTACTATCTTCTTGAGCATAGATTTTTTTTCCTTTTAAAATTTTTGTATTTCTGCATATTATTAGACTTGTTCTTTTCTTTCCCTCCAGGTTGATTTTATTCTTTCTTATCGGGACATTTGGAGTCATAATTCCCCACTCTTCCACAATTGAAACACTTAAATGGATGTTTTTCTTTGTACTTAATTGTACCTTCCTTCAACCTTTTGAAAAAAAATTCTTCTTCTTCATCAAAACCTTAGCATGAACATTCCTTTTTTGCTATAGAATTTTCTTCCTTGAAAGTTGCATCTCTGGTGACTGACTTCCCTTTTGGAATTCTTATCTCATATGTTTTCAAGGAACCAAGTATTTGATCCTTGTTCAAATTTCCAAAGTTTTTCATCTCTTCTATATATGAAACCTTATGATTGCTTCTCCTAGACCCATCATGACATTAAAAATTTCATCAACTATTAAAAAGAACTTATAAATATCTTCATCTTCATTCATTTTTAAAGTCTCAAAATGCATTCTATATGCTTGTAATTTTTCCATATTTACCCTTTTATCTCCTTCATGCATATTTTCCAACTGAACACATTTATTTAGTTGTCTTATAATGCATTACATTAAAAAATTTAGACTCACATAATCCACTTAGAAGTGCATTCATAGCTTTTGCATTAGCTTTAAATTCTAGTTTGGCATCTTTGTCACTAGTCGTTTCCTTTTGTTCTTCATACCCAACCATCACAACAACCCAAAATTCTGCTCCAAGATATATTAAATATATCTTCATTCTCACTTTCCAGAAAACATAGTGTGTACTTGTAAGCAGGGGGGATTTATTTATTGAGTATCCTTCTTGACTAGCCATTCTACTAATTTAGGACCTCCTTCCAGTTGTTACACTGATATTGAAGGAACCAACTCTGACACAAATTGATATATATGTTTGGAAATTAATGGGAGGGGGCTGAATTAGTAATTTTAAACTTTAAGTTTTTCTCAACTTGAATTTTTTCTTATGCAAAGAATTACTTATGTATATGCTAAGTTATTAATGGTTTCTTTTTGTAGTTATATAGAGAGACATTTGGAGATATACATATTCATAATCAACAGAATTCACACAACATTCAAGAAATAACACATGAAGACACCAAATATAAGTGGAAATAAATAAGGGAGAAAACCACAATTTTTTGCCTAAAGTGATGTGAAGGAAAGATCCTACATCCCAGTTACATCATAATTTTGTAGGCTCCAACATATAAGAGACCCCTACCTCAAGGAAGCTCCAACTGTTAGGTCCCTATATTACTAGTGTAGTCCCTTATTTTTGTTAGTGTAGCCCCCTTATTGTCATTGTTGTACCTTTGTAACCCCCATATTGTTATTATTGTGCCCTTACATTATTATTGTTAGGTCATCTTGCATTATATTGTGACCCCATGGACTCTTATATATATAAAGGAGGTTGTTTCATTTGTATCATCCAAGAATTTTTCATTTATGTAATGTAAAGGAGGTTTCCCACTTGAAGTGGCTTATTTATAAGGCGTTGATCTCTCTTTTCTTCTATTTTTGGAGTTGGTTTCAAAACATTTGGTATCAGAGCTTTGCATTTTAGGGTTTTGCTGCTCCAAACAGGTCATCGTGGAATTTTCGCTATAAATTTTTTTCTACGAAGGTTTAGAAGCTGAAATTTTTAACAAAAGAAGCCGAAATCCGGAGGAACTTCATATAAATATTTTAGATATTGGTTCGCAATATATTCAGAGATATGATCTGTGGAAGTTAGGGTTTTTTCAGGCTCCCTAATTTCATCTAAAAGAGGTGACCTTGGGAAAATCATCATAACTCTCTCTTTGAGAATCATATTATAATTTTGTAAAGTTTGGACAAAATTATACTTGTTTTAGGTTATTGTGTATAAATTTCAAAGCTGAAGGATGAAATAGTGACACGTGACATGTCTTACAAGTTCGGTCGATTGAACTAGTCCATAATTAGGTCATTGTGGGAGATTGGGAATAACTTTTCCTTGAAGCATCCAAATTAGGTTAGACATGTGGCATTAGAAATAAGATTCAAATGGATACTACATTATATAATTTCAAATATTGAAGATCCGAAATCACAAAGATAATTCATTTTCATTATCGAGCTCCTCAAAAGCAAGAAAAAGGTGTGTATTTTGTTTTGAAATTGCACAAGTCTTGTTTGAAAAATCAGTTTGAAGTGATTCCAAGGGCATATTGAAGCATAGATATCAATAATGGGTTCTAAAATTCCCCTTAAAAAGAATTCAAAACCCATTAAACCCCCATAATATTATACTATGACTCATGAAGATGAAGAATTGAAACATGATATATCAAAATTACAAGAGCATGTGCACCAAATTTTTCTCTCACAAAGAGCAACAAAAAATGAAATGGAAGTTTTGAAGAAAGGTGTGGAAGCTAATATTGATGGTTTGAAGAAGGGAATGAATGCTAAGATTTATGGTATAGAAGAAAAAATGAAATACAACATGGAAGACATGAAGAATGATCTAAAATCATACATGGAAGTTTTGAAAAAGTTGATACAAGAAATGATTCCTAATGGCGAAAACATAGTAGAGGAAACTCATGATGAGAAAAAAATAAACGTTAATCATGATTTCATAAACTCTAATGTTGTATTGAAGACCCACCATATTCAAAAGATCGATATGAGGAATTTTGATGGCAAGGATCTCGTAACATGGATACTATAGATGGAACAATATTTTGATCTGAATAATGTGCAAAACACACAAAAGGTACACATTGGAACTTTATATTTAGAACAAAGTACATTTTTATGGTATCAATGGCTTTATTCCCATAAAAAAATTATCACTTGGTTAATTTTTACGAAGGAAATGATAGCACTTTATGAGGATACAAAGAGCAACACCTTCTTTAGCCAATTGATAAATATCAAACAAAAGGGTTTAGTGGTGGAGCACATTGAGGACTTCCAAAAATTTAATATAAGGGTAAATGATATTCTAGAGGAACATAGGATTGATGTATTCATAGGGAATTTCCAGGATAACATCCAACATGAGGTTCACCTTTGGGAACCTGATTCATTGGAGAAGGAATTCATGTTGGCAAGAAAAATTGAATGTAAAATTATCGCAACAAGGAAGTGTACCACTCTCATCTATAAAGATGGAAGTGTTGCTACTCCTAGAATTCCACAACCTAGAAGGTTGACACCACGAAAATTGGAAGAAAAAGGAGCAAAAGAGCTTTGATACAGTTGTGATAGAAAATACACTAAAGGTCATAAGTGTGCTGAGAAGAAATTATTTTACATAGATTGTGAATAGGAGGAAGAAAATGAACAAGAAACTTCAAAAAGAAGGGGATATACACTAGGAAACAACCTTAGAGAAAGAAGACATGGTTCTAACCATATCGTGTAATGCATTGGCAGGAATTACCACTCCTCAAACTCTTAAGATAGAAGGACATATCAAGAAGAAAAAGGTAATAGTGTTGATTGATTCGGGTAGTAGCCATAATTTTATTCATTTTAAGGTAGCCAAGGAATTGAATTGCTTCCTATAACAAGCACCAAAATGTCAAGTGATGGTTGAAAATGGAGGAACTATAAATTTCTCCAAAAGAATCCATAATATCAAGCTAACCATGGGGGAATATGTATTGAATAGTCCAATTCTTTCCATTCCAATGGGAGGTGTTGATGTGGTATGAGGAGTACAATGGTTACAATATTTGGGGACGATAGCTTTTAATTTTCAAGAACTTTTTGTTATAGCATCATTTATCACCATCAGATACTTGATGACTTATGAATTGGCCTTGGGAAACCCTTCTCTTCAGACTTGGACATATTTCTCAAAAAACAGTTTCTCAAAACCCATACACGATTCTTTCCAGATTTTTCCTTGTATACACATGAGTCCATACATAGAGAATCGCATATGCCTTTTTAAACATTAAAAATAGATATAATTTCCCTACTTTTAAGGTGGGGTTTACGGTTTTTCCTGTAACTTAACTACCCCAACCCGTGGCCTAACTGTTCCCAATTGAAAAACTAATATGAGGGAGTATAAAAGCCCCTCAAGGGAATGGCTTAATGGAGGAAGAGAGAGAATTATAGATATTATACGTTGTTGAAGCCCTATCCAAGTCTGATATTGCCCCTGTGCCACCTGCACTTCCTAGATATTTTCAGGAAACCCTTGTTTCCTTGATATGTTCACTCACCCTATGTGACATCCATTGTGCACTACTCCTGGAAGAAATTTTGTGAGGCTAGGGATGGACGGATCTAGAAGATGGTATGCTCAAGGCCATGGTAGATTTCAAGTGATATCTCCACATCTATTTACTGTACATGCCATTAATAAAAGAAGTTCTATCTTGTTCCTGATGTTCACGTGTGATTTATCTCTTATATATGTGTAATGATCTTAAATAGTTCATTTATTATTGTTTTTATGAGATTATGCATGCTTTTCACTAACATCTATAACATATATATGTTGTACAACTAGGTTTTTGTGCTTGTTCTTTGCTGGTTTGCAGGTTCCGGAGCACAAATATTTGCAGGGGGTTTGCACCCTGCAGGATCTACTACAACCGAAGGATATACAGGTAAGGTCTGCAACCTTTAGTTTGTAGTTTAAAGCATAGAAGTTGATTAAGTGAGTCCTTCTTGTGATGACATGCCCCTGATCTATGAAGTTTTATCAACCCAAGATCTTAGGGTAACATTACCCGCAACAGAACTAGTGACTCCACTAGGGATTACCTTCATGTAATTCCTAGTTTGGGTTTTTTTATCTGTCTTGTAGGTTCCCTGGTAGGTTTATCACTTTTTTATAGTCTAGTAAGTCTTTTTTCAATCAGACAAAGGACCTAGTTTCTTGAGCAGGCTTGAATTTTACTTTTTTCCTTATTTTTGTTTCCATACACAACTTAGTCTCTACATAGTCATGTATGCCTCCTATATTTTCCAAAGGAACCCGCGTATACGCAAGTTTCCTTGGTTACAGTCGCGTATATGCGCTTGTTTCATATTGCAAAACTGCATATGCCTGGAAAAATTTGAAAATTTAAGTTTCTAGCCTTTGTAGTCTTTTATGTCTGTGGTGAACCATTCATGTGGTGTCTTTAAGATGTTTGGACTGTGTTTATGGTGATTGCATATCCATTTCTCTCTTGTTCTTGTGAAAACCTAGCCATTTGGTAAATTGCCTATTTTGTGTGATTACAATTGCGGCTGTAGCACCAAGATCTCTTCCTAGAGTTCTTGGTTGTTCTGACAATTCAGAACAGTGAGCCTATATTTGTTTTCTCTTCTTGGCCTTATGCATTGGTTCACTTGTGGTTTTCTCCCTCTTGGAATATCTTGGTTTTCTTGATTTCTTGGACTAGCTTCTTAGCGAATCTTGAAAAATTCCTTTTTCGTTTTTTGAGTTGTTATTAGCTGAAAGATTGTGCAGCTGTACTGAACTAGTTGTTTGAGTTCCTTGTTTCTTCATACTCATTAGGGTCCTACTACGAAAGTAACATAGTTGGCTTGAGCACTTTCAAGCCTTGTTGAGACTCATTTTTCTTGATTCTGGTTCTTGGGTAGTTTATGCTTGTCTTCTTGAAATCTTTTTCCTTTCATTATAAGTGAAAATCCCAATATATATATATATATGTATATATATATATATATATATATATATATATATATATATATATATATATATATATATATATATATATATTCCGTAGCTTTTGCTTTGAGTTTGTTTTTACGGTTTCATAATATCTTTTGAAGCTTTTTCGTTGGTTTCTAGTTTTTGGTTCTTGGCTTAATTTTGAAGGAAGTCTTCCCTTGATTTCTATCTTTTGTGTCAAATACATTTTGGCATTTTTATGTATAGGAGTTCTATTTGGAGCTAGCCTTGTTTTCTGTCAAAAAGTGATCGAACCATTTAGTTTCTAGAGACTCTTTTCACTTCTTTAGAGTTAGCAATCTTAGAATTTTCATATCAATTGTAGTTTGCATTAAGTGCATTGAAGCATTTTAGTCTTTTCCATATTTTTCTAAATTTTGTGAAGTGTGAGTGACTAAAAAGAAAAACAAAGTTTTTGCTTATGTTGTTTCATAGAACCCATGTAGAGATCTCTTTTCATCAAAAGGAAATTGTTGCATTCGCATGTTGCTAGGTTTTCATTGATTTCTTTCGCGTCAACAAAAACCATCAGTTTCACTTCCGTATACTTGTGACTTACGTAACAGCCATTTTAAAACAAGCAATATAATTTAAAACAAATATAAGTTTTTGTATCATTGTCATTAATCATACACCAACTAGCTAGGTTGTAGGGCCTTGGAATAGGTGAGTGGAGAGTTAAGTCTCCAAGGCCGCTCAAACTATTAAACATAGAAAGTTTATTAAAGAGCGAAATCCAACACCACTAAGTGACTGAGAAATATCTCCTCCAGAGAGTCAAGCACAAGGGATAGTGCAGGCAGAGAAGAGAGATACCCCCTCTACTATTTGTTGAATATTGACCTAAGATCATTTCGCCCACCTACCGATACAGATTGGTGCCCCCAGTTGCCTCTCCTAGGGATCACATAGGTGACTATGGGGGAGAATACCCATGGTACCTGAGACAGATGTTTCATAACTTCCATCAGTAATTTTGGAGGGTGCCCTTGTGAAGCTTGCGGACTTGCACTGGTAAAAGGTTGTTGTTAGGAGGTCAGCGTAATTGTTTCCGTTACCTTTGCTAGTAGGCATGGGGGGTAATTACCCAGACTATTTTCAGAAGGTCCTATTATTTCTCTTTCTTGTATTTTGGTGTCTAGTCCTCATCACTTGGAGTAGAAATACCTGAGAGCTACTTGTCTAGCTGTATCTTAGGAACTTTTTAGAGTGTGATATTTTCTCCTAGATTTCTTAGCTTCTTATATTTTTAGAGTCTAAAATTAATCTCTTAAAGTGGCTGACTGATTACCTCATCGATCGAGGAGGCTTCACGAGCTTTCTCCTGCAAGTGCCGAGCCTTCTTCAAGAAGGCATAGGAGTAATTTGGTGGGTGATTTTCACCCAGTGATTTCGAATGCAATGGAGAGTGATCCTCCATTAGGGATTTTTATTTCTATGGGTGGTTCTGGTGTTAGTGTCAGTGTAGAGAGGAGTGCTCCACTCATATTTAGAGTTTTATTTCCAGTAGAAGAAGTTGATGTAGAGGAAGTTCCTCAACCTACTGAGTCTCTTCCATCTCCTCTTCCTACTAGTTTTCCTGATGTTCTTCGGTACATTGGGCCCAAGTCTCAAAGATCGGCTAGTCCTTTTCCATCAATCCCTTTCTTTCGATGGCCATGACTGGGAACACAGTTTCGGCTGTGAACACTGCAAGTGTTCAAACTCCTCTTTCAGTTGAGGGAGGAGGAACTATTTCCATATCGACAATCACTTCTAGTGTTGTTGTACTTGGCTCTAGAAACACCCAGGCACATGCTTCTTAATCTGGTCCCTTTTGTTACGGAATGCCCACTAGTGGAATTCCTTCTTTCTCCTTTTCTACTACTTTAGCTGTCTCTGCACCCATACCTTCTATGACTAGTGGATCAAATTTTTTTAAATGGTTCCCCTTTGGAAGTGGTCATATCCCTCACTCGAACCCTTCCTTAGGATCAATGCCTTTTACCTCTCAGACTCAAGTTTTTACTCCTTTTTATGGAGGTCAAAGCTCTAATGTATTTTCGGGATGGAACCCCACTTTTACAACATTAGGAGCAAGGAGTCAGTTCTTCGCTGGTCAACAAGGGAATGTTCCTTTCCTTTCATCAAGTAATTCTCAGGATTTTTCTCTGTTTGCAAATTCTTGGAAACCTTACCAAGGGGTTTATTCTTCATTCAATACCTCGGTTAGAGGGAATGTTCCTTTGTATAGTAACTCTATGTTGGGAAGGGGTCCTTCTCTGAATTTTGGTTCACATGGATTTTCTTATGGCCCAACATTTTCTATGAAAAACATCTAGCAACCTGGTGCCTCAACAAATCCGGGTTATTATTTTTCAGAATGTGGGGAATCCTTCCTATGGGGGATGGAATTCTCAGGCTCCTCCACGCTTATCATTTCTAGAAATGTTAAAACTTAGATCACATTTTCTGAAGGGAAGACTGGTGAGGATCTGGTGGATCATGTCACCACTTTCCATTTATGGTGTTATTCAAACTTCCTAATTGATGACTCGATTATGTTGAGATTATTTCAACGAAAATTAACTGGAAATGCGTCCAAATGGTAAATCGAGTTAACTGGGGGCAGTTTTTCTACTTTTGGAGAGTTGGATACCATGTTGTTAAATCATTTTGAGTTACCTGTCCATTATGACACCGGAACTGACTTCCTAGACAATTTTCAATAGGACAAGGCAACTCACATTTATGATCATATCGAGGAATGGTGAAGAAGGAAAAGGCTCATTAAAGCCCAAATCCTGAATGAATTCCTTCTTGAATGGTTTTTGAAATCTTTACATCTAGAAATTTCTGAGGATGTATCACTTTCAGGGGTATTTTCTGAAGAGCGGGTTATTTTTAGGGCTCAATAGCTAGAACTGATTTATTCTCAGTTTGGAGTCCTTAATAAAAATTTCCAAATGCTCCTCACTCCATATTAGATCTAGCTAAAACTAAACTTGGTCCTCATGGTGATGGGCATATCAGTTTGATCGATAGCGGTACGGCTAACCTACTAAGTCAATTGCAGTAGTTTTCTATATAATCTGCTTCTTCTGGACAGGTTGTGCATTCTATGTCAACTCCTTCTGAACCCTTGGCAATTAATGCTATTCAAATTTATAAGCCCAATGGAAATCAACAATTCGATGGGAAGAAGAAGGGACGGAATAACAAGAAAAAGGATAAGGATGGGAAACGGAATGTGAACAAATCCAACGATCATGTTTGAGAGGGTAAGAAGGATAATAAAATAAAATGGATTTTCCACGCAAATTGTGCACTAGAGACCATCTTATGCACCTCTTCCCTAAAATTCAAGATGCACAATGCTTGTTAGCTCAACAGGGTTCTTCTAGTTCCTAGGTTGTGCTGACAAACCCTTTTTTCCAAGGGCAACAATTACTTTCTGGAGAAAATCCAAATACTGGGCTCCCTCTGGGGGTAGCCAGGAAGTGGAAAATCCATCAAACATATACATGATGAGTGCTCACGTAGATATCACTACGAGATATCGTGATTATGGTGAAGCTGAGTCTTCGAAAGCTAAGGGCGCTCCCAATAGTGCTGAGCTGTTCCATATTGAGAAGCCTACAGTTGAGCTTATACCTCGGATGCTGAAAGGGTCTACAAAGCATACGAAGATCAATCCTAATGCCAAGGTTTCCCAGAACTACTCGATTGTAGAATATTATGGTCAAATTACTTGTGTCATGTCTGCATTAAAGGTGCTCCAATCTTGTCCTACACAAAGGAGTGCATTTCCCACCGCCATTGGGGCTGTTGATCCGAAGAATTCTTTGATGATCACATTTGACATGTCAACTTTTAAAAAGAGACTTCCTCATCATATGGTTTTCCATATCAGGGAAACTTATCAGAAATTAAATATCTTTCAAATGATTTTTGATGAGGATGCTTCCACATGTGCAATGTCTCTTGCATGCTGGAACACTATTGGATCTCCCACAGTTGTCCCTTCAGCCACTCTTATGACTGCATTTGTTGGTCATTCTCACAAGCCACATGGTATTGTTCTAGCTTTGCCCATCTATGTGGGGGGAAAAACTGTTAATATCAAAGTTGAGATAGCTGATGTAAGCTTATACTATAACCTTATGTTGGGGCGAAACTGGATCTATCAGATGGATCCTATTGCATCCTCATTATTTTGTATTGTATGTTTCCCTCAGGCAGGGGGAATTATCATAGTTGACCACCTGGATTGTTCTCCTGTAGATCCGAATGTATCTTTTGACTCAACCATTCCTTTGGTGAAGGATACCAAGCAACATGATGAGAATTTGGGGGTTGGAATGTATACATCCTTGATGGGTACTTTTGATCTTCCACCTCCTTCAGTTCATATCAATGCTATCTCATCCTCCAGGGTTCTTATTCGGAGATAGTTCTTCAGAACTCATTATTTTTTGGACCCTTGGACCTTACTTTCTCCTACCTCCACATTAAAAGAAGGTCAAGTGGGTGGATTGGAATTTCCTATGTCTGTAGCTGAGATTGATTATAGATCTATTGTTGACTCTGTAGATTCCATTCCAGTTTCTCTTTCACCGGAGGAATTGGACGTAGATGTGGCTCCAGCTTGGACTCTCAGTTCATCTTCTGCTCAAGATTGCCTTAATACCACTCTTCCATCTGAAGAGGCCATCCTTGAAGCAATGAATAGCGTAGAGAGACTGTGGGATGATTTGCATCATCGGTCTTAATTTCTACCAGACTTGTGAAAATTTGAATCAAGTTTCCCTAGCCTTCAGTATTCTGGACCTGTTCACCCAGTCCTGAACCCTTTAGCACCAGCACAGGTTTTTTCTGAAGGGAACATGGTTTTTATTTCTACTAATACCCCAGTGAACATCTCCAGAGATCCCAACATCAGAAAGAATGTCTTCATTGGAGCCGAGTTTTCCCCTAAAGAAATTTAGAGTTACACCGATCTCTTTCGAGAATTTTGGGATGTGTTTGCTTGGTCTTATGAGGAAATTCCTGGTATAGCTCCATATATTGTCCAGCATGAGATCAACACATATGAAAATGCTAAGCCTATCAAGCAGAAGCTTCATCTGGTCAACCCTAGGAAGGCAGCAACTATCAAAGATGAGGTGGAGAAGTTGCTTAAGGAGGGTTTCATTTACCTCATTACTTTAACTGAGTGGGTTTCAAATCTAGTTCATGTGGATAAGAAATAAGTAACGATTCGAGTTTGCATCGATTTCCAGGACCTAAATAAACCATGTCCTAAAGATAATTACCCCATGCCATTTATAGATCACATTGTTGATGAATGTGCAGGGAATGAGATTTTCTCCGTCATGGACGATTTCTCGGGTTATAATCAAATCACTATTCATCCCGAAGATCAACATTAGACTACATTTATTTGTCCCTGGGGTACCTTTGCTTACAAGAGATGCATTTTGGCCTTAAAAATGTTGGAGCTACCTTTCAGCGGGCCATGTATTACACATTCCACGACATTAAACATATTATTGAGGAATATTTGGATGACTGAGCTACTCATTCTCACAAGATAATTGATCATCCTTCTCACCTTCGTCAAGTTTTTGAACGATGTCGGTATTACAAAATCTGGTTGAACCCTAATAAGTGTGTTTTCATTGTCACATCTAGTTGGTTGTTGGGATTCATCGTGTCTACGGAAGGGATTCAGGTAGATCCCTTTAGGGTTGAGGCAATACTTCAATTGCCTCCCCCATCTTCAATTCGTCAACTTCAAATTTTGCAAGGAAAAGCTAATTTCCTGCGGATATTCATCATAAATTATGCTGAGATTACAAAGGGATCTATGAGATTATTAAAGAAAGGAGTTCCATTATTTTGGGATGACTTTGCTCAACGCTCATTCAATTATTTGAAAAAAGCATTGACCTATACTCCTTTATTGAGTCCACTCGATTATAACATGGATTTCCTCATGTACCTTGCGACAATAGAATATGCCATTGCTATGGTTCTAGTTCAGGAAGATGATGCTCTTTTCGAGCATGTTATATACTACCTTAGTCAAGGTTTGGTAGGTCCTAAAATCCAGTATTCTCTGATAGAGAAACTTGCTTTGGCAGTTGTTCATGATGTTCAATGGCTTAGACATTATATTCTCCTTCGCAAAACATATGTTTTTTGAAATGGTCAATCCATTTCAATTTGTTCTCAGTAGACGAGTGATCGGGGGAAAATACAATAAATGGATTGTTATTTTGCAGGAATTTGATCTTGATTTTATGTCTGCCAAGTCCAAGAAATCATTAGTTTTTTCAAAATTGATTTCTGATTTGCCTTATGGAGAAGAGATTGTTTATGACGAATCATTTCCTGATGAACATATTTTTCTCATTTCTTCACAAGATCCTTGGTATGGGGATCTCATAGTTTTTCTCTAGACTGTGAATTTTCCCTCAACCTTTTCGAAAGATGAGCGCAAAAAGTTATGTCACTTATCCAAAAGTTATTTGATTATTGGTGAAACTTTATATCGTCACGGGGTTGATTCGATCCTTAGATGCTGCTTAACTCTTGAAGAAGCTGAGGTTGTGTTGAATGATTGCCACAGTGGAGCTTGTGGTGGTCATTTATCTGGGCTTGCTACAACCCAAAAAATCTTGCGTGCAGGATATTTTTGGCTTTCAGTTTTCAAAGATTGTATTGAATCTGTTAGTATGAATTCTAATCACAAGTGTAAGAAAAAATCTCACTTTAGCTGTGCATAACAAACAACCCTAACATCAAAGATGGCTACCAATTTCTTTAGATCTGCAGTTAGTTGACTAAGATAAATGCTACAAAATATAGATATATGCAGTAAAAGACATTAAGCAGTAAATAAAAGCAAGAGTTTCTCCATGCATCCAATAGACAAGACAAGAATATTTTTAAAGAATTTTTGTCTTTTTTGACACCTGGGAAAGGAACATAGAAATATGTTACCAGTTCCCCTCAATGGGATGGGTTCTAGTATGTCCTCAACACTTCAGATCTAAGATCTCTCTCTCTTGATGGTGTAGAAGACCCAGACAAAAAATGGAACCCAAAGGGAGCTCACAAGAAAAAGGGTAGCAAAATATGACCATGATGGAGGATCAAAATCAGGCCAAAAGTATTGATCCAGGGTGATCTTTAGGCAACAAAAGGTAGTGAGTGAATGGAAAAGTCCTTCTATTTATAACAAAATATTGAGTTAGTCTAGATAATGGTGCATAATTAAAATATTATTAACCAAATCTAGATCCAACTTTTATGGAATATTTTATTATATTTGTTGGAGGGAAAAAGAATTTGAATTTGGTCAAATCCCTTTATTTGTAAATAATAAATAAATAAATGATTTATTTATTCTTTTAAGGATGTTATTGAGAAATAATTAAATAAATAGTGGTTTATTCAATTATTTATAAATGATTTAGTCAAATTTAACAAGGAATGTTATTTAAATAATGTTCAAATAATTATTCCTAGAAAATAATAAGATAAATAATGATTTATCTCATTAATTATCATGTTTTGGGTTAAATATGACCAGGAATATTAATTAAGTTGTTGTTTAACTAATTATTCCTTGAGGAAAATAAAACAAATATGGATTTATTTAATATTTCCTCATGGGGTTCCCTATTTAGACCATGAACAACTTAATAAATTAAGGATTACTAAGTTATTTATCATAGTGAAAGTAATTTTATTTAGGGTAAAATTGGTCTTACATGGTGTACTTTGGTCCATCTAATAATAATAGGTTATATGACCAAAAATTGGTGTAACAGATTTCCCCCCAGCGTATGAGCATTAGGAGCTAATCGTATGACCGCAGTACATTGTAAGAACTCAATCTCTAGACACCGAAGGGGAAGTCAGAGAGAGAAATATAAGGTAGAAAAAAGCGCTAGAGGACAAGACCGTGAGGAGCCGAGACTTACAGGTGCGACAAGTCTCTTTTATGAGTGAGTACCTATGCTACAAGAGGTGGGGGAGGTATACCTATGCCCGCCGAGACAAAGTACAAAGAATAATGCATCTAGTAAACAAGGGAATGAACTATATAGTACATGCTGGCATGAGCATGAGCTAGATAGAAACATGATAATGGATCCCACATGCATATTGTGCCCAGGATAACAACCAGGACTTATACAATAATATATGTATACATGATATATAAGTACAACCAATGAGGCCCTGTAAATAGGAAAGGGCTTTGAAGATCTGAATGGCACATGCAAGCTAAAGAAGCGTTGCAAGTGGCTAAGGTCGGAACCAACAAATATATGGAGCTGCATCAAAGGCTGTAATGAAGAGGTCATTCGGACATGTGGGGGGATACCTGAAGGGCCACATCCTCATGAGGTCTGAAACATCTCACACACACCCAGGAATCACCAGTACAATCTGTTGTATCACTGAACAATCAATTATACAGATCTTGATCATGTCGTAAGGAGCTGGAGCTGAGAAATAATCAAGTCAAAGGGAAATAAGGATTCCTTTTGCTTGATCTGAGGCACTAAACAAGAGTGGAAGTTGGAACTAAGGTACACCACCCTCTAGACCTATCTTCTGGAATGAATGAGCTAATGTTGACAGAAGGAGGTCCGCGATAGTTGAGGCAATAAGGGAGCCTCAAATAAGGCATGAGAGATAATAGTAGAGCGACTGACAAGTGGAAAACATGGATGATGATGGAATGGGGGGTACTGTGTAGTGGGCTAATGAATTCCCTTGTTAGAGAATGAAGGGCATGGATGACTTGGTAGCAACTGACACAATATCAAAGGGGACAGGGGATAGTAGGACTGAAGGCCATAATGTGTGACACGAGAGAGGAAAAAAGAAATGAAGGATGGAGGACTATAGAGAGATACAAAGGGACTCGGGATAGACTCCATGGATGTGATGATGACTCAACTCGGATGTAAGGGCGACTCTGTGGGGACCATGAAAACATGAGTACAAGATGGTTACTCATGACTAAATTCAACATGAGCATGGACAAGTATGGAGGCAAAGTGGTGCCCCAAGTACAAGTGTTGCAAGTGAAGAAATTTGATTTTGAGGAGTGGTGAAGTGACCCTTCTTGGAAAAATGTGTGTTGGTGAAGTATCAAATCACAAAAAACTAAAAGATACCCATTTTAGATCTCGGTGAGAGCTTTCCAATAGTACAGATGATTTGTCAAACTGGGCTATGGTTTGGCCGTAGCTGGTGAAAGAAAAATATGGGGTTTCTCTTTTAATAAGGCATTTTCCCTCCAAGTTCACTCATTTGCGAGTGTAGTTGTGGTGAATGTAGACAGGAGATAAGGCCCTAAATCTTGCGGTGATTATAGAGGACAAATCGACCATTGGAATCGAGATTTGTCAGTTGTAGGTAAGAGGCATAAACCTACTCTTTCATTTCAGTGGATTGAAAGTTCAGTTTAGGTGCCCAGAGCTCAGGAACAGACCCCTGCTCCTCTTCATGGTTGGGTCATACTTTTTGGGGCAATATCTACGACCTAGGTAGCAAGTTTTGGGCAGAGAATTGCAACCTATTCCAGTATTTTGCCTAAGAAGTGTGACCTGACAGAGAGGGGTATTTCTATATTGTTTTTTGGTGAGAGCCAAGTTTTTATGTCTAGATGTAGTCTTTCCTTTTTGAACACTAAAAAATATGATGGTTTTGTGCAGATATGGAAAAATTGTGGATCAACTAGAGAGAGAGAGACCTGGACACATTACGGTCGGAGATCCGAGAGGATCATGGTGTTCGTAGTGCATTGGCGAGGTTTGGGGTCCTGAAGTTTGTGGAGAACCCTTTGATGAGAGCTGGGGAGCCCTTTTTGGCCCGGATTGTCAGTTATTGGGATCTGGACCATGAGGTATTTATAGTGCAGGGGCACTGGATCGAGTTGAAGGTTCAAGATATATATTTTCTTACTAGTCTCCCGCCACTTGGGATGGTGGGGAATATGTAGCCAGTGTTACCACAAGGGCGAAACATCATGGATTTTGTAGAACGCCATTTTTTACCAGGTTTCCATGTCAAGGGGACACGGATACCGATCATGGATCTAGAGAGGTTAGAGACTCATGCTGTGGCCACAACGGTGTTGTGGATCCTGGGCAACCAGGCACTCCAACACATCACTGGGGGCTAGATGATGCTTATTGAGAGTGTGTTGTGTGGGACCTACTATGGGTGGGCCCAAATGATGCTGTCATCATTGAAATGACAGTTGTTGCTATGCAAGAGGCAAGTGAACCATGACTGTGCATATGGTATAATGTTGTGCTCACTCTTCTTTGAGAAGATCTCGATACTTTGACCTCGCATACAGATCCAGGATGGGGGCCCGAGGGAACCCAGGATGCGCTGGTGGGGGTGACTACTATGCAGAGGACGAGGTGGAGAAGTTGGATGGGTGTTCTGACCTGAGTTATTTACTCATTGGGATCAGATGCCACTGTACATAGATGACTATCCCTATAGTGGCATGAGTTATTGTGGGGACCCGGACTTGTCACTGTCGCCTGGTCGAGTATGGGGGCCTGATGGTAAGTGACAAGTTGCTAATATTTTATGTGGATTTTAAAGTTTCAGAATATTGTATATGGTATTGATTCTTTCACTTTTGGAATGCAAATACAACACTGGTAAAACCGTTTGGGTACATGGGATGGCCTGCAGTATCAAGAGCTATAGGGCCTAGTTGATCGAGAGCACTACAAAATGAGGATGCAGTCGCCCTCTTGGAGGACATCCATCATAGATGTTAGAGGCTTCTAACCGGTGTTTTAGAGCGCGGCCGGCAAGACTTGGATGACCAGTACATAGAGCCATGTATTGGTCTACCCTTGGAGTGGTGAGGGGTCAAGTGGCACATGGCGATGGCCGAATAGGGGATGCGTGATCTACGAGCTGCAGGTTCAGATCCATTGGTGCAAGGTCCTCCAGATAGTGATTAGGTGTAGGGGTAGGTAGTGCCCCCAGTTTTGGTTTTTTGTAACATGCTGTGGGCATGTAATATGTATTAGAGTTAATGGACTCTAAAACACTTTATACAAAACATATAATGGATATGCATCATTTTGAAGGTTTTATGTTATTTTCTTGTGTTAAATGCATGTGCTAGGTGCCAATCTAGAATATTGTTTGAAATGCTATCTACATAGTGATTTTGTGCTCTAAGTACATGAATGAATGTAATGATTTCAAATTCACGCATCAAAAGCTTCACTCATAAATATCTTCTAAAAAGTATAGGATTATGCACATAATAGATACCATTCAATTGCATGACAAGAAGCATGGAATCTAAGCGAACATGAAGGTGGAGGATGTGATGGGAAAGGGCATCTACTAATAAACCTCACACTACGTCATATTTGGCTTGGTTATTGGTGGAAGTACCAATGTATACACCGTTCCAGAGAACGAGCGAATGTAAAGAGGTAAAAATGGCCGAACCTGCCGAGGCTAGATTCCGGGAGTAGCGACTTGCACCATCGGCATAACCGATATAAGATGTGGATGGGGGGGGCATCTGAAGGTGCCATAAGACAACAAATGAGAGGATTATGAAAAATCTTGGCAACCTGAGCGCAAGGTAGAAATCAAACAAACACTACTAGAGGGAGTGCTCTGGGTAGGATATCTACCACCCACACACTGATGGGTAGGTGGTGTGTGGGATTTCCCTTGGGGGCAGCTTGTTCTCAGGTCATGAAATTCACAATAGACACAAATGGTTCCATTCTGGTTATGGGCGGGAAAGATGAAGTCAGGGGTGGAAAAGGCTTCCATGATGTCGTCATCACGATAGAAGATGGGGTGACTAGAGGAAGAGAGACCACATGACATGGCGAAGCTACCTGAATCATCATCATGAGAAGAAAGGTTCACATGCGCATCGTCATGGGGTGTGACAGAAGAAAAAGCAGATAAGGGATCCACTGATGTTGAGCCCAGGGTGATCGCTGAAGGGAGGTTGAGCTAAATAGAAGGGGAAGTCTCAGAGGGAGCTTCCAACATGGATCTCATGAATGATAATAGGTAGTGGATGGGGGTTGTAGGCTCTGTCATCTCAATCAGGAGGGGGGATGTCAATGGGAGTGGGTAAATCCTCAAGCTAGCCCGAAGCATATTGCGCAAATATGGGAGAGGCAGACTGGTTTTGTTCAATGTCGTACTCTTGAACTACCTCCAAAGAGGTGAGGTAATGCATGAGGTGGGGAGAACAATGGCCATGGAGCTCACACAAAGAAAAAGTGTGATTTGTGTGCAAGGATTTGAGTTTCAGGACTAAATTGGGTATAGTGACATAGACCTCAGGGATATCAGACTCTGGAAACGTTTCATTGACCATGGGCTTGAGGCGAGGAAATTTAGGATAGGTATGGGTGGCATGACCGAAAACATCACTCAAAACACAAAGGGTTGAATGCTTTGGAGGTCGAGGAGGATTAGGGTTTGCTGTGGAAGCCTTGTCTTTAGGTTCCTTATTGCTATCCTTTCCCCCTTCACCTAAAGCTGTCGCAACAAGAGTAGGTTCCTATTGAGGTGGCTGAGGCACAATAGCAGAGGGAGGGTTCATGGGGACCAGTTGAACCGGGGTCAAAGCAAGATAAGTTTTGGGTTGACCAAGCGGGAGAGTGGCTAGGGGATCAATGTACTAGACTAGGATCCCTAGGGTCAAGTTAGGAAGGGATAAGGTAGCCATAACAGGTACCAAAAACACTCCAGGAGGGGGAGCTAGGAACGGTATCTGAATGAAGGGGAAATGGCCAGGAGATACATCTCCTGGATGGTTAAGGCTAGGAGGAACCATGCCAAGAGGGTAGAGAGGCTCATGGATACCAGCTGCAGATGAGGGTTCTTGAGGAGGGGATTCTGAAGGCTGATTCAAGGTGCTAGGAGCAGGTTGCGAAGGGCGAGGTTGCTGAATAGTCGAAGTGGCCCGTTTGAGGGAAGCTCGAGATGATTGCATCATGCAAACGTTTGATGAGCTGGGATCAGAGACAGGAGGAGGAAGACTAGGGAAAGAACCAAGAAAAGAGGAATATTTGTAGACTTCGGGTGAGACACTAGTCAGAGGTTCGATTGTTTGCTTATTGACCACCGAAGAGATGATGGAAATAGGGAAGGTCTGAGACTTCGGTTCGTAATATGTCAACTAGTTGATGGTGACAATATTTTCATTGTGAGGAAAGCACATCTTACGGTGAACCAAAAATGGGACAACAGACATCGCATAGGTGTAGCTATGACCCAATAGAATGTTGTAATCTAAGGGGGCATCAATGACTTCTACGTCAACACAAACAGTCTTGCCCGCAAGAGTAATAGGACAATTGTGGAACAGGCCAATGAGATAGGAAGAGTGGCCATCCCACGCTTGGAGGGTGATAGTGGAAGGGGCCAACTTAGGGTATCCGAGTTGCTTCCAAACCGAAGTAGACATCACATAGGTGGATGCCCCCTCATCAATGATACAATAGGAGACACTGGCATTCTAGATCTTGATGAGGATTTGGAAGGTGACGGAAGGGGAGGATGTTCTAACTGGTCAACACTGAAGATGATCAAATTATCACCTGAAGGATCCATAGTGCCCATGGTAGTTAGTATAGATTTTCCTTGTGAAGGGCACAACTGGAGGAGTTCCAGAGTTGACATGGCAGTAGGAGATTGCGCCAAATCATCTACTATACTATACGAATGGGCATCTTTTCCAGAAGTAGCGTTTCAGCGTAATGGTCCCTTGGGGATCTTGGTATGAACCTCTACCTTAGCTTGAGAGATCTGTAAAGGACCATTGGTTGTCAAAAGAGGCTCTGTGGAACCTGAAGAAGGGGTTTCGGGGGTAGACATAGCAGGAGGCTTGTTGTACTGATGAGACCGATCCCAAAGGTTGAGGTCAATGATAATGGGTTGGTCAAAGTTCATCGTGAGAATATGGTAATCAGAGGTACCAGATGGAGGAGTTTGAGTGGCTGCCTGACCTTCAGGGGGTTGGGTAGCCACGAATCCTTGCTGGGGGAAAGGATTGGTAAACATAGCTAGTTGGATAGGTGCAACGTTGTGAGGAACCAAAGGGGAGGCTTGTTTTACTCGATATGTTTCTTGATTCTCCCACATCTGAGGTAAAAGAGGACAATCATGGGTGTAGTGACCATAGACATCGCAACAAGAACAAGACATATTCATGCAAACAAGCCTCTCCTGCTTGGGCTGAGTACCATGTTGCTAGTTAGCAATGTTAGGTGCATTGCCTTGGGGATTAGGTCCTAGATTACCTGGGGCAAATTGATTTTTGGTGCCTTTCCTCTTCATTTTGGAAGTAGGAGGATTAGTCGCACCCTTTTGAGTAGACACCTGCCCCTTGTGGGGGTGGATACTATTGTGGGGGTTGAGAAGGCAAGGGAGGTGGGGGTGCTAATACTGGAGGAGTTGGTGCACTAGGCCATGGATACAAATTATAAGGAGGTTGGGCAACATTATGCTAAATAGGTTGGGAAAATGAGGAGGCATGCCACATCTTAGATACATGCTACCGGGAGGGGGAAAAGTGCTGGAGGAGCTGGTCCCTCACTGAGGGGAACCATAACCCATGGGAGGATGAGTGTACGGATGAGAAAGGATTCCAAAGACACTATCTGTGGCATGGGATGCCCCTGGTACGTTGGCACCACTGGTTATAGGGAGATCATGTAGGATGGTATAGACATAACCAGGCTGTGCATAGATAGGTCATATTTTAATGCAATCTGGAGATCAGCTTCTTCGGTCTGAGGGAAATGAGATGTGACATATTTTCTGATAGCAGGAAAAAGGGATATGAGAAACTAGTCCATGTAGACACGGTCTTCAAAGGTAGGGGCTCGATATATGCTCTTTCTTCTCCACCATTCCTAGACATGATCGGATAGGCCGGTCGTAGATGATTGATAGAAAGAGGTCAAAATTTTGGTACCAATGTCATAATGAAGGGGAAGCTGGAAGTAATATAGAAAAGCCCAGGCAAGAGTCAAAAACCTAGTATGATAGGAGGAGGCCTAGTCAACATACCACTTAGAAGCTTCTCCACTAAGCGTACATTGGAACAACTGAAGATGAACACCACATGTGGAAAGATCGAACATGGTTTGTAGGATCTTCTCCAGCAAGACCTTCAAACTTGGAGACGTTGTAAGGGAGCTTGGGTGTCATAGTAGGCCAACTAGGGTCATGGTGTATGGGGTCATTTATCAACTGATTAAAATCAGGAAGAATGAGACTTGCCATATAAGGGAGCAAGGGAGCAGCCGGGATAGTTCCTGTTGCAGTCCCACTAGTAGTATTCCCAACATTAGGGTTGGGGATACCACCAGTGTTAGATCCTGAACTAGACATGATGAAGGTGACATGGGGAAAATTGAGAATGGAACTAGAAGGGGAACGAATGAACCAGAAGCGGAGTCAGAATGGGGACTCAGTGGAGGAATAACTCGAATCCTACACGGAGGAGTAATTCTTCCTAACGAAAACTGAGGATGAAGGCCAAGAAGTCTCCGAGATAAATGCCTTGGGGGCACAATGATGGAAGAAAAAACACAAAGCACAAAAGGAAGAGATACCAACAAGGGCAAGAAGGTGCAGGATCAAATGATTATAATGTTGAAACAAGGGCATGGAGGTGTAGGATCAATTGATTACAATGTTATAGTCTTTGCCTGGTGGTGTTAACCAAGTGCTCTTCACTTAGGGTGTGTGTGTTAAGTGTGTTAATTTTAATTTTTAAACCAAGAATTTTGTAGAGAAAAAAGAAAAAGTGTGTTGTATAACTATAAATAAACCTACAAATAACGGTAAAGTAAACTAAATATAGTAGAAAATAAACAGCTAAAGATGCATCAATCTAAACCCAAGAAGGTGGGCTTCTTAAAAAACTAGTCTATGGGTGAGCAAAAATTTAGTTAAAATACACCAAAACAGCCAATGGATCTAAAGGTGGGAGGGAAAATGATCTAAAGGTCAGATCTGCAGGAAATAGGTGCAAAAAACAGCAAAAAACCAGACAGAAAAGTGTTGAAAATGAGGTGGCGAAAGGCTACAACTTGAAGTGAAATGGAGGGGACCCTAGAGGAGGACCAAAAAAAAAACGAAAAGAGGTGTTTTAGATGGATGAATAATCAATCTGAAATGAATCTGAATGTACAGGATTAGATCTAAAAAATGGTTGAACACACTGAAATTTCGGATGACCTGCTTTAGCTAAACTCCTCCTAGAATGGTGGCAGCTTACTGAAGCCCTAAGGGGATAGGTTCCTACTTTCACAAGTAAAATAGAGAAAGTACAAGTCCAAAATGGGTGGATATGGAGGTCAGATCACCCTGAAAAGTAGCCCAGACAAACCCAGAAAAATCTCAGAAATATTCCCGCAAAAAGTACAGGTCGCAGTTCTTGACCTGTTTTTTATAGAGGTCATAGGCTTGAGGTTTTTTTATACATCCTGGAGGTTCAGGTCACAGGTTTTGGCCCAAAAAGTGTGAATTGTAATTCCGGCACTCTCGGGAGCAGGTTTCAAAAAAATTGTCATCTGAGCTGCGGCTTATACCTGTCACCTACGCAATAGGTTCGGAAACACACAAAAGTTAGAATTTTTACTATTTTAGGGTTTTATAGGTTAAAAAGAACATCAAGAAAAGAAAAACAAGAAGTTGAAGAAAAATCCTATGGTTTGAAGTAGCTAGTCATGTAGGGATCTGAAAAATGATAGAGGTCATAATCGTAAACCCTTGTGGAGTCAACAGTTGTTAGTATGAATTCTAATCGCAAGTGTACGAAAAAAATCACTTTTGTTGTGCATAACAAACAACCTGAACATCAAATATGGTTACCAATTTCTTTATATCTGAAGTTAGTTGACCAAGATAAATGCTACACAATCTAGATCTATTGAGTAAAATACATTAACCAATAAATAAAAGCAAGAGTTGATCCATGCATCCAATAGACAAGACAAGAATATTTTTAAAGAATTTTTGTATTTTTTGACACCTGGGAAGGGAACATAGAAAGATGTTACTAGCCCCACTCAATGGGATGGGTTCTTATATGTCCTCAACACTTAAGATCTAAGATCTCTCTCTTTCTTGATGGTGTAGAAAACCCTGACAAAAAATGGAACTCAAAGGGAGCTCACAAGAAAAAGGGTAGCAAAATATGACAATGATGGAGGATCAAAGTCAGACCAAAAGTATAGATCTAGAGTGATCTTTAGGCAACAAAAGGTAGTGAGTGAATGGAAAAAACCTTATATTTATAACAAAATATTGAGTTATTCTAGAAATTGGTGCATAATTAAAATATTATTAACCAAATCTAGATCCAACTTTTATGGAATATTTTATTATATTTGTTGGATAGAAAAATAATTTGAATTTGGTCAAATCCCTTTATTTGTAAATAATAAATAAATTTTTGAATTATTTATTATTTTAAGGATGTCGTTGAGAAATAATTAAATAAATAGTGATTTATTCAACTATTTATAAATGATTTAGTCAAATTTAACAAGGAATATTACTTAAATAATGTTTCAATAACTATTCCTAGAAAATAATAAGATAAATAATGATTTATCTCATTCATTTTCCTGTTTTGGGTTAAATATGACCAGGAATATTAATTAAGCTGTTTTTAAACTAATTATTCCTTGAGGAAAATCAAACAAATATGGATTTATTCAATATTTCCTCATGGGTTTTCTTGTTTAGACCATAAAAAACTTAATAAATTAAGGATTACTAAGTTATTTATCATAATGAATGCAATTTTACTTAGGGTAAAATTGGTCTTACATGGTGTACTTTGGTCCGTCTAATAGTAGCAGGTTAGATGAACAAAAATTGGTGTAACAAAATCGATCAAAAAGTGTCATCCATGTTAGGTTTACACTCGAAATATGTGCACTCATCCAGCTCTGCTCTTTCCGGTCATCACTGTCAGTCCCTTCACAAAGTGGGGTATTGATTATACTACTTGTAACCCGCCTTCGGCTAAAGGTCACAAGTACATTATTGTACCCATAGACTACTTCACGAAGTGGGTTGAGTTACGGGGTATCAAAAGGAAGTTGGGAAATATAATAAGCTCTAATGTCATGACAAATATTTTGAAGAAAGAAAAAAAGAGGCATAATTCACAATTATTCTCACTAGAAGTTCCAACATCAAAATCATCTATTTCTCCAGATCTCCAAAGAGTCTTGGATAATCATTCCAAGGTGTTTGAAACTCCCAAAGGACTCCCACCTATTTGTGATCATGATCATGCTATTCATTTGATTCCAGGAAGTGTTCCTCCAAACATCAGGCTTTACGAATATCCTTATGTTGAAAAGAGCGAAATTGAACGTATGATTGTAGAAGTGTTAGAGGCTGGTATAATTCAACCTAGTAAAAGTTCTTTCTCTGCTCCAGTAATATTGGTGCACAAGAAGGATGGATCTTGGCACATGTGTCCGGATTATAGGGAGCTCAATAAGATCACTATTAAATATAAATTTCCCATTCCTGTGATTGATGAATTATTGGATGAATTACATGTAGAAATTTATTTTACCAAGTTGGATCTTCGTTCAGGATATCATGATATTAGAATAAAGATTGAAGATATTTTGAAAACATCATTTCAAACTCATGAGGGTCATTATGAATTTTTGGTCATGCCTTTTGGCCTTACCAATGCACCTTCTACATTTCAAGGGTTGATGAATTCCATTTTCAAACCCTTCCTTAGAAAATTTGTGTTAGTATTTTTTGATGATATAATAATCTACAATATGTCTAGGAAGGATCATGTTCAATATGTTGACAGGGTGCTCAAACTATTGGAAGAGAAACACTTATATGTAAAAAAATCCAAATGTTTCTTTGGAGTACAAGAGGTGGAATATCTGGGTCATATTGTATCTCACGAAGGTGTTAAGGTAGACCCTAAAAAAATTAATGCCATTAATAATGGAAAGCTCCCACAACCATAAAGAAGTTGAGAGGATTTCTCAGGTTAATAGGGTATTATCGCAAATTTGTTAAGAATTATGGGAGAATAGTAGCACCACTAACAACATTATTGAAGAAAGATGCATTTTCATGGAATCCTGAAGCAACTAAGGCCTTTGAGCATCTTAAAGAGGCAATGTGCCTAGCACTGGTCTTAGCTATGCCAGAATTCACAAAAACTTTTATTCTAGAATGTGATGTCTCAGGAAATGGAATTGGTGTGGTTTTAATGCAATAAGGAAGACCCATTTCTTTTGAAAGTCGTCCAATCAAAGGAAAGTATTTATGTTGGCAATACTACATGCACTAAAGAAATGAAGACCTTGCCTAATGGGAAGACACTTCAAGGTAAAAAAATGGTCATGATAGTCTTAAACACTTTTTGGAACAAAGACTATATTCAGAAGAGTAGCAAAAATGGGTCAGAAAGATGTTGGGTTATGACTTTGAAATCATATACAAAAAAGGGAAGCTAAATGTTGTTGTAGATGCACTCTCAAAAAAGGATGAAGAGGTGGAAGCATTTCTTTGTGCCATTTCTATTATCCAACCAGATTGCATAACCAAAGCAAGGGATGAATGGAAGAAGGATGAAGAAGTGTGGAAACTCATTCAAAAGTAGCAGCAAGATCCTAGTACATCTGATACATTTAGTTGGAAAAATGATACCTTATGGTACAAAGATGGCTTATATCTTTGTAGGAATTCCCTAGTAAAACAAAAGATTCTTTTGGAATTGCACACATCTCCCTCAGGAGGACACTCAAGATTTTTAAAAACTTACCACAGGGTGAAGAAATATTTTTTTTGGGATGGCCTTAAATCTAATATTCAAAAGTTTGTGACGGAATGTTTGGTTTTCCAGCAAAATAAAATTGAGACAATTAAGATCGCAGATCTTCTAAAGCCTTTATCCATTCCAACTCAACATTGGGAGGAGAATTCAATGGATTTTATCATAGTTTTACCTAAGAACTAAGGAAAGAGTGTCATCATGGTGGTAGTTGATAGACTTACCAAGTATGCACATTTTTTTCCATTATCTCATCCATTTAAAGCAAGTATAGTTGCTACTGAATTTATGGAAACAATTCAAAAGCTACATGGAAACCCAAATATTATTGTAAGCGACAAAGATCCCATTTTTACTACAAATTTTTGGATGGAATTATTTTATTTTTTGGGTACTCAACTTTCTCATAGCTCATCTTATCATCCTCAATCCGATGGGCAAACGAAGATAGTGAAAAAATGTTTGGAAGGATATCTTCGTTGTTTTTTATTTGATATGTTAGTCATCAGTAATTTTCACCTGATTTAGATGACTAAATGCTTTGTCTCAGATTTCTAGAAATCAAACTTCAACAATCATTATGTCTTCTAGAAATCTCCTCAAAAAGAAATTTTCCCTTATCCCTCCAATTTTGTCTGCTATGGTCAATCTATCATCCTATAAGACCCCATCCTGGACTAATTCCCTTACTCCTTCCATGATTGCTACTTCTCTCTATAGCCATCTACCTCTAATTCCTAAGCCCTCTTATCTCACAATTTGTTTGGCCAAGTTAAACAAAGTTTCCTCTCCTACTCACAAATACCTAAAACACCGTGGGTGTCAAAAGTATGTCTATAAATCCCTTCAAAGTAAAATAAGGATGTCTAGTTGTATAGGATGGTGGTGCATAGGTAGAGTGTCAAAAACTTATACCTTCATTCAAAACCTTGATTTAAACTTTTAGTCAAATGCCCATTCTAAGACCTTGCGAATAAGTCAATTAGTTTTTCCTAGGTCATTCGCCATCATGATTCTCATTCCATTGTTTTCACAGGAAGTCAAAGATGTGTTCAAAGGAGCACTTAAGCAACCTCCAAGGGTGCCCTCCTGAGCCAATAGTAAAATCTGCAAAGAATAGACTATTATATCCAAGAATTTATGTAGGGATGCCTTGAAGATTAGTCTAAAGAAAAGTAGAGGCAAAAAGGGGCAGCTAAGAAGGTTGATGAAGTTATTAACAATTGATAAAAAGGTACAATGAGCTGGAGGTTGTAGGGAAAATCAAGAGCTCATCATATAAATGGAAAAAGGACACCTAAGAGAGTTAAAAATTCATTTACAATTTATGAAAAGGTATAGCAAGCTGAAAGCTACAGGAAAGGTCTTGATCTCATAAAAAGAAATAAATTACTACACATACAAATATCTGTGCAAATCTCAAAGAGTGTTGTGTAACCAACTCCAAAAAGAGAAGAAAAGAGATATCAACGCCTTAGAAATAAGCCACTTCGAGGGGGCAACCTCCAATACATTACATGAATGAACAATTCTTGGATGATACAATTCACAAAACCTCCTTTCTATATATAGGAGTCCATGGGGCCATAATGTAATCCTAGTGGGCCCAATGTAATCCTAGCCGACCTAACAATAATAATTTAAGGGCACAATAATAACAAAATGGGGGTTACAAGGGTACAATAATAACAATAAGGGGTTTACACTAACAATAATAAGGAGCTATACTAGTGATATAGGGACCTAACATGCCCCTCTCCTTCAAAAAAAGTGTTGTCCTCAACACTTGAGTAGCTCTGGGTGCTTCTGTATAAAATTCTCATCCTCCCATGTAGAATCTTCGGTGGGTAAGTTCTTCCACTTGATGAGATACTCTGAAATTGATCGATTCCGTAGTTGTCGAGTTCTTTTTTCCATGACTGCTTCAGGTTCCAATATGATTTTCATTTTTCCTTCCTCATCAAGTTCTGTAAATATTGTTAGAACTAGAATTTTGTCACCTATAACCTTCTTTAAGCATGAAACATGGAAAACTAGATGCACTCGCGAAGAAGCGAGAAGCTCCAATTTGTATGCCATAGTACCAATCTTTAGCAACACCTTGTAAGGATCATATTACGTTGGTGATAATCTATTATCCTTCTTATCTTGCTTGAGGGACATTTGTTTGTATGGTTGTATCTGTAAAAATACCCAGTCTTCTACATAAATACTTATCTCATTGTGATGTTGATCTGCATGTTGTTTCATTCGATTTTGTGCAAAATTTAGGTTATCCTTTAAGAGTTGGAGAACTTATTTTTGATGCTCGATGTGATCTTGAACTCTAGTGGAGGTTATAAAGGAGGTTTTGAGTGTTATAAAATTGGCCGAAAATGGTCAAAAAAACATTTTCTACAAATATCTGGGTTACTGGGTTACTATGTTTTATAAGCTTTTAATGAAATTTCAACACAAATAAAAAACCTAGGTGGTCGGAGGTTATTACGGATGTTTTTTTCATCAGTGTGCTACTAAGGGGTCAAGGTACCGGTGCGTGTCATCTAGAAGGTGACCTGGGGTGATCGAAGGCGCATGCACTGGACCGTCAAGGTATAAAACTGCATCGGGCACATTGTTGGTGATACAGCACACAGGGTCATTCTAATTGGTCTTGGGATTTGTGCGGTGCCCATAGGTCATCTCAACGCACTGGTACATAGACTTATATAAATGCATTGGTGCACAGTATCAGACAAACACACCGATTGTTGTAATTCGTATTGGTATTTGTGCGATGCCCATAGGTCATACAAATGCACTGGTACGTAGTCTCACATCAATGCAACGGTGTGCAGTATCTCACAAACGCATCGAGATTTATAATTGGTATTGGTATTTTTGCGATGTCCATAGATCGTACAAATACACTGGTGCATAGTCTCACATAAACGCACCGGTGCACAGTATCGCACAAATGCGCTGCGATTTATCATTGGAATTTCGTATTTGTGCGGTGCCTATAGGTCGTAGAAATTCACCGGTGCACTGTATCATACAAACGCACTTGTGTACAGTAATTGACACGAACCGGTGTTCATTTTTCATTTTTTAGAAACATTGACCTGTGACACTGCAATTATTGTGATTTTTCTAAATTCATTATTCATCAAAAGTCGACACATCTTATAACAATATTCATATTAATTAATTTTTTATTAATGCATTTGAATGTGATGTTTGGATTAATTTGTTATATCATATCATAATTACTGTGGTTTAAATTCATTATTCATCAAAAGATGACACATATCATATAACAGTATTCATATGAATTAAATTTTTATTAGTGCATTTGAATGTGATGTTTGGATTAATTTTTTATATCATATCATCAAATTTCACATCTCTTCATTATAATATTTAATCATCCATAAATTTAATCAGTGGTGTTACATTTCATAGCGACAATGGAGAACACAATAGAATAAATTAAAACATATATATATATATATATATATATATATATATATATATATATATATATATATATATATATAAGACAGTCTTTGTCGTACAAAATGGGACAGTTATTGGTATCCCTTTGTCTTTCAATTGGGACACTATGTCCATTACATTAAACAAAATTTCTGATTTCACAGGATACTATTTCAAAAGATACAATGATTTGCTTTGATATCCAAACATAGTGATCATCATTCTTTGCTTGAACTATTGTCACTACTAGAGCTACTTCCATGACTTGGGTTATTTTTCAGGAATGTTTTGTTCACGGTGTTGATTGTTTTCTTCTTCTTCACCTTCCATCTACAAACATATAAATAAATTGTAATGAGTGTATATATATTGGTGAGAATAATGAAAATTGCAATATTAAATAATCCAGTGATCAACAAGCTCAACTACAGGTACAGAGCAACAGGAGCCGGGCACTTAGTTAAATTGTCATAAGGTCGGTTCGAAACCCGTGGGTGTAGGATTAGTCTAACCGAGCAAAAAAAAAAATATATATATATAGAAATGTATGTATATGTATATCATCGTAAATAAAAAAGAAATGACGTACCATAGAGCCAATTAACTCTTGAACTATACACATTCTTTCAAAACCATGTAATATGCCATATTTCAAGATTTCATCTGTTGGCACAGTTCCATTCTTTGTTTCCTGTAAATTTTATACCCCATAAAAAATCATATATTTAATATAAAATATTTTTGTGTTCTATTAGTTACAAAAGGAGCTAAGTAAAACAAGATCAATAGATGCTTGCAAATTCCACAACTAACTTATGATATGCTAACATATACTCACAACCCATATTTAACCCAATCCCAATCAATTCTTCTGATGGTTCTTCTTTGTATGTTAGCACCTATTTGAAGACATTCAATGATGATTTTTGTAAAACAACTTAAAAAATACAAAAATGAAATCTAGTTAAGTTTATATAAGGAAGTAACAATTACTCACAAACTTAGATATCACCCTTTTCTTCCTTGTCGTCCAGTTTTATGTGCTGAATGAGTTCCATTTTCTTCTCTTTTCTGCAAGAAAATACTTGAAAATTAATATTTAATGCTAAATTGTTTATTTATTGTACCTAATGATCGAAAAATTCAATGATTACATATTACATTTGAAGCACGTTGTTGTTGAGATGGCTCCTCCTGCGATGCAATTTTGTCCATTTCTTTTACCACATCCTTGTACACCTTTTTGGACATTCCTACTGGCATATTTATGATATCAGCTCGTTCATCTTTTGAGATTTTCATACTCTTCCTAAAGATGTAACTATTTAATTTTTATATTGATATACGAAAATTAAATATAACAAAAGTGATATTTATAAATAATTCGAGACAAACTTTTAAAGGAATATTTCTTTTTCATTCCTTATTTTTTGTTGTTGTACGTTTTTTCTATTAAAATTCAGACATGTCTCATTAACCAATTCTCTGGAAACTCTTCCTGTAGTTTAGAAAAAATTTGGTTCTTAGCACCATTGAATTGATTTTTGTTTGTAAGTGGAAACAACGTCTATACATTCGTTCCACTAGATCCCTTAAAACAATGTTACTGATGAAACGGGAACTATTACCTCAAAACGGGAAGTCTAGCACAAAAATACTCAAAAAACATGAAAAAACTCCCCAAAAACAAAAAGTGTGTATTCCATAACACATTTGTTTTTTTTTCAAGGTCAAATTTTACCTTTTTATAAAATTATGCTAAAAACGAAATTGTTTCTTGAAAAAATGATTGAAAAAACACCCTCAAAACAAAACGAGTTGATGCTAGAATAACAAAAAAAAACATTATGTCACACTTTTGGCACGTTGTAACAATGGAATTAAAGACAACATATTAGGACATTGAAAAATCGTAATTCTAAATTTTTTGATAAATGATGTTAAATATAAACAAAATCATGTCTGAAGGGCTTATCATTTCGAACAATTTTTATCCATGTTGTTAAACATAAAATATCTTGACTCTAAACAACCCTAAAATTGTAATTATTTTCAACCATGATATTAAAGATAAAATTTCGTAGTGCATAAAAACCTTAATGACAAGTTGTAAATCTCAAGTTTTTAAATCTTAAGTTTTCAAGATACTTGAACCATGAAATTATGGAGAAATTATATGACTTAAACAATTTTTAAAAATGAACAAGTAAATGAAAATTTTATTATTCATATATTTGTTTGTTATCATATAAAAACATGTTTTTTAATTTTTTTTATTGTTTTTCTATATTTTAAATTATAATTGTTTTAGTTTCAAAAAAATAAAAAAATAAAATTAAAATATTCTTATATATGTTTGTTTATATTTTAAAACATATTATAAATTTTTTTTATTATTTTTTTATATTTTAAATAATAATTGTTTTAATTTAAAAAATAATTTAAAAAATAATAAAATTAAAATTAAAAAAAATAATTTTTTTTATATTTGTTTGTTTGTTTTTTAAAAACATATTTTCTAATTTGTTTTTATTGTTTTTTTATATTTTAAAAATTTAAATTGAATATGCTTGGTTTTTTTTTTTTAAATAATTAATTAAACAATACATTTTTTTTTATTATAATAGTTGCTTAAAAAAAAATAAATGGCTTGAGTATAGTTTGTGTTTGAAAAAAATAAAATAAAATAAAATACTACACTCACTGTGGGGGCCAAGGTGTCGTGAACTCGATGGCACTGTTTGGGCTTGGCCTGCTCTCGATCGGGCGAAGGGTGATTCGAGAACTCCACCTCCCAATCGGGGTGGGCTCTGAGGCCGAGGTCAAGTTACGAGACTGCCGAGGGGGCTACCCACCGCCTGTGAACACCCGGATAGGCGGCCTCAACGGCATAATCACTCGCCTGGCCAATGGAGGCTGAGGCTGGCCAAGAAGCACTGTCGAGGGCTACCTAATTGCTTGAGACACACAGGCAAGTTGGGCGCCTGGTGACCAACCAGCCTCCTACCGCAGCGCAGGGTGACTCTGATCGCTCCGCCCAAACAAGTACAAGGCCACTGGCGGTGATTATTTGTGTCGCCAGTCGCATCCGACTCCACGGTAGGGAAATTTCAAGAATTTCCTCAACTCCAACCAGGCTATGCCGGGCGCCTCGACGAAGTTGACTCGCTTTAGCACTTGGGGGCTTGGTGGGAGGGCTTATCTCGAGAATCTCAATAACTAGGGCAGGAAAATTCGAGAATCGCTTCTTTCGCTGTGTCAGGGCCGAGGTGGGGGGTGGAGCAAGGTTAAGCCCTCCCAACTGCTGACTGCGGGGTTGTGGGTGGAGGTTGATTCTCGAAACCACCCACCACCCAACAGGGCCGAGGTGCCTACCACTGTCGCCTGTCCGGCTCTCTGCCCCAATACGCGGCGAGGGTGATTCTTAAATGTGGGGGCCAGAGGCAATGACAACCCTTGGACGCAGTTGTTCGGCTACTTTCATTGGTGGAGGGTGATTCTCGGGACACTCCTCCGCCCGGCCGGGGTTTGAGACTGTCATGGGCACCGTCGAGGGTCGCCTCACCACTGCTCCCTTAATCGGTGGAGGGCTGGCCATGAGAATCGTCGCCTGCACGGGGCCGAAGGTAGGCTCTGCAGCCCCGACTACTTCCTACTACCTAGCTCCCCACAGCAGAGGGCAATTCCCGAGAATCACCCCTACTGCAGACAACCCATTCTGAGAACGCCTGTGATGGGTGGAGGGCGACCTCGCACCTGCTCCCTGGCTGCCGAGGGTATCTCCGAGAACTATCCCCATCAAGGAGAGGAGGCGACTCGAGAATCGCCTCTCCTCGTCCATCTCTGGGGTGATTCTGGACTCATGATGCTAACTGAAAATGTGATGCAAGCTAGCAACCCTCGACGACGCCACCTCAGCTCGTTCCTTCTCTCTGCCCTACTGCACCCAGGGCTATTCTAGAAACCACCTCTCGCTTCACCAGGTCCGGAGGGACGGCCAAAGATGACACCGTCGATGGCTTCATGGGCTCTACCTCTAGCCCCCTCGCTTAGGCGGAGGGAGATTCCGAGAATCGCCTCCACCCAATCGGCCGAGATTTCAGCTGAAAGCCTCAAAATGCCTCCCGATCACTGCCCCACAGACTCCGAGATCTCCCCTACTGGGCGAAAGGTTTATTCCAAGAATCACCCCACTGACGCAAGTGAGGGTGATTCCGAGAATCGCTCCGTCCAGCTGGAGATTCTGAATCCCCTCGCTTTCGCCTGGGGCCTGGCAAGCCGGATGCAGATCATCGGGAGGGCTACCCACCCGCTCTCCGGCTAGCGGGCCGGGTGGGCCGAGGCGTCGGGCAACTCCTCCCTACCGGGCCTCGACCCGCCTCCTCATAGTAGTTCCTGGCCAGGGCTATGAGGGTTATTCCAAGAATCACCATCGGAGGGTGACTTCCTGAATCGCCCCTTAGCTGTGATTCTCGTGAATCACGTCCACCCAGCCAGGTGATTCTTAATCGCCTCCGCATAGCCTGGGGTGATTTCCCAATGGGGCTGATTCTCTAATCGACCTCCACCTGGGCCGGGGCCCGAGGCTGCCAGGCGATGTCGTTGAGGGCCGTCACTGCATCCGACTCTACTTGCTAGGTGGAGTGGTGATCGCCCTCACGCAAACCAGGGGGCCGTGAGTCAAAGAAGTGTGCCCGACTGTGCTGCCCCTGGCTGAGCTGAGGGTGATACCGCCAGGACCTCTCATCTAAATTGGGACAGAGGCTTGCTGAGGAGCAAGTGACAGGGGTCGCCTAACTACTTTAGCCTGGGTGTTGGGCAGAGAGCGATTCCCGAGAATCACCCACCTGGCCGAGGGTCGAAGGCAAAGGGGCATCCTCGACGTTGCTTCCCCGGCCTACTCCCAGCCCCTGCTGGTGGAAGGCGATTCGAGAATCACCCCCGGCCGGGTGGAGCGCACTCGAGAATCGCCCCTACTGGGAGGAGGAAATTTCGGTGAAACCCCTCCGCCCCCAAATGGGTCGAGGTGACTCAATCTAAGGCTGGGCTACCGCTTCCTTCCTCAGCCGGGCTGAGGGCGACATGAGAATCACTCCCCAGGAGGAGGATGATTCCTAGACTGGGCCTTCGATCGGGCTGAGGTCGACCGGTGGTGCTCAACGCCATCCCGCTCTCCAGCTCTCCATTGGTAGAGGGTGATTTCAAATTTCCCTTCGCCTAGTCAGCTGAGGTAGGCTACTTGTGAGTCACAAATGAAAGAGATTGGGTTTTGGATCTATTTTCAGGTTAAGGTAACTTTTATTATACAAATTTAAATTTAAATATTTTTTTTTTTACTTTTTTTGTCTTTATACTAATTTTCTTACTTATTTCCTTTGTACTTCATGATTAGGTACAACACTAGCATGTTGCCTACCAAAAGGAATAAATTTCATTTCCATTGAGAAAGACCCAGTGCAATGCAAATTTATTCAACAAAGAATTAACGCTCTTGAATTCCTTCTAAATGTGAAGCAAGAAGTTGGTTTAAGGAAAGGGGATTTTAATGAATCATTTGTGGCGAAAAAAGCAAAGGAACCTCAACCACCATTATATGGAATGATTGGAAAGGGACACTTTGGAATATTTGCAGACATGAAAGATCCATTAGAAGATGAAAATGACCAAAATGAAATAGAAAAAGTTGCGGAAGAAGTCATCAATGATGTTCTAGATGATGTTGAACATGTATTAGTTGATATTGTTGATGATCTTTAAGTTATGCTTGCAAACAAAACTCATTTTTGAGATCTATTAATCAGTTTTACTTGTAATGTTTAGACTTTGATATTTTATGAGAAGAATCCTTATTTTTTGCAAAAAACTTGTGATTACTATTATTTTTTGACATAAAATTCAATAAAAATGCTATTTTCTTAAGTTTTTTTGTTAATATTTTCCCAAAAATTAGTTTATTTAACATGTTTTTTTTAACAAAAAGTCTCTAAAAGTGTATTTTTTACATTCTATTTGTATTGAAAAATTATATTTTTTGTCATATCGTTCAAAATATTGGTTTTTTAGCGACAATTATTTGATGTGCATTGAAAAATTAATTAGAAATACATAAACTTGTAGAAAATATAAACTTTATAATATTGACCCTTTTTCATTTTTTATCTACGTGAAAAAGTGAAGATATCATTACAATTTTTATTTTAAAAAAAAAAAATTTAAACACAAGTAAATAAATGCACTTAAAAATAAACATCTCACGGAAGAAGAAGACATTAGAAAATGTATATTGTCAAAATAAATCCTCTAAAAAAATGTTAGTGATGATTCGCCACCACTATTCAAAATCAACATAAAAAATATCACAGAAAAAATAAATCAATAAAATAAAATAAATTAAAGTGCCAAAAACATGCTCAAAAGAAAAAAAATTGATTCTGCATCACCACTTTTCAAAATTGGGTGTTTTTCTTGCTACGTCAAAAAGTACGTACCAGTGCAGTTACCTATTTCATTGGTAACAGTGTTTCAAACTTTTGTAAAAGTTTTTCCCCCTTTCGTTAACCTCCAACACCACTCCAGATGAGCTAAGGAGAAATTCATTTTCACTTGCATGTTCTATTTCTTTTCTTTTCTTAGAGAAACAGTGTACTACCGAATTTTGAGGATGAGAGCTACTTGCTAGGGTTCTAGCTCTGTAGGGATTCCGCTCATTCTCTTACTGGCTACTGTGGCCCGACCTTTGTCACAGCTACGCACGGAAGCTTGGATCTTCCCGGCCCTAAAATCGCGCGGTTGGGCATTGTTTCAACGGCAATGTCCGGTTCATTGGGGGGGGGGGGGGGGGCGCACAGTCCTCCCCCTCAAGTAGCGACAAACAAGTCACCAAGAATCCCCTACAGGACTCTGACGCGAATCAACAATATACAAAGGACAAGAGCGTCCCACAGCACGATTCGACAAACGTCACTACAGAAAAGAGCAATGTCGGTTTGGAAGAATAATCGGGGCATAAAGAAAAGCCTTCGGTGACTTCTGCAACCTGCAAGCCAATCGTATCTGAAAGGCCAAAAATCGAGCTCCCAAGTCACAGAATCAACGGTCAAATCTAGTATATGAAGGATCATCCCCTCATTGGGAAATTCATAGGTTTCTGGCCCACTGAAAAAGCTCTGCAAGGGTGGATTTATGCTAAATCGAAACCCAAAGGGCATGTCACCCTTCAGCTAGGACCTAAGGGATTTTTCACTACGATCTTCAACTGCATCGAAGATCGTAACAGGGTTATGGATGAAGGACCGTATTTCTTCAACTCAGGTGGCTTGTATCTAAGTGACTGGGTAGAACGGTTCAACCCTGACAAGGAATATTTCAGTTGGGCTCCTGTTTGGATTAGGATGTACTCGCTCCCGTTGGAGTACTGGGATGAATAATCTCTAAAAGATATAGGCAAAGGGCTGGGGGAGTTTATCAAAATTGCTGAGGAAACAAACCTCTGTCGATATACTTCTTATGCTCGCATTTGTGTCTACATGCCCCTGGACCAAGCCCTCCCAGATTTGGTAAGCCTTTATCATGATGATTTTGAATGGATCCAACCCCTAGACTTTGAACATGTACCCTTCCGTTGTCGTAAATGTCATGTTCATGGTCATCTTTTTAGGGATTTCCCGCTCAATGTCAAGCCTCCAGCCTCTGATCTACCAGACTCTTCTGTTCCGGAAGGGTTCACCAGAGTTACCAACCGAAGGAAGGCTCACAAGAAACAGTCATCTGGGAAAAATCTTCCATTGCTACCCCTTTGATCCCTTCCCACAGCAATAGTTTCGAAGCCCTAGCCACTGCTGCTGAATTTTCTCCTCAAGACAACCATATAGCCACCCAAGCGGCCAAAACAACCCCGCTTTCCTCGCCGCCTGACTCTTCCCCCTTACCTCCCCACCTGGAAGCTCAGATCACGCCTAATGAAAACTCGTTGATGGATCCAAACTGGAAACCGAATGGAATGGATATTGACTGTATTCCTAATTAGCTTTCACCAAACAACAATCAAGCTCAGCACATGGAGGAGGAATCAGAAAGCATCGATCTCAAAGGGCTTGACATCTTTGAACTCGAACAAGCCTGCAGAAGGAAAGAGTTTGACAAGATCCCAGACCATCAGCTTGAAACCCTGGAAGTAGTCATTTCCAGAGCCTACAGGCAGAAAGAGCTCGGGATTCAGCCGGGAAGTAGATGGGATGGCAATCAGCTCCCTAAAGATTCTAAGAAGCGCGGGAGGAAAACAGATCTGGAAAGGACTATCACAGCGGGTAAAATCCTGGTTGACTCCGGTAGATATGAGAAGTTGACAAAGTACTATAAGCCTCTCCCAAAAAGTGATACATGAAGCTCATTTCATGGAATCTAAGAGGGCTTAACAGTCCCGGAAAACTCAGAATGATAAAAACATGATAAAGCAGGAGCAGCCTCAGATTTTCTTCATGCAAGAAACTAAATGTAATAGCCACACTCTTGAGAATATTCTCTCTAGAGCTTGGCCGGGTTGTCACTCAGTCGCTGTGGATGCCTCGGGTGCCTCTAGTGGGCTTGCCATTGCATGGAATTCTCAAGCCATTTCTCTCTCTGATTTCCATGCGAACCAACACATCATACAAGCAACTTTCCACATCATTGGAACGAACATACATGGTCACCTTACTAATTCTTATTTCCCTCAGGATGCGGGAAGCAAAATCGCCCTTCTGGACACAATAGGAGCGATAAATCTTGACAGAATTCACCCCCTTTGGATTTTGGGCGGTGACTTTAATATGATCACCAAGCTGGAGGAAAATATGGGAGGCAGAGCCAAACTGGAACAAGAATCTGGCCACTTCAAATATTTCATAGAAAGCAACCTACTGATTGATCTACAATACTGCAATGGAATTCACACTTGGAGCAACAGGCGGACAGGGCGGCACTTAATAGGCTCCAAGCTTGATAGATTTCTAATTTCGGACAATGCTGTCCATCTAGGTGGTGACATTTCTACCTCCATTCTCCCTTACTCAGGTTCTGATCACTGGCCGATTTTCCTCCAATGGCAAAGACTGGGGAACACAGTGCGTCATCCTTTTCGCTTCGAAGCCTTTTGGCTCTCTCACCCCACTTTCAAAGACCTCATCAGCACTTTTTGGAAGAATTTCAAGCTGCCAGAAGGGTCCAAAATGTTTCAGTTTCAACAAAAACTTAAAGGCCTCAAAGCCCACATTAAGAGATGGAATCATTCCACTTTCGGTAATATATTCTAGGCTCAACAGGACCTAATCAAAGAATTGAGGAATCTCCAGCAACAGATCATTACAGAAGGCCACACGGAACGATCTTTGGAATAGGAGAAACATCTTCACGCTCGTCTGGAGGAAAGATATAAGCAGGAGGAAATTTTATGGAGGCAGAAATCCAGAATCAGGTGGCTAAAAGAGGGAGAAAGAAACACCAAATTATTTCATAGAACAACCATTCAAAGAAGAATGCACAACACAATCACTTTCATCAAAAATCAGGAGGGGGAAAGACTGGAAAACCATGCAGAGATTGAAACGGAGTTCATTAGGCACTTCCAAGAGGTGCATCAAGAACCTCCAGTGGACAGACAGGAAGCCATAGGTAAAATAAATCAAAACATTCCAAATATAATCACAGATGAGCATAACCAGCTTCTCTTACGCCCGATTTCGACTTTGGAAGTTGATTTAGCCATGCAACAGCTCAAAGAGGGAAAGGCTCCAGGGCCGGACGGCTTCACGACCACATTCTTTCACAAATTCTGGGACCTCATCAAAGAAGAGGTGTGGTTGGTGGTGGAGGAATCGCGCTCTATGCACTGGCTTCTTCCCTCCCTAAATGCCACCTTCATAGCTCTTGTACCCAAGGAAGAAAATACCAACACAGCAGATAAATTCCGACCGGTCGCCTTATGCAATTTTATATACAAAGTTATCTCAAAAGTGATCGCTAACAGACTGAAGCCGCTTTTGCCTATGCTTATCTCGCCTGAGAAATCGGGATATGTGGAGGGTAGGCAAATTCTGGATGGCATTATCCTCACGCATGAGATCATACACTCCCTCAAGCACTCCAAGCAGGCAGGTATGATTCTAAAAATTGATCTTTCAAAAGCTTTTGATAAATTAAGTTGGACTTACATTCAAAAAATGTTAAATGCTTTTGGTTTCTCCCCCGCATGGATTCGTTGGGTCTCGAGCCTTATTTCCTCCTCTTTCTTCTCCATCCTCATAAATGGAATTCCCTCGCGTCCTTTCAGCCCTTCTCATGGTATCATACAGGGGGACCCCCTGTCTCCCTTCCTCTTTGTGTTAATGGCAGAAGGCCTGGGCCGCCATCTTAAAAATGCCCTTAGATCCCAGCTCCTTTGCGGTATCTCTGTCCACAACTCCCCTGCCCCTTCCCATCAACATTTTGTGGACGACAACATGTTATTTGGTTATCCTTCTGCACATGAGGCCACCCAGCTCAAATCCCTCTTGAATGATTTCTCGGCTGCCTCGGGAACGAGTATAAATTCAGCCAAATCCCAGATCTTCTTCTTTCACACCCCTCAAATCACTCAATCGGCTATCGCCCGCATTCTGGGCTTCTCCATTGCCAAGCTCCCCTCTACATATTTGGGGGCCCCCCTAATAGAATTAGCTCTAAAGCATACCTCTTGGCAAAGACTCCTTGAAAATCTTGAAGCTCACCTCTCCTCTTGGACTCACAGAACTCTGAACATTGCAAGCAGATTAGTTCTAATTAAAGCAGTGCTACAGTATATGCCCTTATATTTGTTCTCTATCTTGCCAGCACCAAAATGGGTCCTCAAAAAAATCAAAGCCCTACAGAGGAATTTCCTATGGGGATCTTATGGCACTAATCATAAATGGGCTCTGGTTAAATGATCCTCGGTTTGCTTGCCTAAGGAACAGGGAGGAATTGGTCTGCGTGATCCCACTCACAGCAATGCCATTATGAGTGCTAAAATTTGGTGGAACTGACTCAATTCCCCCAAGAAGCCATGGGCAACCATCTGGACAGCTAAATATGCAAACAATAGCCCACAGGAAGAACTCATCAGATTTACGCCCACAGAGAAAGGCTCACCAATATGGAACGTGGCTAAACAACATTACCTACTCGTTCAACAACACAGTTTCTGGGAAATTAGAGATGGTAGCACTGCTAGATTCTGGACGGATTCCTGGGACCAATTTCCTAAACTCAGCAATATCTACCAACCACCTCCCAGTCCGGAATGGGACATGCAGCAGATGGAATCAGTTCAACAACAATGGATGGACACAAATGAGCAGAGTTTCAGAAAGTGGAAGCTGGCGGAAAGGATAATGGAGAACAGTGATGAGCATACAAAGGAAGTTTTAAATTCTGAACTGCAAACCAGATGCATCAGGGTTTCCATCGACAGGGACATCCTGCATTGGGGATACTCCCCAAAAGGATCATTTTCCACCAAGGAAGCCTATAGAATCTTATGCAGAGATCCTACTCCCAAAGATCCACTTTGGGACAGAATTTGGAATTCTGGAATTTGGCCCAAAGTCTCCTCATTCCTTTGGCTTCTGGGGCACCAAAGAATGCTCACTTGGGATAACTTAAGTAAGAGAAGCTTTCATGGTCCTTCAATCTATCCCAATTGCAATGCTCAGGAGGAAACACAGCAACATCTCCTAAACTCCTTCCCTTTGTCGACTCAACTTTGGGAGAAAGTCAGCTTCCGATGTCAAAGAAATTGTAGGCCCTCTGCTGACATTTCCAGCTCCATTCGAGATTGGCATCAGAACCCCTACAAAAGCGAATTACTCAACCAAGTATGGATAATTATCCCAGGCTACTCTTCTAGACCATATGGAAGGAGAGGAATAAACGCATTTTCAAGGACCAAACTACTCCCCTTAATATCATTTGGGAGAATTTCTGTGTCAACCTCTCAGAAACCTTGGCCCTGCACTCTTGGGAAGCGGATGAATTCCCCACTCTGGCTACAGATATTACAATTTGGGACAATTGGGGCTTTCAACTTGACCTGGGAAAAACCATTCACAGCATTCCTAGAACCTCTGGCAGAGCCACGATCTCTTGGATTCCTCCTCCCAAGAACACCTTCAAACTTAACTTCGATGGCGCCTCCAAAGTTAATCCTGGTAAAGTAGGCTTTCGGGGCATCATCAGAGATCACAAAGGCACATATATGGTTATATATTTTGGAAATCCTGGATGGGATACGAACAATTCGGCTGAATTGGAAGGTCTATGGCAGGGACTTCTCCCTTCCCATCGATTGGGGTTGTTCCCTCTGGAAGCTGAAGGGGACTCCCAAATTATCATCAACATGGCCAATCACCTCCTCAATGGGACTCATGCTAGCAAAATAGCCAATAGTTGGAGATTGGAAGCTCGTCTTATGGCTATAGAAAGATGGCTTCACAATAACAGAGAACTCCTCTTCAAACACACCAAAAGGGAAGGCAACAAGGTGGCAGATTTTCTTTCCAACCTGGGATTTGATAATGAGAACAGTATTCTTACTGGCACTATAGACATTATCCAGAACCATGATCAACTACAGCAGTGCAAAAAACTGGTCCAGAATGATGCAGAAATCCCGGATGCGGGTGGAGAGGCAAGCGTTTAAGTTGATGGGATGGGGGCGGAGTAAGATGGTGCGACACCTGCCATCCCGCGAGTCAGAGGACGCAGGCTCTTTAATTCTGGCTGTTTGGTGTGTTTTGGCATTTATGCCTGGCACTGGTAACAATCCCATGTTTTCTTCTCGAAACGATTCTATGCACTGCGATATGATTCAGCCCTCTGGTCAATTTATTGTTGGTCCTTGGCTCTGGAGTCTTTGGTACATAGGAGATATTATGGAGAATTTATTTGATATGGAGGATGTTCCCATGCCTGTTGAATAGATATGTTCTCCGGATGCTGACATCTCTTGCCATCGCACAACCACTGGTAAGAGAAGCAGTTTGAACTGCTGTCTTGACCTCGGTAATAATTTTCACCTCTCTCTTGCTGGTAATTGTATGCTCGCATCTTTCTCATTGCATCCTCAAACGTTGGTATCGTCTCCTCGGCAAGCTATTCCTCTACATTCTGATCTCTCCCTTGCGTCTGTTATCATGCCGCGCCTCCGACATTGAATGCGATGTCGTAGAGGTTCCTCTCGTGGCCGGCTCCGGCGTCCTTCCTCCTCTCCTAGCACCTCCTCTTCATATACTCCTCATGAGGATAGTTAGTCAAGAGCTCTTCGTGGTCACAGGCTTCGCTCAGGTCACTGCCTGGGCTCCCCCATTCCCTCTCCTCCCCCTGCTCAGACTCACACTGCGCATTTCTCCTTCATTTGTTCTCTCAGTTGCCCTCGGGTCACCGCCTCCATCACGGTGGCCTTCCACGAAGAACCTCAGAATGCGGATCCTAATTCTGGCCTGGTGTTGTCCTCTGGCCTACGGGAAGGGTCGTTGCACAATGATAATTTGAACTTGCAGGAAATTGGAAACTTTGCCCAACAGGGGCAGCCGTTGGTGAATACTGAGAAAGCTGGTCAAACGAGCGAGATGCTGAATGCTGGCGGTCAAGCGAGCAAGGTGCAGACTGTTGGTGGTCTTACGAGTTCGGCGCGGAATGCTGATGGTCATGAGAGCGGGGGGATGGTTCCTTCTTCATCCGGGAAAGTGATCCATTCTATTGCGGACCTGTACAAGGACGATGGGGAACCAGATGAATTCTGGTGCAGGGTCGTTGAAGAAGCTCCTGATGAGTAGCTCCACCCTCTCCTACTGCTTTTTGTGCTCTGTCTCGACCCTCACTACTGGGCTTGCCCTTGTTTGTCTTAACGTCTATGTTATCAGCTTGTTATGTCAATGTTTTGTCTACCTTTCAGTTTGTTATCAGCTTTGTGATCCAAAAACAGAAGTCCATATCTCCCCTGCGAGGGGTTTTTTCTTGATAACTACTCAACACTGGTTTCCCTACTGCAGGGCAGTGTTCCTCAGGGGTTTTTTGTTCAAATTCCACTGCATAGGGCAATGTTCAGGCTTTGGCCTGCTGTAAATATTTTTCTCTGTTAATAGAATAGTTTTACTTAGAAAAAAAAAAAACATTCATTTCTGAGTTGTTGGTCCCGTAGAACATTAAACAGATGTGAATTAATATATTGTTTGACACATGTTATCTAATAATTTAAAGTATATTATTAATGAAAATTAAAAAAAGAAACTCATAGTATTTTTTCATTCACCTGATTCATCTTTTTGCAATTTTTCCATCAATATTTTACACTCTTCTGGTCCTAGATCAGAAATAATCTTATCGAGCTTCATCATTTTGTGGCTCTGTATGATACACAGTAAAAAATACATATTAGTTAAACTTACAAATAGTTCAAAATTAATATTTTTTGTAAATAATATACAAAGAACTTGCCTTTTTTTCTTTTCTTGATGTGTTATCAGTATTTTTGTTACTTGATCTCTTGTCAGACATTTATTTATCAATATGAAACCTGTACCATATCATTCATTAATACACTTTATAAATAAATTGTAAACTTTTCAGGTAAAAAAAAAATCTCAAGAAACTGGTACGTCATTCATGGTACATTGATGTCGGTGCATGGGGGTCTTATAAACGCACTGCCAGAATAGTATAATAAACCGTACGGTGCTCTATGTCAACAAGGAGCACCGGTGCATTACATGTTGACCACTGAACCGATTAACACAGAAAAAATAATAAAAATCATCTAGTGTTATTTTTTGTATCATAAACGCCTCGTGCAAACAAGGGACCACCATATGGTGCTCTTTGTCAACTAGGAGACCCGGTGCGGTGCTTTATATGTTACATGGTACACGGATTAACACAATAAAAAAAATTTTGAAATAGCACATGCGTAGTGCGCCATAATGAAATAGAGTATCAGTGCCCTATTTTACATATGGTGCACTGATTAAAAAAAAAATTGTTTTAAAATTTTTTTATCACACAATACTTGCGCAGTGCGCTAGGATAAACCAGCGCACCAGTGCGCTAGGTTACATTAGACGCACTAATTTAAAAAATTATGCTTTTCAAGGGCCGACATGGATTGGGATCCGACTATGTAAGTCGTCCTGTGGGTTGGATGTCATAGGCCTATATATAGAAATACAAACCCTATAAATGTAAAATGAAATGCCCTAATTCTGAAATCACAGAAACATGGAGAAGAAAGGGCAGAAACAAAAAGAATGAAGGGTTTAGGGTAAAAATGGATTTTTTTTGTTTCTGAAAATGAAAAACAAATTGAAATTTTTTTCTTACTGCGTAAAAAAAACTGCAGAAAAAGTAAAAAAAAAAAACAATAAAATTAAATCACGAGATCGTTTAAAATACTATGCTACAGGGTTTGAATCACCAGAGGTTTGGAATTTTGATTGTCTAAATACTTATGTTCGAATGTATTTCGCTTCTCCACAGTGCTCTCATGCTCTCTTGCTCCAGGTATGTCTCCTACAAATCTCTGGCTGAAAAGTTTTGCAAAAATAGTGAAATAATGAAAAATGTTTAGTATTTAAAGAATTGTTTTATGAAATTATATTTTCGAAAATATTTTGCCGCCCATTTTTCAATTTACCACCTTTTCTTTTCACTTAAAGAAAATAGAGATGTGTTTTTTATTTTTATTTGTGGTTATTCCTCACCGATGCGTCACTTAATAGCACCGTACCGGTGCGTCCGTTGATAACACGGCACCGGTGCGCATTAACTAAAACGCATCGGTGTGGTTATCTATACATTAGCACCAATAATAAGAAGTCCATTTTTAAGGCACTGACATTACTGTTAGGTGTGTACACCAAAATTTATTGTTGATTTTGCTCAAATGCAGGGAGAAAATATCATAATTATATTGAATGGAAAAAATTTCAAAATCCATCACGGAGTTCTCCCTATCCATCTCGAGACGTAATATTTACTTCATATTTTATTTATATTTTCATTATCTAATTGAATTTATGTTTTGTATCCATGTCAATCATGCACAACTTAATTAAATTTATAATGTATACAAATTTGCAGGTTCATGCAGATTCAAAATCGAGTTCGGATGCACAAAATATTCAAACAACTCCAAAACGTCGGAAGCTCTTATCATGAGTGGCATACCGCAAGGCTCATTTGGTAGATGAAAATGGACAACCACTTCACCCTGCCAATTGTAACAATATTACATCTTCTAGCCACAATCCTGGGACAATGATGGTAATAATTATAATTGTTTGGTATATTTATTAATGTAATTATTTCAACGTCAAACCAATTAATGATGCAATATTTTCAACGTGCTTACTAATTAATATCATATATTTTGTACTAATCATGTTCAAATATTTTTTTTTTAAATTATTAGGATTCCAATGATGATGAGCGAACTACCTACCATCTTCTTTTTCACCCCACGACAATGTTAAATAGAGAGAAGATTGAATTAAGAGAAAAATTTGGAGAGGAACGATATCAAGAATGGTTGAATCAACCACCGATTCAATTCCCGTTACATCCAGATTCACCAATTATGAATGACTATAACAATATTAGTTCTTCACAAGATGGCAATGGAGGCAATAAAATAGAGGTTGGTATGGATGATTACTTAAGGGATACAACTGCCATGGAGACAATGTTGTTAGATGCATTCCAAAACGGTGATTAGCTAGGGGATGATGCTCATATCGTTGACACATTTTTTGAAAGCCTTAAATTTGCTTCCACCGCCCCTCTCTTTGGACCTGGAGGTCAGTCAAATTCTACCCAGTCGGTGAAAATGATGTTACTGTACAACTTGAAATCAAATTTTGGCTTGTCCAATGCCTGTTTCTCGGAAATTTTGAGGTAAGTTACCATAAAGTCCTCCCTTATATAAATTTGAGAAATATAATCAATACACAATGAACATTACAAATGGTAAATTTTATGAACGTTAATAATTATATTGGAATTAATGTACATTTATTAATGTATTTTTTCATGATCACTAACTATAGTTTATTCAAAGGTAAGGTTCTTTTGAGTGATAATGTCTTTCCCAGTAGTTGCGAAGAGGTAAGGAAATTGTTGAAAATGTTGGGTGTTGAGTACATATCATATCATGCATGTCCAAATGATTGTATTCTATATAGAGGAGAATATGAAGACAAAGAGATATGTCTGAAATGTGGGCATGGCAGGTATGATAAATGAAAAAATAAGGGTAAATCACGTGCTGGTCCTCCTTTTAAGATATTGAGGCGCATGTCTATAATCCCAAGGATTCAAAGGCTCTTTTGTTGCAAATAATTAGCTATGTTGTAGGGATGGCATGCCTCACACAGAAGTGAGTTGGGAGTTATGTGAATCCAAAATGATTCAATATCCATGAAGCATATAGAGGATACATAACACCAACTATTATGTTTGGCCTGTAGTAGTGATCAATAACAATATTCCCCCATGATTTTCTATGAAGAATGAACATCTTATGTTGGCTCTCATAGTCCCTGGTAGAAGACAAGTGAAGAATATGTATGTCTACTTACAACCACTGGTAGATGAATTGAAGGAATTATGGGATGGGATAAATGTATACGATGTATCAAGACCCATCGCAGCAGAGATGATTTTTACATTGTATGGCATATGTGCTTACATGACACATGATTATCCAGGCTTAGGAGTTTTCTTTGGTAAATTACATGTTTGATTTATTTTTTTGTTTATATACATAAAAATATTCTTTCACATATTAGTTATTTATGGACTTGTAGGTTCATATTATAATCCACCTAGTAAATGAGGTTGAATTAGTTGGGGTGGTTTCTTGTCGTTGGATGTTCTTCTTAGAGAGGTACATGAAGAAATTGAAAGGTTTTGTTTGAAAAATGGAAAAACCCGAGGGGTCTATGGAAAAGGGGTACATATTGTATGAGTCTTTCTATTATGCCAATGAGTACATCAAGTAGATCGACAACAGACCAGGTGCGGTGACTTGGGACGATGAAAGGGATGAAGACAAAAGAGAAGGGGAGTTGCTCCAAACGAGTAGAAAAAAGTGTTTGATAAAGAGTAAGCGACTTATAATTTTTCAAATTTACACAAAGTAAATATTAATGTTGAACTTCGATATAATGTATATTTTGATCTCTAAGTACTATATAATGTCAGTTTGATTTCATCAGCGAATGCAGAAATTGAAGCAATACATAAATTCGTTCTTTACAATTCTGAAGTGACACAACCATGGGTCGCATTGTACTAACAAAAGAGGATGAAATGAGATAGTGACAAGAAATAATTCATATGGTTGAATGGTAGAAGTGTGCCTTATCCCGATCATTTAAAAGAAAATATGCCTAAGATATGCCCCAATAGTTGCGTTGTTGACCAAGTCAGAGAGAAATACTGTGCAACTGTTCGTTACCCACGTGCTGAAGAGGATGCACTAAATGTAGGGATTGGGTGTAGCAACTCAGTAATAATATATTTAATTTATATGTACATTTGAAACTTAATAATTCACCTTTAAAATGTAATTAAATAATCTATATTTCATATTTTAGCTATTGGTTTATTATAAGACACATGACACTATGATTTTTTTAAAAAATTTTATAATAGGTACATTTGTTCCCATCTATGTGGGCATATGGACACCATTTTCGCACAGAAAATGTCAATGCTAGAAACATCACAGAATATTCTGGAGTGGAAGTCGAGTTCGATCAATCTAGTCGATCTAGCCACCATGATCAGAACCTAGTACGAGGGACGTTAGGTTACGTCTGAAAGATACAAGAGATCATTGAAGTGGATTTCTCTTCTTTCCAATGTGTTATTTTTAGGTACAAGTGGTGGGACACCTTTGATCAGAATAATGTAAAGGAAGATCGTGAAAGTAGCTTGATATGTATCAACTCTAAAAAGATGTGGGATGAAGCTAAGGAGCCCTTTGTTTTCCCTAAACACTGCAACCAAGTGTTTTTTTACCCAGATGTGTTGGATAGGGATTGGTAGTTCGTATTGAGACATCACCCTAGATCAAAACATATTTTTGAGAACAATAATGATATCATGTCGTGCGAGCTGGAAGATAAAGAGGGTGATCATGAGAACCGAGAGTGATATGGTACATGTGTTATTTCATCAATATTTATACTTTTTAAGATGGGTTTTTCGAAACATTATAATATGTATTTTGAATTAACTGGTAATTTGCATATTTTTAATGTTAAAAACAATATTTCACTTGATAATTTGCAATTATGTTGATCTCAAAAAAAATGGTGTACTATATAAAGTTCTTTTTTTTTGTATGTAAGATCATAATAAAATAATGATAATTCTAAAGTACATGAATTTATTTGCATTATTTTCTAAACTTTATTATGTTACAAAAATTCATATTATTCTAGATTTATTATTTTAAAATTATTTAAAATTTTACAAATTTACAAATTTACAAATTTTAATAAAATCATTTCCCATTAATACAATTAAAATTTCCACATTAATACAATTAAAATTTTACAAATATTTTACATACAATTACGATTAAAATTACAGTTACAATTATAATTACAATTACAATTTTACAATTAATTCGCATACAATTACAATTACAATTAAAATATCAATGTAACAACTGGCTTAAGTGCTGACTAATGATTATATTATGTTGTTAAGACATTAAGACATTAATTTTTTTATTTTTTTGGAAATAATACATTATGAGCATAAATTAATTTTGATTAAATAAAATTAATTATGGAAATGATTTCCATAAAGGAGTAATAGACTTATGGTAAAAATTAATTCAAGAACTGAGAGTTAGTTGGACAAAATCAGTTCAAACAGTTACCCCAACCTCTAAGGCTAAATGCATAATCCCAATGAGGGAGGGGAGTTATGTTCAGTAACTGAAGAAGGAAGATTAAAGAGAAGAATTCCTGAGTTGGTGGTGACCAATGGAATTACTCTGATTCCTGAGAAATTCTGGAATAGAAGACTAGACCAAAATGTCCCGAAACATTTCCCAGAAACTATATCATCACGCATAGCTCAGTTTTGGAGCACTGGGGAAGAGATGAGGACGTAATTGCCTCTCTCAAGGAAGGGAGGTTATCATCAGAAAAATCTAAGAATCAGATAAGTAAATGAATTTTGTTGTGAAAATGACTAATTAGCTCTCTGTATAGGTTAGTGAACTATACTGTGATGCATTTATAACAAGATTAAATTTGTTTTTTGTTGCTTTTAAAATTAATAGAATTGTTAGACTATTTCTATTTTAAAGAAGAAGAAAAAAAAACAAAGTACATAAATATAAATTAGATGATGAAACAGTCTAGTATCTAACAATAGGGAACTATTAACTCAGTGTAATCTTGGCAAAAGCTCCGAGTAAGTTTCTCCCTGCAACTATGATAAGCACGGACATAATGGTCTGGACATTTCCTTGAAGAAAACAATCTTATTATAAGTAAATGCAGAAAACTTAAAAAATACAAAAGGAGAAAAACTATAGGAAACAGTTGGAAATAAGAAATATAACCATAACTTGAAATAGCATAATATCAGGAAATGTTACCCAGTATTCCCTGGATGTTAGTAATAATAATTGTAACCAAAACCCAGAATAGATCATACATAATAATAGCATTTTATTGAGATTGATAATTGTAAAGGAAAAGCAGGTAAATAAGCACGGTATTAATATTAAATAATATATATTATTGAATCTTCCCGGCCACGTACTAGAAGTAACGAAAGATCAAAAGCAACGAGAATATGATCAGCGCCAATATGGCAAACAAAACTTTCTGCTTATCTATTGAAATAATGGTACAAACTAGATAAGCTAAAATAACATTTTCTCTTCTTAAAATTCATGAAAACGAAGGAGAGAAAAAATTAATGAGTGCGAAAATATGATAATAAAATATCAACGTTGATAGTATGAGTATTGACATTCGGCATGAATACGTTAAAAATAGAATTATTGAAAATAAAAGCCTTGAAGGCAGGAATGTTATAGATATTAAAGTGATACAAGTCTTTTCTTTATAGTATCGAAACCCTTTGCCTGTAGCGAAACGTAATAATTATGAAACTATAGAGAACTATTATAGATTTGGAAGTGGCGATCGAAATCCTCACAACTAAATACATTAACATATATCCATTAAAACTCAAAATTCCATTAGCTTTTCGTGAAACCAGTCGGCGACTTCAAGATCCAGCCGTTGAGGGAGTACCTGGTATGGAAGGATGAGTCAGTGTAGACTTTAGAACCAACAAATTAGCCGAGCCTCCAATCCACAGAGTTGGGCGATGAAGCATGCCTAAAAAGGAAAGAGCGCTAGTTAAGAGAACCGAAAGAAAACTAAAGGAAATGTAAGATAAAAATAGAAGGAGAACGATAATACTTAAGGTCATACCTATAAAAATTAATATTCTGTGGAAGTAACGACGAGAAAAAACTACAGTGAAGAGAACACCGAAATTAAATCATTGATGCTTGGACAAGGACAGAAGGTAAGGGTAACCTAAAATATTTTCTATTCAAATTATCGCATACAGTACCTAAGAAAAATTCTCTAAGAAGGCAAGGGAAATCTGGCAGTATTTCCTCCTGAGAGTGGAAGGAAGTTTCAACTTCGGCCTAGCAAACAAGAACCAGGTGGACAATGAGAAATGGTTGCTAAGTAAACGATAAAGGATTAACTTGAGAACAGTAAAAGCCTTATGATAGAAACCCTCCAGAACAGAGGTTAAATGTAAGAAAACTTGTCTAAGTAAAAGGTGTTAGAAAGCATGAAGAGAGTCTTACCATTGTTTAAAAGGTTCTAGAGCGGAGAAGGACGGAATCCGACGAGAAAAGCTCAGGATTGCAGCCATGGAGTCGGCTTGCAAATCTTGCGGCGACAAACCGAAAAATGGGAAGAACGGTTAGGTTTGGGGGTAGTCATTACCCAAAACTAACGCCATAACCCTAGAACTAAACACAACCATAGATCAAAGTCTAAGCAGATCGAAGATGAGGTAAGTTAAATCTGAATTCTGTAAGCTCTGCGGGACAGAGATAATAAATCCAAACCCGTTGGAAAACTTACCACATTAATTATCAACCGCCAGAAAACCAAATAACCCCAAAAACCTTGTAAATGAGACTTTGTTGTAAAATAGAAAATGCCGACAAATATGCTCAAATCTGACATTGATTAATGTTAAATATTCGTACTAATAAAGGTTAGTACAATATATTTACCCAAAGCACAGATACGATGTCAGACGTACAACTCAAATTGTGGGAAAAGTAAAAAAACTCTTATGTATTAACTTTGTTACCGGAATAATGATATCGGAATATATGAACAGGGTATGTATAAAAATATGGATATGTGTGTAATCTTTAAATTGAGTAGTGTTCTACAATGTTAAGTTGTCGTAAGAATTTTTTAGTAGCAATAGACCAAATTTAAAAGTCAAGTTTAAATTTATTTTTTTTTATTGGTATATGTAGATGAATGTTACAAGTGGTATCAGAGCGGAATTCGCACGTTGGGACCCTATGGGTCATCTAACGATTTAAGTTGTGTGTATATTGATGCACAAAGAGAGAAAATAAGCATAACTAGAGACGTTATGAGAAGGGGTTCAACGCATCAACCACCCCAGAACATCGGGGAACCCCAACCACGACTAGAAATGAATCCTGAGATGTGGATTTAGCTGAGTGTGGATCAGCACCAGCAAACAAGTAGACTGCTGGAGGAACAGTAGCATCAAACTAGAATTTTGTTAAAAACAGTACATAAACTACAAGAATAAATGGTGCAGGTTCGAAGTGATAATGATTTTTTGATGCAAGAACAAGAAAGGATACTAAAAATCCTCTCGGATAAACAGAATCAGGGAATGGAACAACCCAACCCTGATAGAGACATGCAAGAAAGAAATGAGTGAAAAGCAAGAGACCACACCACTGACAGAATGGAAAGAATTCATTCACAGTGGAGTAATAAAAATAAAAACTACAATGAGGTTAAGTCAGGTAATGTGTTGGATCAGAAAGAAGTTAAGAGGCAGAAAGTGGAGCTGCAAGATGAATTTCGAAAGATAAAAACACCTATGTTTGATGGAGTAGAGGAAGAGGTGGCTGAGGTGTGGCTGATAAATATGAACGAGTATTTTCAAGTTTACGAATACAGTAGCAATCTGAAAGCCAGATTGGCCATCTATTAGTTGAGGGAGAAGGCCACACTGTGGTGGGAGGAAGTTAATAATGTCCGCAGTATTGATGATCGGGACATGACTTGGGATTTGTTCCAACAATATTTTAAAGATAAGTACTTAAATGAGCGCTTCTATGACGATAAATCTAGAGAGTTTCATGATTTAAACTTGGGACAATTGACAATGGATGAATATGTCACCAAGTTCACTTCTTTACTTCATTATGTTCCTTATTTAAGGGATGAAAAGGAAAAAGTACAGCGGTTCCTGAGCAGTTTTCCAACTCATATGAAGGAAAGAGTTGATTTTTTGAATCGCAAGACCGTGGACAAGGCAATCCGGAAGGCAATAATGTGTTATCAGTAATATAAAGCAAAAGGAGAGCTGGGTAAAAGCTGGCAGACAAAGAAAGAATGTAAGGGTAGTTCAAATTTCAAGAAAAACAGAACTAGTAATTTCAAGAATGCTTCTAGAAGCTCAGTTAGAAAACATTTTGGTAGTAATCATCAAAGAATAAGATGGCCTGTGGAGGATAAACCCACGGAAGCTTCTAGAAAACCAGATCAAGCACAAAATCAGAAACCACCCCTACATTACTGGAGGTGTGGTGAGGCTCACTACTACGGAAATTGTCCACAACAAGGAAGGAGTGAGGAAGCCTCACAAGGAGGTCACAACTTACAAGAAGCCTCAACAGTGGGAGATGTAGCCAGAAATATACCCGAAATTAATGTAGCCTTGGAAGATTGGTAGGCAGATTACCAACTGACGATGATAGAGTTGGAAGGTAAGTTACTCTCTCAACCTGTTCCTATTTTGGTAGACCCAGGTGCAATCTTAAGCTACATAAGTCCCAAATTAGTAGAGATTTGTAAATTGCAAAGTCAAAAATTTAGAAATCCATGGCTGGTGCAGTTAGCCACGGGAGCAAAGAGGAAATTTTGTGCCAAAATTTCAAATTGTACACTGTAAATCAGAGAACAGCAGCTAACTGTAGACCTGAATATACTACCCCTGGGATCCTACGATGTGTTGCTTGGTATGGATTGGTTGGAGAAGCACTCGACGTTAGTAGATTTTAAATAAAAAGTTACATATTACAGAATGTAGGATGGAACTCGTAAGGAGATTCAAGGTATAAAGAAACCCATACAGCTGCGTCCTATTATAGCATCTCAAATGAGTAAGTGCATGAGGAAAGGATGCCAGCTATATGTTATCCAAGTAGGTTTTACTAATTCCAAAGAAAAATCTCCAATGATGGAAAACATACCGATAGTGAAATAGTTTATGGACGTATTTCCAGAGGAAATACCAGGTTTGCCACCCAGAAGGGACATTGATTTTACTATATAGTTTATACCTAGAGAATCACCAATTTCAAGGACACCATACTGAATGAGTGTACTAGAATTGACCGAACTGAATATGCAGCTACAAGAACTGTTAAATAAAGGGTATATCCGACCAAGTGTACCCCCTTGGGGAGCACCAGTGCTATTTGTAAAGAAGAAAGATGGAACCATGCAAATGTGCATGGACTATCGACAGCTCAATAAATTGACGGTAAAAAATAGATACCCTCTACTATGGATTGATGATCTGTTTGATCAGGTAAAGGGAGCTATTGTGTTCTCAAAGATAGATCTAAGATCAGGTTATCATCAGATCCGGATAAAATAAGAAGACATTTATAAAACTACTTTTTGTACCAGATACAGGCACGACGAGTTCGTGGTGTTACCATTCATATTAACTAATGCACCAGCAACCTTTATGAGGCTGATGCATGGTATATTTCACCCCTTTTTGGATAACTTTGTTTTAATATTTATTGATGACATTTTGTTTTATTCCAAGAATGTAGAGGAGCATAAAGAGCACTTACAGATAGTGTTGGAAATGTTACGGAAGGATCAGTTGTACGCTAAGTTCAACGAGTGTGATTTCTTCAAGGAATAAATATAGTACCTTGGTCATGCTATTTCTGTGGAGGGAATCCCAGTTGACCTGGAGAAAATCAGAACGGTTATGGAATGGAAGATACCCCAAAATGTGGCAGACATCCGTTCCTTTATGGGTTTGGTCGGTTATTATCGGTAGTTCATTGAAGGATTCTCAAAAATTTCCTTTCCAATTACTTCCTTACAAAGGAAGGGAAAAATATTTAAATGGACGAAGGAATGTCAAGACAATTTTGAAAAACTAAAACTTTTATTTACTACAGCTCCAGTGTTAAGAGTAGTTGATCCCAATAAAGAGTTTGAACTCTGCACAGATGCATGTAAAGAAGGAGTTGGGGTGATTATGTCACAAGAAGGTAAAATATTTTCTTATGAATCACGGAAAATAAAAGAGCATGAACAATGATATTCAGCTTATGATTTGGAGCTGACGGTAGTAGTGCATGCACTCCAAGTATGGAGGCATTACTTGCTTGGAAAGAGATTTTTACTCAAAATTGATCATAGCAGCTTAACCAGTTATTTTCAACAAGCTAGCCTTAATTCTCACCAGGAAATATGGAATGCTTTCCTGAGATAGTTTGACATTGATATGCAGCATGTAAAGTATAAGGAGAATAGAGTAGCTGATGCGTTAAGTAGGAAGTTGCATCATGTTTTTGAATTGTACTATAATCAGGTTGAATGAAAACTTCTAGAGCAAATAAAAACAAAAGCTGAGAAAGACCCTGAATACCAAGCAGAGGAGTCCAAAAAATAAGGAAAATCTATTGATTACGGAATTAAAAAAGATGAGTTGCTAACTTTCAAGGAGAGGATCGTTGTTCCAAATCGGATGGAATTGAAGGAACTAATCCTAAATGAGAATCACTGAAGTAACTACTCAGGACATCCCGGGTATCAGAAAATGCTAACAGCAATTAGGAAAAACTACTTCTGGCCTGGTATGAGAAGATACATTGCAGAATATCTAAACAAGTGTTTAAAATGCCAACAAGTGAAGGTGGAGCATCGACACCCATCCGGGCTAATGTAGCCTATACCGGTACCTCAATGGAAGTGGGAGGTTATATCCTTAGACTTCATCACTATTTTACCAAGGTCGAAGAAGCATAATGACTCTATAATGGTAGTAGTAGATCGATTAAGCAAAGCATTGCATTTTATACCAGTGCAGTCCACTTATAAGACGGTGCGAATAGCAGACATATTTATGTGAGAGATATTTAGACTGCATGGTATCCCAAAGACTGTCATATCTAACAGGGATGTTAATTTTACTTCAGTATTCTGGAAAATGTTATTTACAGGACTGGGAACTCAAATAAATTTCATCATTGCTTACCATCCGCATACAGACAGGAAAACTGAGCGAGTGAACCAGATCCTAGAAGATATGTTACACATATATGTGATGCAACAACCAACTAGGTGGGAATAATATCTGCACCTAGTAGAGTTTGCATACAATAACGGATATCAGGAATCTCTTAAGATGAGTCTATTCGAAGCATTATATGGAGGACAATGTCGAACTCCTATTAATTGGAGTAGCCCAGAAACCAAGTTGATGCTTGGACGGGAAATGCTAGCTGAAATGGAGTCAGAAGTAAGGAATATCAGACAAAATCTGAAGGAAGCTCAAGATCGACAGAAAGTGTATGCCGATAAGAAAAGAACTTATCCTGATTTTGAGGTGAGAGACCATGTGTACGTAAGGATTAAACCAAAGAAAAGCACTTTAAGGTGGGCCTCTTGTGCCAAGTTGGCTCCCAGGTTTTGTGGCCCTTTCCAAATACTAGAAAGGATACGACCTGTGGCTTACTGATTGGCCCTGCCCAGTCATATCCATGTACACACGTCTTTCATATATCATTATTAAAATGATACATACACGACCCAAAGCACGTAATCCACTGGAAAAGTATTCAAGTAGGATATGAAAACAAGACTTGACTAGAAATGCTAAAGTTTATGAGAAAATTAATTCAAAGTTTTTTTATTGCAGGTCGAACCGGACGACGAGTTTCTGGTCGAGCCTCAATGTATAATTGATCAGAGAGAAAGCATGCTCCGGAAATGAGCCATCACCCAGGTTAAGTTGCAGTGGAAGCACTTTGGCCCGGATGAAGCTACCTGGGAGGATGAAGGTTTTTTTCGGGAAGCTTTCCCGGAACTATTTGCTGGAGTAGAATGAGAACACTGAGGATAGTGTTCATTTCCAAGGGGGGGGAGTTGTAACAGCTAGCTTAAGTGCTAACTGATGATTATGTTATGTTTTTAAGACATTAAGACATTAATTGTTATTTTTATTTGGAAACAATACATTATGAGCATAAATTAATTTTGATTAAATAAAATTAATTATGGAATTGATTTCCATAAAGGAGTAATAGAATTATGGTAAAAATTAATTCAATAACTCAGAGTTAGTTGGACAGAATCAGTTCAAACAGTTACCCCAACCTCTGAGGATAAAGGCATAATCCCAGTGAGGGAGGGGGGTTCTATTCGGTAACTAAAGAAGGAAGATTGAAGAGAAGAATTCCCGAGCTGGTGGTGACCAATGGAATTACTCTGATTCCTAAGAAATTCTGGAATAGAAGACTGGTCAAGAATGTCCCGAAGTCTTTCCTAGAAACTATGTCAACATGCATAGATCAGTCTTGGAGCACGGGGGAAGAGGCGAGGACATAATTGCCTCTATCAAGGAAGGGAGGTTATCATCAGAAAAATCTAAGAATCAGATAAGTAAATGAATTTTGTTGTGAAAATGAGTAATTATCTCTCTGTATAGGTTAGTGAACTATATTGTGATGCATTTATAACAAGAGGAAATTTTTTGTTTGTTTCTTTTAAAATTAACATAATTGTTAGAATATTTATATTTTAAAGAAAAAAACAACAACAAAGTACATAAATATAAATTAGATGATGAAATAGTCTAGTATCTAACAACAGGGAACTGTTAACTTGGTGCAATCTTGGTGAAAGCTCCGAGTAAGTTGCTCCCTGAAACTATGATAAGCACAGATAAAATGGTCCAGACATTTCCTTGAAGAAAACAATCTTATTATAAGTAAATGCAGAAAACTTAAAAAACACAAAAGGAGAAAAACTGTAGGAAACAGTTCGAAATAAGAAATATAACCATAACTCGAGATAGCAGATTATCAGTAAACGTTACCTAGTATACACTGGAGGTTAGTAATAATAATTGTAACCAAAACCCAAAATAGATCATACATAAGAATAGCATTTTATGAGATTGATAAATGTAAAGGAAGAAACAGTAAATAAGCACAGTATTAATCTTGTTAAAGAATATCTATTACTGAATCTTCCCATCATGTACTAGAAGTAACGAAAGCTCAAAAGAAATAGAATCTTATAACTATAATATGGCAAACAAAACTTTCTGCTTATCTGTTGAAAGAATGGTACAAACTAGATAAACTAGAAATAACATATTTTTTCTTTTCTTGAAATTCATGAAAAAAAAAAGGAGCGAAAACATTCATGAGTGCAAAAATATGATAATAAAATATCAACGTTGATAGTATGAGTACAACATTCAGCATGAATAAGTTAAAAATAGAATTACTGAAAGTAAAAGCCTTGAAGGTCGAATGTCTTCTAGATATTAAGAGCAATACAAGTCTTCTATTTACAGTATCGAAACCCTTTTCCTGTGGAAAATGTAATAATTATGAAACTATAAAGAACTACTATAGCTTTGGAAATGGCAATGTGAAATCCTCAGAACTAAATACATTAACATATATCCATTAAAACTCATAATTCCATTAGCTTTTCGTGAAACCAATCGGCGGCTTCAAGATCCAGCTGTTGAGGGAGTACCTACTATGGAAGGATGAGTCACTACAGACTCTAGAACCAGCAAAGTAGCTGAGCCTCCAATCCACAGAATTGGGCGATGGAGCATACCTAAAAAGGAAAGAGCGCTAGTTAAGAGAACTGAAAGAAAACTAAAAGAAATGTAAGAGAAAAAAAGAAGGAGAATGATAATACTTAATGTCATACCTGTAAAACTTAATCTTCTATGGAAGTGACGACGAGAACAAACTACAGTGAAGAGAACACTGAAATTAAATCATTGATGCTTGGACAAGTGAAAAAGGTAAGGGTAACCTAAAATATTTTCTATTCAAATTATCGAATACAGTACCTGAGAAAAATTCTCCGAGAAGGCAAGGGAAATCTAGTAGTATTTCCTCCTGAGAGCGGAAGGAAGTTTCAGCTTCGACCCAATAAACAAGAACCAGGTGGAGAATGAGAAATGGCCGCTAAGTTAACGATAAAGGATTAACTTGAGAACAGTAAAAGCCTTATGACAGAAACACTCCAGAACAGAGGTTAAATGTAAGCAAACTCGCCGAAGTGAAAGGTGTTAGAAAGCACAAAGAGAGTCTTACCATTGTTTAAAAGGTTCTGGAGCGGAGAAGGATGGAATCCAATAAGAAAAGCTTAGGATTGCAGCCATGGAGTCAGCTGGTTGAGCTTGCGGCATCAAACCGAAAAATGGGAAGAACGATTAGGTTTGGGGGTAGTCAATACCCAAAACTAACCCCATAACCCTAGAACTAAACACAACCGTAGAGAAAAATCTAAGCAAATAGACGATGAGGTAAGTTAAAGCTAGATTCTGTAAGTTCTGCAGGATAGAGATAATAAATCCAAACCCATTGGCAAACTTACCAGATTAATTATCCACCACCGAAAAACCAAATAACCCCAACAACCTTGTCAATGAGACTTTGTTGTAAAACGGAAAATGTCGACGAATATGCTCAAATCTGACGTTGATTAATGTTAAAGATTCGTAATAATAAAGGTTAGTACAATATATTTACCTAAAGCACAGATACGTTGTCGGGCATACAACTCGAATTGTGGGAAAAGTAAATAAAATCTTATGTATTAACTTTGTTACCGGAATAATGATATCGGAATATATGAACAGGGTATGTATAAAAATATGGATACGTGTGTAATATTTAAATTGAGTAGTGTTTTACAATGTTAAGTTGTGCTAAGAATTGTTTAGTAGAAATAGACCAAAGTTAAAAGTGAAGTTTAATTTTTTTTTTTATTATTGGTATATGTAGATGAATGTTACAATCAATTACAATTAAAATTACAATTACAAATTTAGAATTTTACATACACTTACAATTTTACAGTTACAATCATTTCACAGTGATACAAAATTTTACAAATATTTTACATAGAATTACAATTACAATTACAATTTCACAATTTCACAATTTCATGTACAATTACAATTACAATTTTAGAATTTTACATATATACAATTACAATTTTACAAATTTAAAATTTCCATTTACAATTACAATTTTACAAATTTACATATATATCATTACAATTACAATTTTACAATTTTACATACAATTACAATTTTACATATATACAATTACAATTACAATAATTTCACAATAAATTAAATATTACAATTACAATTAAAATTTTACAAATATTTTACATACAATTACAATTACAATTTTAGAATTTTACATACAATTAGAATTTCAAATATTACAATTTTACAATATCATGATCATTTAATATTAAATTAATTAATAAACATCATGATCATGATAACCATCGTACAAACATCATATTCGAATAAAAATCACATTCAAATTCGCTAACATCATTGTGATCATGATCATCTAAAAAAATAGAATTAGCATTCTATAACATCATCACAACACAAACATCAAATATACATCTCATGTGAAATAACTGCTATCACATACACATCTATCTGCAAGCTGCACATTAAATGAACATATCTAACATGACCTAAAAATATACACATCATGATGATCACCAACATGTAAATTAAGTACAACTGCAACATGAACATAAAATACATGGACCATATATATATATATATATATATATATATATATATATATATATATATATATATATATATATATATATATATATACATATAACTGTATAATGTCAAAAACATAAAACTGTAATATAAATTTCATATATCAGTTGGTGGTACATCATCAATAGCAGTACTAGTCGAGGCCTACTCAGTCAATGGTGCAGCCTCGACAAGCTCAGATACATGTTGATCATCACGTGCCTGATGAGTTGGTACTGGTGCCTCATGCTGATCAGGATCAACTGTCGGTTGCTCATCGTGATGACTTGACATGGTCGATGGTCCAGCTTGCTCATGATCATGAGTATTGTTGGATGCTGCAGGCTGCTGACTCGATGTGGCCAATGGTCTAGCCTGCTCTCCATGATGACTGTTGGTCGATGCTAGTGGAGGCTTCTCATCTGGCACGACGCGAGGTAAATGATGATCACTCCCCTAATCGTGATCATCAGATGATGTGTCGTTGCTCGCGGAATTTTGATCACGTGCTATGTCTCGACCACGCCTATAACATGCAAGGGTCCTCCTCAACCACGTAACTAAGGTTGTATCTCCTACGACATGCCGCATCAGGTTGTACATGTCATTCGGGATGCCTCTCCACATATGTACCATCCTACCACTGGCCTGTATGTCTCTCATAGTAGCGGGCCTGACTCCCAACTCAACAATCAATGCACAGATTTGGTCGCCCAACTCCATCCTCAATCTGCTATCAAGCCTACCGCGCCTAGCAAAAGATAATACTGGTGCACCAGTAGGAGCAAGTCTCTCTACACTGGCCTCATGATCCTTGGCATCTGGCATATCCTGATCATCATCAGGATCCACACCTGGATCATTTGGTGGCACTGGCATGTCCTCGCCATCAAAAGACCCAATATCTGCAAAATATATACAAGTACACAACAATAATTAGACAATATCATTACACAATTTAATAAAAACAAGTTAAAGAACATGTTAGAATAAATTTAAATAAAACAGTAATATTACCTATATCATCTGGCAGCTCATCATCTGTGAAGAGGATGTTGGCACACCCTCGCCAATCCAAACCATCATAAGGCTAGGGGACCATAACGAAGGGATTCTTGTCAACACTGGCTAGAAACTCCAGTGCATCATGTGATATCCTCGCAAAAAACTCAGTCTCGCCCCTCTTGGGCATCATCTGTCCCCATATGTGCATTTGTGCCTCCAACATCGGCCTACGAGGCTGCCGAACAAAAGTAGGCCTCGTCTCTAGAAACCTCTCAAAAAATAAGCAAAAAAAAAATGAAGCAAAAGGGAATTTGACCCTCCCTTGTGCATGAGCACGACATCTATCTAAGGTTGTACAAAATTGTCGTAATAAAATCGCAGACCACCTGACAAGTCGTGGCTCATGTACTGAAGAATCAACATAATATAGAAGCGGACAACTAATGTGTTTCCCGTCACTGGTGTTGTGTGAAATGGTCAAAATCAGAAGTGAGAGGCACCTCACCTCCTCACTACCAAATGCAGCAATACATAACTGACCTCCGGAGACCTAAAAATCTGAAGGAGACAGTATATCCACGCTACTTTATCTATGGGACTACACCAACTGACTCTCTATTGCATATCCAACTGGAACCTTTGGGAACGAGTAAAAATCCACCCCTCTCCTCAATAGCTCTGTAATTAAATATATATCCTCCTTAGTGGTTAGGACCAACCCGGAAATCCTGTAGGTGGGCATTCCACCTGTGGATAAGATGTCGAAAAAACAAACCATGGCCCTTTAAGGAAGTAGCATCCTCATAGAACTTGAGGAGGCCTACCTGCCTTAGGAGCCCATGGGTAGCTATTGTAATAGGGTGAGGGTACGCATCTCTCTCCCTCTCTCGTGCCTCCCAAAAGCAAACCATGTTATACTGGTCTGCTTGTTGTTGTTGTTGTTTCCTCTCTTCTCTCCTTTCACATATATGAATGATTGACATATTAAATACAATTTTTTTATTAAATGAGACATTTATTTAGGAATATACATATATAATTTTTTTTGGAAAAAAAAAATAGTTGATGTACAAAAAACAAACGTACCGGTCTGATCATCCTTTTTGTCGCTCACTTGACGTGGTGCACAAGAAAATTTTCGGTGCACGGAGGTTGTGCACACACCAAGAATTTTAGCACACCACTTTCCCTCCCTAGCATTGTTCATAATTCAACGGTGCGGTGGTATGTGGGTGCACTTAGTTGACTATGGAACAATGTAGGGAGAAGCAGTGTGCTAACCAAACTATACGCTTTGGTCAGCGCACCGGCCTCTGACATCATTACATAGTCAATGGTGTGGTTGTTTACTAAGCCACACCATTGGCCAGTGTCTAGAATACGGAATGTGGTATTTGACAAAATTACCTTATAAGGCGAATATTTGATCAATGCACTTCATTGACATTATTCCTGAGGTCAATGGTGCGTGGGTAGCAGCATGCAGTACCTTTTTAAATTTTAAAATAGCACGGTGCGCCTTTCGGTACCACCCCGGAACCGGTAAGGATACCATTAGCACCGGTTGTGGTGCAACCTATAAATTTACAGGTAGCCCTGTGAACCAGGGCAAGCCGAATGGCTCGAGTGCACCGCGCGACAATTTTTTTTTTTAAATGGTTAATTTTAAGGTAATTTGAAATTTTAATCCGCTAAAAGGCATATTTATGGAAAAAAAGAAAAATACCTATACATTTGGCCATCGAGGAGGCATATTGGCTATAGAATTTGCAAAAGTAAATTTCCCCACCATTTTTCAAAATTCGAAATGGAGATGGTGGTCAATGGACAGTAGCACTGCGTGCAATGGGAGCACTGATGTCGGTGGCTCGGATGAAGAAATTTTGCGCCAGTGGCAGGCTGCCAGAGCACTTAAAGTGAAAAATGTGGTTTTTTGACATAATTTTTTTTTTTGTTTAATGCGGTTTCGGTGCGCGAGGGTTTTATAGGCGCAGGTGCGGTTTCTTAAGGCGCACCGGGTGGTTTCAGTTTTGGCATGGGGTTTTTGGGAGACGGGTGTGGAGTCATTGTAAGCAGGGTGCACTATAGTAATAAGAAAGCACCGGTGGATTTGTCTGATCCATACGGTGTCAGATGTGATGTTTTTTGTGCACCAGAGCTTTCTCTTGTTGAACGCACCAGTGCGATTTAGGATCATAAGCGCACCGGACGAAAAACATCTGCAAAAACCTCCAACCACCAACCTCCTCTAGTAACTTCCACTACAAATGGATGTCTGGGGTATTTTTATAAGGGGTTCCTAGAGGGTCTTTTCCTTGTAGTGTGAACCTTAGAATTTTCTCTTAAAGATGATGTGATGGACGTTGGATGATATCCATAAAGTGCCATAAATGGGGTCATTTTTGCTGCAGTATGGAAGGAAGTGTTATACCACCATTCAGCGAGAGGTAACCACTTGACCCATTGTGTTTGTTTATCAGATACAAAACAACGAAGATATCCTTCCAAACATTTATTCACTATCTTAGTTTGACCATCAGATTGAGGATGATAAGATGAGCTATGAGCTAATTGAGTACCCAAACAAGAAAATAACTCCGTCCAAAAATTTCCAGTAAAAATGGGATCTCTGTCGCTCACAATAACCCTTGGGCTTCCATGTAGCTTTTGAATTCTGTCCATAAATGTAGTAGCAATCGTACTTGCTTTAAATGGATGAGATAATGCACAAAAGTGTGCATACTTGGTAAGTCTATCAACTACCACCATGATGACACTCTTTCCTTTGAACTTAGGTAAACCTGTGATAAAATCCATTGAAATCTCCTCCCAACGTTGACTTGGAATGGATAAAGGTTGTAGAAGTCCCGGGGTCTTAATTGTCTCAACTTTATTCTGCTGGAAAACAAAACATTCCGCCACAAAATTTTGAATATCAGATTTAAGGCCATCCCAAAAAAATTCTTTCTTCACCCTGTGGTAAGTTTTTAAAAATCCTGAGTGTCCTCCTAAAGGAGAAGTGTGCAATTCTAAAAGAATCTTTTGTTTTAGTTGGGAATTCTTACAAAGATATAAGCGATCTTTGTACCATAAGGAATCATTTTTCCAACTAAATGTATCAGATGTACTAGGATCTTGCTGCAACTTTTGAATGAGTGTCCACACTTCTTCATCCTTATTCCATTCATCTCTTGCTTCGGTTATCCAATCTGGTTGGATAATAGAAATGGCACAAAGCAATGCTTCCACCTCTTCATTCTTTCTTGAGAGTGCATCAGCAACAACATTAAGCTTTCCTTTTTTGTAGATTATTTCAAAGTCATAACCCAACATCTTTGTGACCCATTTTGCTGCTCTTTTGATGATAGTCTTTGTTCCAAAAAGTGTTTAAGACTATCATGATCAGTTTTTACCTTGAAGTGTCTTCCCATTAGGTAAGTTCGCCATTTCTTTAGTGCATGCAGTATTGCTAACATTTATTTCTCATAAATAGCTTTCTGTAAATACTTTCCTTTGATTGGACGACTTTCAAAAGCAATGGGTCTTCCTTCTTGCATTAAAACAACACCAATTCCATTTCCTGAGGCATCACGTTCCACAATAAAGGTTTTTGTGAAGTCTGGCGTAGCTAAGACCGGTGCTAGGCACATTGCCTCTTTAAGATGTTCAAAGGCCTTAGTTGCTCCAGGAGTCCATGAAAATGCATCTTTCTTCAATAATGTTGTTAGAGGTGCTGCTATTCTCCCATAATTCTTAACAAACTTGCGATAATACCCCGTTAACCCGAGAAATCCTCGCAACTTCTTTATGGTTGTGGGGACTTTCCATTCCTTAATGGCTTTAATTTTGTTAGGGTCTACCTTAACACCCTCGTGAGATACAATATGACCCAGATATTCCACCTCTTGTACTCCAAAGAAACATTTGGATGTTTTTTCATATAATTGTTTCTCCTGCAATAGTTTGAGCACCCCGTCAACATGTTGAACATGATCCTTCCAAGACCTGCTATAGATTAGTATATCATCAAAAAATACTAGCACAAATTTTCTAAGGAAGGGTTTGAAAATGGAATTCATCAACCCTTGAAATGTTGAAGGTGCATTGGTAAGGCCAAAAGGCATGACCAAAAATTCATAATGACCTTCATGAGTTTGAAATGTTGTTTTCAGAATATCTTAAGTCTTCATTCTAATTTGATGACATCTTGAACGAAGATCCAACTTGGTAAAATAAATTTCTCCATGTAATTCATCCAATAATTAATCAATCACAAATACGGGAAAATTATCTTTAATAGTGATCTTATTGAGCTCTCTATAATCCGGACAAATGCGCCATGATCCATCCTTGTTGTGCACCAATACTACTGGAGCAGAGAAAGAACTTTGACTAGGCTGAATTATACCAGCCTCTAAAATTTCTACAATCATATGTTCAATTTCGCTCTTTTGCACATAAGGATATCTGTAAGGCCTGATGTTTGGAGGAACACTTCCTGGAATCAAATGAATAGCATGATCATGATCACAAATAGGTAGGAGTCCTTTGGGAGTTTCAAACACCTTGGAATGATTGTCCAAGACTTTTTGGAGACCTTGAGAAATAGATGATTTTGATGTTGGAACTTCTAGTGATCATAATTGTGCAATTATGCCTCGTTTTTCTTTCTTCAGAATCTTTGTCATGACATTAGAGCTTATTATCTTTCTTGGCTTCCCTGCGATACCCCGTAATTCGACTTCCTTTCCTTCTGAAAAAAAAAATTGATGAAAATTTCTTGAAACTTAAAAGCTACCATCCCCAAAGATTGTAACCATTGTACTCCTAAGAAAACATCAGCACCTCCCATTGGAATGGAAAGAATTAGAATAAACAATACATATTCCCCCATGGTTAGCTTTATATTGTGGCATTTTCCAGAGCAATTTATAGTGTCTCCATTTGCAACTATCACTTGACATTCTGGTGCTGGGTATAGGAAACAATTCAATTCCTTAGCTACCTTACAATGAATAAAATTATGGGTACTACCCGAATCAATCAACACTGTTACTTTTTTCTTCTTGACATGTCCTTCTATCTTGAGAGTTTGAGGAGTGATAATTCCTACCAATGTATTAAATGATATGGTCGAACTCATTTCTTCTTCTTTTAGGGTTGGTTCCTAGTGTATATCCTCTTCTTTTTAAGTTTATTTTTCATTTTCTTCCTCTTCTTCACAGTCTATGTAAAACAATTTCTTCTCAGCACTCGTATGACATTTAGTGTATTTTCTATCACAACTGTAACAAAGCCCTTTTTCTCTTTTTTCTTCCAATTTTTGTGGTGTCAACCTTGTCGGTTGTGGAAATATAGGAGTAGCAACACTTCCATCTTTATAGATGTGAGTGGTAGGCTTCCTTGTCACCATAATTTTACATTCAAATTTTCTTGCCAATCTGAATACCTTCTCCAATGAATCGGGTTCCCAAACGCGAACTTCATGTTGGATGTTATCCTTTAAAGTCCCTATGAAGACATCAATCCTTTGTTCCTCTGGAATACCAGCTACCCTTATATTCAATTTTTGGAAGTCCTCAATGTGCTCCACCACTGAACCCTTTTGTTTGAGATTTATTAATTGGATAAAGAAGGTGTTGCTCTTTGTATCCTCATAATATGCTATCATTTCCTCCATAAAAATTGACCAAGTGACAAATTTTTTATAGGAGCAAAGCCATCGATATCATTGAAATGTATTTTTTTCTAAATGTAAAATTGAAATGTGTAACTTTTATGTGTTTTGCACATTATTTAGATCAAAATATTGCTTCATCTGTAGTATCCATGTTACGGGATCCTTGCCATTAAACTTCCTCATATCCATCCTTGGAATATGGTGGTTCTTCCAGCCAACATTATAGTTTAAGAAATCACGATTAACATTTATTTTGTTCTCATCATGATTTTCCTCTACTATGTTTTCGCCATTAGGAAACATTTCTTGTATCAACGGAAACATTTATTGTATCAACTTTGTCAAACCTTCCATGTCTTCTTTTAGATCATTCTTCATTTTTTCCATGTTGTCTTTCATGTCATCCATCTAGCTTCCATGCCCTCCATCTTAGCTTCCATGCCATCCATCTTAGATTCCATGCCTTTCTTCAAACCATCCATCTTAGCTTCCAGGCCTTTCTTCAAAACTTCCATTGCATTTTTTGTTTCTCTTTGCGAGAGTGAAATTTGGTGCACTTGCTCTTGTAATTTTGATATGTCATGTTGTCATTCTTCATCTTCATGAGTCATAGTAGAGCCTTCTAAAGGCTTAATGGGTGTTGAATTATTTTTAGGGGGGATTTTAGAACCCAAGGCTGATATCTATTCTACAATATGCCCTTGGAATCAATACAAACTGATTTTTCACACAAGACTTATGCAATTCGAAAGAAAAAAAATACACACCTTTTTCTTGCTTTTGAGGAGATAGATATTGAAACTTAATTATATATGTGATTTCGAATCTTCAATATCTAAAATTCAGCCCTATAGTATCCCTCTGAAGCTTCTTTCAAATGCCACTGGTCTAACCTGAATTGGATTTTTCAAGGCAAAGTTATGCCCAATCTACCATAATGACCTAATTATGGATTGGTCCAGTAGAGCGAACTTGTATGGAGTGCCACGTGTCACGATTTCCTCCTTCGGCTCTGAGATTGATACACAGGAAACTAAAATCCATGTACTTGCAGCCAATTTTTATAGAATTCCAATTCGATGCTCAAAGAGAGAGTTATGACGATTTTCCCACGATCACCTGTTTGAGATGAAATTAGGGAGCCTAAACAAACCCTAAATTCTATAGATCATATCTCCAAAAATATTGCGAACCAAGATATGAAATTTTTACACGACGTTCCTCAGGCTTTCGGCTTCACTCTGTAAAAATCACAGCATGTGCACCTTTGTAGAAAATGCGTTATAGCAAAAATTCCACGATAACCTGTTTTGGTTAAATTCGAGAGCCTTAAAAAACCCTAAATTCCACAAATCATATCTCCGATAATTTCAGCTTCTGCACCTTTGTAGAAAAAAAGTTATAGAGAAAATTCCACGATGACCTGTTTGGAGCAGCGAAACCCTAGAATCCAAAGCTCTGATACCAAATTTTATGAAACCAACTCCAAAAATAGAAGAAAAGAGAGATCAGCGCCTTAGAAATCAGCCACTTCGAGGGGGAAACCTCTAATACATTACATAAAATGAACAATTCTTGGATGATACAAATGACAAAACCTCCTTCTATATATAGGAGTCCACGAGGTCACAATATAATCCTATCCAACCTAACAATAATAATGTAAGGGCACGCCGCACAATAATAACAATATTGGGGTTACAGTGGTACAACAATAACAATAAGGGGGGAACACTAACAACAATAAGGGACTATACTAGTAATATAGTGACCTAACATCTTCACAATCTATGTAAAATAATTTCTTCTCAGCACACTTATGACCTTTAGTGTATTTTCTATCACAACTGTGGCAAAGCCCTTTTGATATTTTTTCTTCCAATTGTCGTGGTGTCAACCTTGTAGGTTGTGGAATTCTAGGAGTAGCAACACTTCCATCTTTATAGATGTGAGTGGTAGGCTTCCTTGTTGCCATAATTTACATTCAATTTTTCTTGCCAACCTGAATGCCTTCTCTAATGTATCAGGTTCCCAAATGTGAACCTCATGTTGGGTGTTATCCTTTAAAGTCCCTATGAAGACAGAAATCCTGTGTTCCTCTAGAATATCAGTTACCCTTATACTCAATTTTTGGAAGTCCTCAATGTGCTCCACCACTGAACCCTTTTGTTTGAGATTTATCAATTGGCTAAAAAAGGTGTTTCTCTTTGTATCCTCATAATGTGCTATCATTTCCTCCATAAAAATTGACCAAGTGACAATTTTTTACCAGAACAAATTCATCAATACCATAGAAATTTATTTCGTTCTAAATATAAAGTTGTAATGCGTACATTTTGTGTGTTTTGCACATTATTGAAATCAAAATATTGCTCCATTTGTAGTATCCATGTTACAGAATCCTTTCCATCAAACTTCCTCATATCTATCTTTGGAATATGGTGGGTCTTCTATCCAACATTAGAGTTTATGAAATCACGAATCTTAACATTTATTTTGTTCTCATCATGAGTTTCCTCTACTATCTTTTCGCCATTAGGAATCATTTCTTGTATCAACTTTGTCAAGCCTTCCATGTGTGATTTTATATCATTCTTCATGTTTTCCATTTTTTCTTCCATGTCTTCCATGCCATTCTTCAAACCATCCATATTAGCTTCCATGCCCTTCTTCAAACCATCCATATTAGCTTCCATGCCCTTCTTCAAACCATCCATCTTAGCTTCCACACCTTTCTTCAAAACATCCATTTCATTTTTTGTTGCTCTTTGCGAGAGCAAAATTTGGTGCACTTGCGCTTGTATTTTTGATATATCATGTTGCACTTCTTCGTATTCATGAGTCATAGTAGATTATTCTGGGGACTTAATGGATGTTGAATTCTTTTTAGGGGGGATTTTATAACTCAATACTGATATTTATGCTTCAATATGCTCTTGGAATCACTTCAAACTATTTTTTCAAACAAGACTTATGCAATTTGAAAACAAATACACACATTTTTCTTGCTTTTGAGGAGCTCGCTATTGAAACTGATTTATTTCTATGATTTTGGATCTTCAATATATGCAACTCGGTTCTGTAGTAGCCCTCTGAATATTCTTTCCAATGCCACAGGTATGACCTGATTTGGATAATTCAAGGCAATGTTATGCCCAATCTCCCACAATGACCTAATTATGGACTAGTTCAGTAGAGTGAATTTGTATGGAGTTCCACGTATCACTGTTTCATCTTTAGGCTCTGAAATTGATACACAGAAAACTACAGTCCATGTTTGTGCGGCCACTTTTTACAGAATTCAAATCGGATGCGCAGAGAGAGAGTTATAATGATTTTCCCACGGTCACCTCTTTTAGATGAAATTCAAGAGCCTACAAAAACCCTAACTTCTAGAGATCATCTCTCCGAAAATATTACGAAGAAAGATCTGAAATGTTTACAGGACGTTCCTCGGGATTTCGGCTTCGCAGGCTAAAAATTTCAGCTTCTGAACCTTCGTAGAAAAAAGGTTATAGCAAAAATTCCATGATGACCTATTTGGAGCAGCGAAACCCTAAAATCCAAAGCTTTGATACCAAATGTTATGAAACCAGCGCCAAAAATGGAAGAAAATAGAGATCAACGCCTTAGAAATAAGCCACTTCGAGGGGGAAACCTCCTTTACATTACATAAATGAACAATTATTGGATGATACAAATGAAAAAACCTCCTTCTATATATAGGAGTTCATGGGATCACAATATAATCCTAGCCGACCTAACAATAATAGTGTAAAGGCACCATAATAACAATATTGGGGTTACAAGGGTACAACAATAACAATAAGGGGGCTACACTAACAACAATAAGGGACTACACTAGTAATATAGGGATATAACATTTTGTATTCATGTTTGTCATCACACAGTTTCATTCATATGGCAAATTAAACGATATGTGATATATTGAATGCATAGTGTTGTGAATCCACATTTTGCAGTTTCTTTGAATCCTCAGTGTAATGGTTTTTTTTCTTTTTTTTGTATTATGTAAGGAATATTCTCAAGTTGTGTTTTATCCCAATATCATCTATGTAGCATAGGAAATCACTCCTATGATTTTGTCTTTCATGTTTGTGAAATTATATTTTGAATTTGCTTTTAGCCTCGGGGTATTCATGTTTTATTAGCCATAGAGAGTTGTGGAAATTTATTACAATCTCTTCTCGGAGCATAATCAATTTAAGTTGTATTTGATGCTTGCATGGTTGTCTTTTAGACTTTGGATCTTGGCTGATGTTTTAGTAGCTATAGAGAGTTGTGGAAAATTCTTGCAGTATTTTCTCAAGAGCAAATAAAATTTGAGTAGTATTTGATGCTTGAAAGTTTGTCGTTTAGGCCTTGGACCTTAGGTATTTAGAATTATTCTCATTCAATTTTTCAATTTTGGCATTTTCAAGCTTAGTTCCGCCTTGCCCTTAATCTATTCAGTACTTTGTAGCTCTAGGGATCTTATAGTTGGGCCTGTGGCTATTGCTTCTTTGCTGCTCGGAGCCATGCTCGGAGAGGAGATTTATCCAACCAGAGATTTCGTGTTGTACTTGCAACTTGCATTCTCTGCAACCTTCTTTGTGGGTGTTTTCCAGGCTTCTTTAGGGATTCTTAGGTGGGAGATTCTCTAATTGATATGGTTGGATTCTATGATAAGATAATGGGTTTATTAACATGAATATTCATGTGTTGCAATAGGCTGGGATTTATAATTTACTTTTTGTCACAGACAAATCTTATTAGATTCATGGTAGTTGCAGTTATTATAGTTTCCCTACAACAATTAAAGAGCCTTCTAGGAATTCAACATTTCACTTCCAAGATGGACATAGTTTTTGTTTTACATTATGTTGTGGAACATAAAATCTTCGTTTGTTTAGTTTAGTTTAATTAGCCCGTAAATTCCCCTTGAGTTTACATACATTTTATTGAGTTTACATACATTTTATTGACTCTTCCCAACAAAATTTATTTATATATATATATTGCACATGCCAAAAGATTGTGATAGGAATATTTTTCTTATTCTCAGACGATTATGATGGGAGTATTTTTCTTCTCATTTTTTAAATTCATATTTCATATTTAATTATAAAATTTTATTTTTAAAAAAATATTTTAATATTTTATTTTTAATCTTTCTCAACTTAATTTTTTCTAGGATTTTTAAATCTTTGGTTTTTTTTCATATAACCCCATAGAGACCTGGATTTTTTTTTATTATGTAGATCTTTTAGTTTAATTTCTTTTGAAACACTTTTTCGTGTTTTCTCAATCCTTCCACTTACGCAATATCAAGTTTTTTTTTTATGCGGGGGCTCTTTTAAAATATTTTCCCGAGAGGGCTGAGTGAGATGATCGAATTTCTCCATGGAAAACGAAATATATGATATGTGGTGACTGGATCTATTTAATTTTCTAACCAAAAATGTGTTTGTTTGTTTTCTAGCCAAAAATGGAAGAACTACGGAGAGAAGATTTAATTGAGACCTTGGGACAATATTGTTTGTATTTTACTGTAGGGGAAACCATATTTTGCTATTCATCAATGTTGAAAGAGAAAGTTTAATGTTGCGTATGGGTTTGTTAATTTAAAATTCAAGTTGTTATACAGATTATTGATATGCAACAATGTGCAATAATGTGTATGGAAGATTACAGTGCAGTGCATGATTGTTATAAATGTAAAATGTGCAACAAGTGGTTTTGTTAGTTTAAAATTCAAGTTTTTATACAGACTATTATATGCAACAATGTACAATAATGTGTTTGGAAGATTACGGTGTAATGTATGATCGCCATAAATGTAAAATGTGCAATCAAGTATAGGTGTTGTTTATTGAGGTGTCAATTTTTTTTAATCCTATATTTTTTTTCCAAAAATTCTGATAATAGAAGTATTTGAATCGTGTTTTTTTATGGTGAAATTTGATTAAGCACCATCAAAAATCAGTGAAGCACCCAAAATCTTGAATTTTAATAATTGTAACTTAGATTTACAAAAATTTCTGCTAGATTTTATCATAATCCTGCTAAAATTTCCATGGTTTTCTACCTATATATATTGCAACCTAAAACCTGAAAACTTAAATTAAATGTAACCTGATTTTGATTTGATGTTTAAAAAATATAATAAAATAAAATGGTATATGTCAACTTAACTTTCTTTTTTCTAAATAATTGCAAAAATTTTAAATGTTTACACAATATTCCAAAAAAAAAAAAAAAAATTATATAAATATTTTGAATAATTTAATTTAATTGGAAAAACAATATAATTAATAAATTAATATTTTTTATTTTTTAATAGAAAATATAAGATTGAAGGATTGAGATATATTATATTTTCTTTTAATCTTTACTATTTAACTATATAATTAATGGATGATAGAATTTATTATCTTTGATCTTTATTATGCTTCCCCATTCATTCTTAGTAACTATGTGGAATGTAAATCTATTAGTTTTTAGTATTGTTAAAGTATTGATATTTTTACCTTATTTTTTTATATGTATAAATCTGTTTTTATTTGATAGATTAATAATATTTAAGAATTTATGTTATTATTTAGATTTTATATGTTTTACAAGATAAAGTGAATGACATTTTTCCCTACCCACTTAAGTCAATAATCATATAGATATAGTGAAATATTATTGCACACTTGAGTAGCAAAAATATTGTTGCACACTTGAGTTGCAAATTGTTGTCACATAATATACTCAGTATGCAACATCATAGCTAAAACTGACACTTTTTTGTCCTTTTTCATGTGCATGCTTTTCTATTTTTTGAAAAATTGGGAATTATTGTAAGAAAGACAAAGAAATGATGAAGTACAACACTTTTGAACTTTGGCTAATGTAACTGGGTTTTTTAATATAAAATGCTAGTTGATTTTTTTTTAAGGAAAGAAAAAGAAAAAGAAAAAAAGAAAAAAAATAGTTTTAAAATATTTTGATTAAGGGAAAGCAAAATAAATTGGTGTTCCTTTAAATGTTGTTGGGATTATAGATCTTTGATGAATATGATTAGATGATATAAGTTTCTTAGGATGTATGAGATTTTGGTGGTGCATCTTAGCCTTTTGTTGTAGTTAGTCATTTTTCAAAAAGACCTACTTATGTTGTCTTTGTCATTGTGGTATATTGATTGATACCAAATTACCAACTTAGAGTTGGATCATCGAATTAAGATATTGGCACCAAAGACATTTACTTGTACAATCCATATTTTCCTTTATATGGTTTGTTATTTTAATGTTGTACATAAGATATTGTCTCAATTCATACAAGCCATTTTACATAAAGGTTGTGGTAGGTCACAAGGCCAAATTTAAGGGATGTTATGATGGGATGTTTGAAACAATAAATCAAGGTTTTATATTAGTTTTGACATGAAAAGGATTTTGGCATGAATACTCTTAAGTGGGGACAATTGTAGTTGGATTTTGTTTACCTGGTTTTAGATTTACTGCATTTGAGTAAATAAGAGTTGAGATGAGTTTTTAAGAAAGTCAAATTGATTTTGGTTTGTAGGTATATTATTATTTGTATTGTTAACCTCCTTCTAGTTCTATTGTAATTGTTGAGCCAAGGGGGAATGGGATTTCAAAGTTTAATACCTTATTTGAGGACAGTGGGCATTCTTTGAAAGTGTAATTTTTCTTTGAACCATCAAATAAGAGTTTTGATATAGTTTTCATGACTTATGGGAGTATATTATGGCGATCACTTGAATCCACTAACGATGATATCCATCAATTGTTATTATTTCTTGGAGTAAAATAAAAGCATCATAAAATACTTGGGATCATTAGATGCAATGAAAGGGGTTTCATGTTAGGTCCCTATATTACTAGTTTAGTCCCTTATTGTTATTAGTGTAGCCTCATTATTTTTATTGTTGTACCCTTGTAACCCCAGTATTGTTATTATTGTGCCCTTACATTATTATTGTTAGGTCAGCTAGGATTATATTGTGGCCCCATGGACTCCTATATATAGAAGGAGGTTTTGGTCATTTGTATCATCCAAGAATTGTTCATTTATGTAATGTATTGGAGGTTTCCCCCTCAAAGTGGCTGATTTCTAAGGCGTTGATCTCTCTTTTCTTCTATTTTGAAGCTGGCTTCACAACATTTGGTATCAGAGCTTTGGATTCTAGGGTTTCGCTGCTCCAAACAGGTCATCGTGGAATTTTCATTATAACTATTTTTCTACGAAGGTTCAGAAGTTTAAAATTTTAGAGACCGAAGCCAAAATCCTGAGGAACGTCGTCGCAAAATTTTAGAGCTTGGTTCGCAATATTTTAAGAGATATGATCTGTGGAAGTTAGGGCTTTTTGCAGGCTCCTGAATTTAACCTAAACAGGTCATCGCAGAATTTTCGCTATAACTTTGTTTCTATGAGGTTTCAGATGCTAAAATTTTCACAAAGAGAAGCAGAAATCCTGAGGAACATCGTAGAAAAATTTCAGAGATTGATTCGCATTATTTTGGGAGTTCAGATCTATTGAAGTTAGGGATTTTTCAGGTTTCTGAATTTCATTTCTAAGAGGTGACCATGGGAAAAGCTTCATAACTCTCTCTTTGAGCATTGGATTGGAATTCTGTAAAAATTGGCCGCAAGTACATGGACTTTAGTTTCATGTATATCAATTTCAAAGCCGAAGGAGGAAACAATGACACGTGGCAAGTAATACAAGTTTTCTCTACTGAACCAATCCATAATTAGGTCATTGTGGGAGATTGGACATAACTTTGACTTGAAGAATCCAAATCAGGTCAGACGTGTGGCATACAAAAGAGGATTCAGAGGGCTACTTCAGGGCCAAATTTTAGATATTGAAGATCTAAAATCACAGAGATAATTTAGTTTCAATATCAAGCTCCTCAAAAGCAAGAAAAAGGTGTGTATTTTTTTTTCTGAATTGCATGAGTCTTGTGTAAAAAATCAGTTTGAAGTGATTCCAAGGGCCTATTGAGCATACATTTCAGTATTGGGTTCTAAAATACCCCCTAAAAAGAGTTCAACACCCATTAAGCCTTCAGAAGGCTCTACTATGACTCATGAAGATGAAGAAATGCAACATGAGATATCAAAATTACAAGAGCAAGTGCACTTATCGTAAAGAGCAAAAAAAAATGAAATGGAAGTTTTGAAGAAAGGCGTGGAAACTAAGATGGATGGTTTGAAGAAAGGCGTGGAAGCTAAGATGAATGGATTGGAAGTTAATATCGATGGCATGGAAGCTAAGATGGATGACATGGAAGCTAAGATCGATGAAAAAATGGAAAACATGAAGAATGATCTAAAAGTAGACATCAAAGGTTTGGCAAAGTTAATACAAGAAATGTTTCCTAATGGTGAAAAGATAGTAGAGGAAACTCGTGATGAGAACAAAATAAATGTTAATCATGATGTCATAAACTCTAATGTTAGATGGAAGAACCACCATATTCCAAAGATGGATATGAGGAAGTTTTATGGCAAGGATCTCGTAACATGGATAGTACAGATGGAGCAATATTTTGATCTCAATAATGTGCAAAACACACAAAAGGTACGGATTGCAACTTTACATTTAGAACAAAATACATTTGTATGGTATCGATGGCTTTGCTCCCGTAAAAAAATTGTCACTTGGTCAATTTTGACGGAGGAAATGACAGCACATTACGAGGATACAAAAAGCAACACCTTCTTCAGCCAATTGATAAATCTCAAACAAAAGGGTTCAGTGGTGGAGTACATTGAAAACTTCCAAAAATTGAATATAAGGGTAACAGATATTCCATAGGAACACAGGATTGATCTCTTCATAGGGACTTTAAAGGATAACATCCAACATGAATTTCGCATTTGGGAACCTGATTCATTGGAAAAGGTATTCAGGTTGGCAAGAAAAATTGAATGTAAAATTATGGCGACAAGGAATCCTACCACTCACATATATAAAGATGAAAGTGTTGCTACTCCTAGACTTCCACAACCTACAAGGTTGACACCACAACAATTGGAAGAAAAAAGAGAAGAAGGGCTTTGCTACAGTTGTGATAACAAATACACTAAAGGTCATAAGTGTGTTGAGAAGAAATTATTTTACATAGATTGTGAAGAGGAAGAAGAAAATGAACAAGAATATTCAAAAGAAGAGGATATACACCAGGAACCAACCCTAGAAGAGGAATAAATGAGTCCAACCATATCATGTAATGCATTGGAAGGAAATACCACTCCTCAAACTCTCAAGATAGAAGGACATATCAAGAAGAAAAAGCTAATAGTGTTGATTGATTCGGGTAGTACCCATAATTTTATTCATTGTAAAGTAGCCAAGGAATTGAATTGTTTCCTATACCCAACACCAGAATGTCAAGTGATGGTTGCAAATAGAGGAACTATAAATTTCTCTGGAAAATTCCATAATATCAAGCTAACCATGGGGGAATATGTATTGAATATTCCAATGCTTTCCATTCCAATGGGAGGTGTTGATGTTGTACTAGGAGTATAATGGTTACAATCTTTGGGGACGGTAGCTTAAATTTTCAAGAACTTTTCTTGAAATTTTTTTCGGAAGGAAAGGAAGTTGAATTACGTGGTATCGCAGGGAAGCTGGGAAATATAATAAGCTCTAATGTCATGACAAAGCTTCTGAAGAAATAACAATGAGGCGTAATTGCACAATTATGCTCACTAGAAGTTCCAACATCAAAATCATCTATTTCGCAGATCTCCAAAAAGACTTGGACAATCATTCCAAGGTGTTTGAAACTCCCAAAGGACTCCCACCAATCTGTGATCATGATCATGCTATTCATTTGATTCCAGGAATTTTTCCTCCAAACATCAAGCCTTATAGATATCCTTATGTCCAAAAGAGCGAAATTGAACATATGATTGCAAAAATGTTAGAGGCTGGTATAATTCAACCTAGTCAAAGTTCTTTCTCTGCTCCAGTTGTATTGGTGCACAAGAAGGATGGATCATGGTGCATGTGTTCGAATTATAGGGAGCTCAATAAGCTCACCATTAAAGATAAATTTCTCATTCCTGCGATTGATGAATTATTGGATGAATTACATGGAGAAATTTATTTTACCAAGTTGGATCTTCGTTCAGGATATCTTCAAATTAGAATGAAGACTGAAGATATTACGAAAACAGCATTTCGATCTCATGAGGGTCATTATGAATTTTTGGTCATGCCTTTTGGCCTTACCAATGTACCTTCTACATTTCAAGGGTTGATGAATTCCAGTTTCAAACCCTTCCTTAGAAAATTTGTGCTAGTATTTTTTGATGATATATTAATATACAACAGGTCTTGGAAGGATCATGTTCAACATGTTGAAAGGGTGCTCAAACTATTGCAGGAGAACCAATTATATGCAAAAAACATCCAAATGTTTCTTTGGAGTACAAGAGGTGGAATATCTGGGTCATATTGTATCTCACGAGGGTGTTAAGGTAGACCCTAACAAAATTAAAGCCATTAAGGAATGGAAAGTCCCCATAACCATAAAGCAGTTGTGAGGATTTCTTGGGTTAACAAGGTATTATCGCAATTTTGTTAAGAATTATGGGAAAATAGTAGCGCCTCTAACAACATTATTAAAGAAAGATGCATTTTCATGGACTCCTGAAGCAACTAAGGCCTTTGAACATCTTAAAGAGGCAATGTGCCTAGCACCGGTCTTAGCTACGCCAGACTTCACAAAAACATTTATTGTGGAATGTGATGCCTCAAGAAATGAAATTGGTGCAGTTTTAATGCAGGAAGGAAGACCCATTGCTTTTGAAAGCCGCCCAATCAAAGGAAAGTATTTACATAAACCTATTTATGAGAAGGAAATGTTAGCAATACTGCATGCACTAAAGAAATGGCGAACTTACCTAATGGGAAGACACTTCAAGGTAAAAACTGATCATGATAGTCTTAAACACTTTTTGGAGAAAAGACTATCTTTAGAAGAGCAGCAAAAATGGGTCACAAAGATGTTGGGTTATGACTTTGAAATAATCTACAAAAAAGGAAAGCTTAATGTTGTTGCAGATGCACTCTCAAGAAAGAATGAAGAGGTGGAATCATTTCTTTGTGCCATTTCTATTATCCAACCAGATTGGATAACCGAAGCAAGGGATGAATGGAAGAAGGACGAAGAAGTGTGGACACTCATTCAAAAGTTGCAACAAGATCCTAGTACATCTGATACATTTAGTTGGAAAAATGATTCCTTATGGTACAAAGATCACTTATATATTTGTAATAATTCAAAACTAAAACAAAAGATTCTTTTGGAATTGCACACTTCTCCTTTAGGACGACACTCTGGATTTTTAAAAACTTATCACTGGGTGAAGAAAGATTTTATTTTTTTTTTGATGGCCTTAAATCTGATATTCAAAAGTTTGTGGCAGAATATTTGGTTTGCCAACAAAATAAAGTTGAGACAATTAAGAACCCAGGTCTTCTACAACCTTTATCCATTCCAAGTCAACATTGTGAGGAGATTTCAGTGGATTTTATCACAGGTTTACCCTAAGTCCGAAGGAAAGAGTTTCATCATGGTGGTTGTTGATAGACTTACAAAGTATGCACACTTTTGTGCATTATCTCATCCATTTAAAGCAAGTATAGTGGCTACTACATTTATGGACACAATTCAAAAGCTACATGGAAACCCAAAGATTATTGTGAGCGACAGAGATCCCATTTTTACTAGAAATTTTTGGACGGAGTTATTTTCTTTTTTGGGTACTCAATTAGCTCATAGCTCATATTATCATTCTCAATATGATGGTCAAACTGAGATAGTGAATAAATTTTTGGAAGGATATATTCGTTGTTTTGTATCTGATAAACAAACACAATGGGTCAAATGGTTACCTCTCGCTGAATGGTGGTATAACACTTCCTTCCATACTACAGCAAAAATGACCCCATTTATGGTGTTTTATGGATATCATCCACCGTCCATCACGTCATATTTAAGAGAAAATTCTAAGGTTCAAGTAGTGGAAGATCACATAGAGCATCAACAAGAAGTTCTCCAACTCTTAAGGATATCCTAAATTTGGCACAAAATCGAATGAAACAACACGCAGATCAACATCGCAACAAGAGAAGTTTCTATGTAGGAGACTGGGTATTTTTACGACTACAACCATACAAACAAATGTCCCTCAAGAAAGCTAAGAAGGATAATAAATTATCTCCAAAGTACTATGGTCCTTACAAGGTGTTGCAAAAGATTGGTACTATGGCATACAAATTGGAGCTTCCTGCTTCTTCACGAGTGCATCCATTTTTCCATGTTTCATGCTTAAAGAAGGTTATAGGTGAAAATCTTCCAGTTCAAACAATATTGTCAGAACTTGAAGAGGAAGGAAAAATCATATTGGAACATGAAGCGGTCATGGAAACAAGAACTCAACACCTATGGAATTGATCAATTTCAGAGTATCTCATCGAGTGGAAGAACTTACCCACTGAAGATTCTACATGGGAGGATGAGAATTTTATACATAAGCACCCACAGCTACTCAAGCATTGAGGACAACACTTTTTGAAGGAGAGGGGCATGTTAGGTCCCTATATTACTAGTATAGTCCCTTATTGTTGTTAGTGTAACCCCCTTATTGTTATTGTTGTACCCCTGTAACCCCAATATTGTTATTATTGTGCCCTTACATTATTATTGTTAGGTCGTCTAGGATTATATTGTGGCCCCATGGACTCCTATATATAGAAGGAGGTTTTGGTCATTTGTATCATCCAAGAATTGTTCATTTATGTAATGTATTGGAGGTTGCCCCCTCGAAGTGGCTGATTTATAAGGCATTGATCTCTCTTTTCTTCTATTTTGGAGCTGGTTTCACAACATTTCCTTAGTATATTTCAATGATATCCTCTCTCTCCTCTTTCCCTTGTAATTCAATCTTATAACATAGGTCTCACATATTTTTATGATATCTTTCTACATAGTATTAAGAAAGCTCATATATATGGCCTATGTATGCCCGAGCCTTGATCTTTTCCAAGTCAAAAAAGTATCTCATGCAGAATATTATTAATAAATGAATAGACCTTAATGTGTGTGTGTGTGTGTGTGTGTGTATCCGCGGGGTATTGGACAGACTGTGATCTGGTGCTCTGTTAAAGCACTCATTGATGTGAAGTCACCGGTTCAATTCCCTACCCTGATCGGGGTGATATATTGGACATGATGAAGTTGTAGTCCTTATATATATATATATATATATATATATATATATATATATATATATATATATATATATATATATATATAAGTTTGGACATTGTCAACAAATTTTATTATATTTTCGACATTAGTTTAGACATTGTCAACATAGTTTATTACATTTTTGACATTCTTTGTTATGTTATGTTGCTCAGTCTGAAGGTGGATGTGTTTCTAATGAAAATAACTTTTTTGCTAGTTACCTGATATCTATGTTTTCACACTTTGGTTGCCCAAATTCTAAAGATGTTATTTTTGTATTCCAGAGATGTGAAATTCTAGTTCTATTTTTATTCTACTTTACTTTGCATCTATAAAGAATCAAGTACGCGGGTTTAGCGTACAATCAATGTGTGTAAATATTCTGATACATTTGGTATGTTTGAGTCTTGGACGACATGACTCATTTCTCAAGCACAAAATGTGTTAACTAGAGAACTGTAAACGTCAATGATGTTCTCATCTAAAGGGTACCAATATGTAGCCTTAGTAGTTTTACGGGTGAAAACTTGACAATTGAAAAATGGGTAATGCCTTTAACTACCATTTAACACAAACGAATTGGAAGAAATGTGTAGAAATTTGAATAACTGATATATTATTCACTGAGATTCTCCTGATCACACAATATTTTAGCTTCATGCATAATACAGAATCTCTTCTACCATTGATCATCACATGTGGAAATAAATTCAATTGCATGCATACATTAAAACCACAAACAATCACACATATGAACACAGTATTTAATGGGAAAGCTTAAAGCTGAAAACCCCAACTATCCGTATATTATATGTCATGGAGATCATGTAAAAATCATAGTACAAAAGCTCCTCACAAGCTCTCATGCACACCCTCAATTGCTACACACTATCAAGCTAGATCTAGCAAAACTCATGCTCCAATCCTTAGCCACTTGATAGCCAGCCTCTATTGCATTTTCAATGCTATGGGATGGCTTCATTAAATAGATAAACCACCTGGCTTGAACTGCGCAATCCTCATGGGCTTACTCCACCTATCTGTGTGTTGCAAATAGCAACTGTATAGTCACAACTAATAGTTAACCTGCTCTTTCACCTATTCATGCACTGGTCTCCACTGAAACTGTCCATGCACTGAAGTTAACTGATGCATTCTTTAGTTGATTAATGAGTTTATAATTAGCGAATTAATTAATAATTAATTCACACCACTCTCACTAATTGTATCAATTAGTTAAACTAAATACAAATAGCTCAACTATGTTTAGATTAGTTAAACTAAATACAACTCCACTAACTTCCTCAATCAACTCCACCAAAATCTGTCACATGAGTTCTAACTGAAGTATCCATGCAATAGCTCCACATAACCCTTAGGAATAGCGTAATTCCTTCTGTCAGCTCCTGTGCCACATCTGTGCACTTAACTGAAGTTCTCCAAGAGAATAAGATAATGTTTAGAGTCTAAATATTATTAAGAGCTAATAATATTTGACATATCTATTTTTAGACTGGCAATCTAAAAATAGATTCCGCCCAGTATGTCTAAAAATAGAAGTCCATCTATTTTTTCCGACTTGACCAACCATCCACAAATAGCATGCTGCAACTCATAGAACATGATCCATATGTCTAAAAATAGACATAGTCTAAAAATAGACTTTGCGCCAAAAATAGCTTGCGGGCCCACTTAGTGAAGGCGACTCCTTTCCACTAAGCTCATCATCTTGTTGCAATCTCAACACTCCCTCTCAACAAGATATGGATTATCTTCAACCCCTATCCTGCCCATGTGGTATTTGAATTTGCTCCTGGTGAGCGCCTTCGTCAAGATATCAGCATCATGATCCTCCATAGAAATGTATGAAAGTAACATGATTCTTTGCTGCACACAATCTTTGATATGATGATACCAATCCGTGAAGCCATGCCGCCTCAACTGATCCTCCTATCTGTACCATGAACCATATCCCGATGTGCCTCTGCGATATCTCAATACATGCTTCCCCGCCTTCCAAAAGAGCTTGGTAGGCTTAACCATAGCTTGTGAAAGCTAGTTAACTGCATAGCATATATCGGGTCATGTATTGATCAGATACATAAGCGACCCCACCAACTGTCGATAAACAGTGGCATCCACTACCTCCGTTGAAGTAGCATCCTCCTTCCTCCTACCAGCAGGAAGAGGAGTATCAACAGGCTTGTAGCCATGCATGTTGAACTTCTCCAGTATCTCCCAGGCATACTTACCCTGAGAAACAAACGATTCTTACCTTATTTGATAGCAAATTTCAATCCCGGGAAATAATGAAGGAGGCCAAGTCCTTTCATCTCAAACTCCTTTGCAAAGATCGACCTTGCATGAGTGTATCAATGACTCATCACTGTCAATCAAATCATCTACATAGAGTACAATGATCAACAACTTACCCTCCACCTGTCCCGGTATAGGTTAGGATCCGCCTCACTCTTGGAGAATCCAAGTCAGTGAAATAACTATCTATCCGTGTGTACCAAGCACGAGGTTCTTGCTTCAGCCCATACAGTGCTCTCTTGAGTCGGCACACATGCGACTCACTGCTGAAGATCTCGAAACCTTCAGGCTGCTCTATGTACACCTCCTCCTCAATGACTCCGTTGAGGAGCGCAGTCTTCACATCCATCTGATGGATGTGCCATCCCATCTGCGCTGAGAGAGCAAGGATCATCCGTATGGAAGAGTACCTTGCGACAGGTGCAAAGGTCTCCTCATAATCGATCCCCTCAATCTGTGAGAAGCCACGGGCGAAAAATCTTGCCTTGTACTTCTCCATACTCCCGTTAGCCGCCTGCTTCACTTTGTAGATCCATCGCGAACCCACCACTGATTTCCCCTCCGGTCTTGGGACAATCTCCCATCTGCCCATTGCACTGTTTACGACAATCGAATCATACTCTTCCCTGTGGCATCTACCCATGCGGGATCCTCCACCGACTTCCTCGAAAGAGGATGGCTCTGTCACGATACACTTTCTCATAAGAGCCATGTATCCAGTATACCGGTCAGGTGACTGTCTCTGTCTGCGCTGTGATGTAGGTGCTCCTACAACCTTCTCTGCATCTTGAGCCAGTCGCTCAGCCTCTGTAGTGCGCTTCCGCCCTCTGATGGTTGGCGCTGCCTGAGTGGTCTCTTCCACTCCATGAACCTCCTCTTGTAACTGATCCGCATCCTGAGGCTCATCCTTAGGAACTAATAGCTCTTGATCTGCATGCAAGTGTGGTTCCCTCTCAAGCGAACACTTCATGGCTTTCTCCCCCTGAAATTTGATATCCCATCGCACAACAGTCTTGCGACTGTCTGGCAAACACACACGATAGTTGTGGGGCGTATCAGTGTACCCCACAAATATCTCAACCTCTACAGTTGGCTCCAGCTTCTTCCTGGCATCCTTCGTCACATGAATGTAAACAAGTGAACCAAAAATCCTCAAATGGGAAATATCAAGCCTCTTACCAAAAAACGCCTCCTCGGGTGTACTCATGCCAAGTATCCTGTAAGGACAACGGTTCTGCACATATACTGTAGTATTGCATGCCTCCGCCCACAAGTGAATGGGTAAGCCCTAATCATGCAACATCATCCGTGCAGCACCCGCGATCGTTCTGTTCTTCCGCTCAGCAACCTCATTCTGCTGTGGGTTATGAGGTGCTATGAGCTCTCTTCGAATTCCTTCTGTGCTGCAAAAGTCCTTGAATTCGCCAAAGATGAATTCACCACCATTATCGCTCTTAAGAGCCTTCACCTGCTTCCCCGATTCTTTCTCAACCAGTGCCTTGAACTCACAGAACTTTGAGTATGTCTCGCTCTTCTTCTGCATGAAGAAGATCCAGCACTTACGAGAAAAATCATCAAAAAAGATCACATAGTACCTGTGCTTTGTTGTCGAAACTACTGAGAAAGGTCCACACAAGTCTGTGTGAATTCTCTCAAGGATCGTCGTGGCGCGACTATCCTTCTCGTAAAAGGTGGCTTTCACAAATTTTCCCAAGGTACACCCCTTGCACTGATCTGACTACGCAAGAGTACCCTTAGGAAGCCCAGTAGAAATCTGCTGCAGTATCTTCAAAGCTCCATGGTGAAGGTGGCCCAATCTCCGTGCCACATCTATCATCCTGACTCACCACTCATTTTCTTGCTTACGCCATTGTTGCAACCATCTATTCATCTACTTGCAATTGATAAAGGTTCTTGACTCGAACCCCTATCTTCCGAGTTTCTCCAGTTGTCTTACTACGCAGGAAAGCCTTTCCCTCGCTGAAGACAACATCATACCCCTTGTCTTCTAACATCGCCACGGAGATAAGATTCTTCTTCAATCCTGGAACATGCATCAATTCCTTCAATACAAAGGGTTTACCAGACTCCCTCTCAAAGGAAATGGTACCGATACCGGTCGCACTGTATCTACCATCATCGCCCATCTCGATGTGCACTCCAAGATCTTTCTCATCCAGATCAGAAAACAAATCTCGATCTCCTGTCATGTGAAAAGATGCACCACTATCCAGAAACCACACTGATCCCGCCACACTTGAAACCAAGCATGCGATCAGCGAAAAATCCAGCTCAAACTGTGAGGCTAAGGCCTCTCCAACTGCAGTTCCAGCAGCCTGCTTATTTTTCTTCTTCTGCAGACAATTTATGGCATAATGTCTGTGTTGGTGATAGTGAAAGCACTTCACCTTGGACATGTCCTGCTTCTTGCCTTTCGCACCAGAATGAGAAGCTTTCTTGCTCTTCCCCTTCTTTGCTTTGGCAACCAAAGCGCAATTCTCTTCATCAGAGTTCTTTGATGAGGATCCGTCCCTGGTACTTCGCCTTATCTCCTCTTGCACAAGATCTGACCAAAGTTGCTCCCATCCTGGCAATTTCTCCAGACCATTAACAGAGTCCTGATAGGAATGCCAACTCTTCGGAAGCCCAAGGAGAGCCAAGCTCACCAAGTCCTCATCATCTACAGTCACCCCGACACTTCCCAGCTCATCCCTGCATTGGATGAACTTCGTGAGGTACTTGGGCATACTGTCGCCTTTCTCCATCTTTATGTTTCTGAGTTTGTCCTTGAGCGCCAACTTCCTCTGGTCGCTCTTGCTTTGGAATAAATCTGTCAAGGCTTTCCACATCAGGAATGGAGAAGCCTTACCATGCAGGTTGGACACTATGTGATCCTTCATGCCCTCCAACAGAATCCTTCGACACTTTGCTGTCTTCTTTCGCCAAGCCTCAATTACGGCAGCATCACTAGAAGTAGGCTTTGGAATTTCAGCATCTATGAACTCCTTCAACCCATTGTCATCTAGCACCGCCTCCATCCTGTCCTTCCATGCAATATAATTCGAGCTGCCCTCAAGGGCATACTCCAATCGCAATCCGTTGAAATACATCTCAACTTCGACACCAAGAAAACACTGCTGCAAATTCGAATTTCACCAGCACAAAACTCAACCGCTTCAATGTTTTGTAATTGCTCCAATGATCAATAACGCTCCGATACCATGTAGAATTTGAATAATTGATATATTATTCACTGAGATTCTCCTGATCACACACTATTTTAGCTTCATGCATAATACAGAATCTCTTCTACCATTGATCATCACATGCGGAAATAAATTCAATTGCATGCATACATTAAAACCACAAACAATCACACAAATGAACACAGTATTTAATGGGAAAGCTTAAAGCTGAAAACCCCAACTATCCATATATTATATGTCATGGAGATCATGTAACAATCATAGTACAAAATTTCCTCACAAGCTCTCATGCACACCCTCAATTGCTACACACTATCAAGCTAGATCTAGCAAAACTCATGCTCCAATCCTTAGCCACTTGATAGCCAGCCTCTATTGCGTTTTCAATGCTATGGGATGGCTTCATTAAATAGATAAACCACCTGGCTTGAACTGCGCAATCCTCATGGGCTACTCCACCTATCTGTGTGTTGCAAATAGCAACAGTATAGTCACAACTGATAGTTAACTTGCTCTTTCACCTATTCTTGCACTGGTCTCCACTGAAACTGTCCATGCACTGAAGTTAATTGATGCATTCTTTAGTTGATTTATGAGTTTATAATTAGTGAATTAATTAATAATTAATTCACACCACTCTCACTAATTGTATCAATTAGTTAAACTGAATACAAATAGCTCAACTATGTTTAGATTAGTTAAACTGGATACAACTCCACTAACTTCCTCAATCAACTCCACCAAACTCTGTCACATGAGTTCTAACTGAAGTATCCATGCAATAGCTCCACTTAACCACCAGAATAATTGTAATTATACCATGGGCTGCATGTGCCACTTATATGCATCAAACTAAAGTACTTAGAGAATAAGATAATATTTAGGTCAAAATTATTAAGAGCTAATAATATTAGGCCATATCTATTTTTAAATTTGGCAATCAAAATGATTATTGATATGTCTAAAAATAGAAGTCCATCTATTTTTCCCGACTTGACCAACCATCCACAAATAGCATCCTGCAACTCATAGAACATGATCCATATGTCTAAAAATAGACATAGTCTAAAAATAGACTTTGCGTCAAAAATAGCTTGCGGGCCCACTTAGTGAAGGCGACTCCTTTCCACTAAGCTCATCATCTTGTTGCAATCTCAACAAAATGAACAGTTTCATTTACTAAAAAAACAAAATATAAAACTAGTGTTGTCACGCCATTAAAAATATAAGTTTGATCACAAAGATATCACAATTAATTTTTTTTAAAAGATGATGATTTTGATGAAATTGAAATTCTAGAAAAACTAAATTAGGTGGTATTTTTCAACACCATTCTCACTTTGTAACTGAACTAATAATATAAATAAAATCAAGGGTGGAAAATGTGCAATTTGGGAAACCATATATCGTAAAAAAAAAACACTTGATAAGGAAGATGTGACGTCTTCTATTAATGCTTGAAGTCATCTAGTTTCTCAAAATACATTTCCATAATGTCCATAAACTTGTCATTAACCTCCACTGGGCCCTTCGGGTCTCTGGCCATGAATGCCCCTATTTGTTTCAGAGACTCCATCACTTCCTTGCAATAAACTCTTCTGATCCAAACTATACTCGAGTTTTCCATTTGGGTTACACGGAGACTCAGTTGGGTCATGTTTGGAGTCAAACCCACATCCAAATATGCCCGCGGATTTCAAGTATGGCTCCAAATCAATCATAGGGACCTCTATTTCTCACTTTCTCAAACACCCAAAAAGATTTAGTCGTTTATGAAATTTCCTTGCAACAACCCCAGTCCTTGGGTGGATTGTTGTATGCAAACAAAGTTTACAAAACCTCTTATTCTTATTCCCTCTAGTCATAATTGTGGAGGCCTTTGCTCTGGCAACACTTTGGTTTTATCGAGAACTATTTCTTAGAACTGTTGGAGCTAGCATTTTTTAGTAATATCTGGGTTTATAAGAAGGGAAGTGGTCGGGATAATTCCAATAGTCTTTCTATTGAACTCTATGTCATGATCCCCTTTCATTGCAGAGACTAGAATGACTCCTAATGTGCAGAAGTTAGAAAAGTCGCTCCCTTCAGTATAGTATTGCGCCCTCATAAAGTGACATCAATAATAAAACTTGACATGTCGAAGAGTTTCCCTCTGCATCCTAACGTTCTGCCCTCCTTCCTATCAACCTTCCTTTGTACCTTTTGAGACAATTACAAATTATAATAATCTAAAAATCTATATCCACACTTGCACAACACTCAATGTTCTCAATGCTGGAGAGCAACTTGGATAATGGTCGTCATGGTCAGTCAAACTCACATAATGATCTGCTGGCAATCCTCTCTCTGAATAGTCAGTCAGATACGTTTCCGTACTCAGATTTGATGTACGGAGATTCTTATTTGGGAAGTGACCGGTCTAGTGTAAATAGCACTGCCACGGAGATTCTTATTTGGGAAGTGACCGGTCTAGTATAAATAGCACTGCCACGGAGATTCTTATTTTGGAAAGCGACCGGTCTACCATGAATAGCGGTGTGTGTACCAAAAATTTGAATACGATAAACGTATTTTGTGTACATTAAATGTGAGTACACAACACGTATCAGAGGACGTGGGTTTTGAAATTGGATCAGTTCAGACGTGCGTTTTGAATTTGTCAAACTTTTCAATGGTTTCTTCTTTGTTGTGTTTTCCTTGATATGTTTGTTTTTATTAGCCAATTTTGTTTGGAATTTGGTGTGGAATTTTTCGGAATGGTAAATATAAATGGTGTAATTTAATATTTAATATTTTTATTTTTTTTAAATTAAAATTTTTTTTTTGAGAGTATGTTTTAAAATAGTTTTTTCTTAAAATTATTAAAATTTATTTATAGGGTTTTTGAAGAAAGTGATAGTGTGTTTTGTTAAGGCACTCTTAGATGCTTAGTTATTGGTCCAATTCTTTGCTTTATTTGAGTGATATTCTTTGACACGACCATGGTGTAGTTTCACCAATGTTGAACTTAAATAAAAAGGCTAAGACCCTCTCGCAAGAGTGAAAACATGTTTCCTTATCAGGAATGGAAGTTGACGGGAAAATTACCAGTCACGGGGTGATTTGTCTGTCAAATACAGTGTAAAATTTTACAAAACCGTCAAGATCCTAGCTTGAAACTGTGAAGAAGGGTTGGAGATGTGTGACAAATGTCAAATTTGATGGGTGAGTCTCTTTTGAAATTCCAACCCTGCCCCTTTATGGACCACAAGCTAATAATCTCAAGTGGTGTAGTTTTCCTTGATTAATAGTGATGAGCCAGTGTGCATTTTGTTGATAGCAATGAATGATGATTATCCCCACTGTTAATTTTCTTATCGTAAAAAAAAATATATATATATATTGTGAAATTAAATATAAAAATTGTTACAAAGTATTTATGAATATTCATTCTGTTATTTTAAATTAGTATTCATTGCAATTGTATTAAAAGCAACTTAATTTTTCATATGCCTAACATTTTCCTAGCAATAGCTAAACTCTATGATTTTAACAATGCAAAAGAAATCGACATTTAGATGTATTATTTTTTTATTCAAAATACTCTTTAATAATTACTTTTTTCATTGCCAATCAATTGTTTACATAGGTTATTTAGCTTCAAAGGTTGTTAAAATACTTTCATCCACATGAACACATCTAGGAGCTTTTCATTTTGAATTAGACAAATGAGGTAAGGAAGGTGGACTCGAAGTTTGGATCCCATTGACATGACATTGCGTAAAGTCACCTGGAAATTGTAACGTTTCATTAACGTCATGGTCAAGATGGGGAGTACATTGAGCATGATAGTGGTAAGTATGGTGAATAGTTACATTGTTCAAATACCTTGTACTAGTACTGAACATGTTTGTGTTCAATATGAACAATTTATTATCCAAAACACCTTGTATCATAGAATACTCTTCACTAAAATGTACAAAACTTAAGCACCTAATTCCTCTCCATGTATAGTTGATAATGTGCAGAATCTCCATGTCTTTCTTTAACTTGATCATTTATTGATGCAACATTGGTTGTAAGTTGACTTGTTAGTTGAAAATAGAATAGCCACTTTGGATGCATACATTTCACTTTGGCAATGAAGAGATCACCATAACATAGCTGATTGAAGAATGGTTATGTTTTACCATACCTAACTTAGTCTTTTCTCTTGGTTCATTGACTTTTTCAAGGGCCTACTCCTTTCTATTTGACTTTCTTACTTAATGGCATTTCATAAGGGTCTATTACAGCAAGAACTTTAAAAAAATTGTTTTCCAATCACATAAAACAATACAAAAAATTGCAACAAAACATCTTTTCTTATGTAGATAAGGCCTTGCTTTTCAAAGACAATAAAGTTGTGCGTATTTAAGTACATGGTAAAAAGCACATGCGCTATAGGCATGCATGCATGTGTTCATTATTAGCGAGCATATATTGTTGCTACAATGGGTAAAAAAATCGACCCTAAAAACATTATCAATCCTTTCAAGTAACTTTCAAGGTTCTCCAATGTCCAATACTCAAATAGTAAGGTGAAATGCTAGTAAGTATACTTGAAGAAATCAAGTTGTCTACCTTTGTTGGTTATCAATCACCACCAAGGGTACTATGGGTGCCATGACTACATTAGTGTTTTGGGACCACACTATGAATCATTCATAGGGTCATGTTCAAGGTTCTTTACCATTCAAATGGAATATGGGTGTCATGAGTAGGTTTTGTACAGTCAAAATATTTCTCGTGGTTTAAACATTGTCAAATGGGGGAGCAAGGGGCCTAATCCCTACATGAACCTTTTATAGTTTAGGCCCTATTGTTAGAGAAGAAAAATAATTGCACTCTAAGCCCTAAACTTCACTTGTTAGGCTCAATTGCCATGAATAACATAAAAAACCACAAGACAAACCCTATCTATGGGATATTTAGCAACATAGTTTGGTATGGATGCCATTATGAAGTTCTATCCATTGAGGATACTCATGGGCCCTTAAGCATGTTTGAGGAAGGAAAATGAGTGCCTCATGATATTGTTAATTCTTCTTAGATACAAGAGCCTGGAATGAGTCCTTAAACCAACATGAGTCCTCCTTTGTAGGGGGTTCTTTGTAGCCCTTTGAAAGGGATATGGGTGTTAGGTTCTTTGTTCTAGAAGTGGGTTTGAATTCCTAAACATGGTCAAGGGGGTAAATAAGGGCCTTTATCGTTAATTGAACATTATTAAGCTCAAGAGATATGAACAAAACCTTAACATAGTGACATGATTCCTCTAACAACCTTAGGTTAAAATCCATGTAATAAATTTTATAAAGGCAAAATAAGACCAAGGTCATGGGACACATATTCCAAGCTGAATGTTGGGCAAAAATATAGTGATGGGGGTCACTTGTGATTAATTAATGGTTAAGGAAATTGGCAAAGGCTTTGGAAAGGCATGAGGAATTTATTATAATTTTATTTACGAAAATAATGGAAAATGGGAGAAAAGGAAGGTGAAAGGTCACAGGTTGCATGTGAGGAGTAAAATGAAGGAAAAATAATGGAAAATGAAGAAAATATAGGCCTTATTGATAAAAAGTCTTATGAGGATCAGTTCACAACCTTTCGTTAGTTTTAGCTTGGAGCTTTCTCTCTCTTCTATTATCTCTCATACTCTTGGACACTTAGAGTTTACTTAGAGGAGTGTGGCTTACTTGGTATTTGGAGCAAGAAGGCAAAGGAAAAGCAAGAAAGTGCAAGAGGACAATGGGATCAACAACTACAACAGGTTTTTCTTGCAGGTACTGAGTTGCATGTATGATATCCTTGCTATTTTTGACATGCATGGCATATGCATGTCATTTTTTAGTTATGTTATGTCATTGGCATGGAGGATTGCTTGGAATGACAAGGTTTTTGGCTAACCTTTCCATTTCATGGATAGCCATGGTGTTGTGGGTTTTCCCATTTGTTTATGATTGGTGCTCATGTTCCATATGGTTGTGGGTTGAGTTACTAGTTTTTGGAGCCTTGGTTGGATGAACGCTCCAGAAGACCTATAAAACCTTGGGTTGAGTTACTAGTATTGGAAGCCTTGGTTGGACAAACACTCTGAAGCCTTTGGTGGGTTGAGTTACTAGTACTAGAAGCCTTGGTTGGACAAGCGCTCTAGAGTTTGGTGGCAATTGTGGGTTGAGCTATTATTCCTAGAAGTCGGGTTGGAACAAATACTCTAGAGCACTGGACAGCTTTGGTAGAGACCGCTCTGGGGATGGTTAGAGATCTCTGACCGTGAGGTGGAATCACTAGTTGAGGGTTGAGGCAGTTTAACCTCTAAAAGCCCTGGTTTGGTTTTCTTGGTTTATTCCATGAGATCCCACATTCATGCTTGGAATATGGCACATGGATGATTGGATGAAAGAAAGATTTGGTTCAGTCGAACCTATGGTCAGGTGGTACATGGAAGTCCCTGACTTTGTTGGCTTTTGCATGTGTTAATAAGAGATATTTTCCTATTGTATTTTATGGGTGAATTTACTTGTTATTATGTGGCTCAAATGGTTGTTCTTTCATTGATATTTCTTTGGTTATGTGTTGGTTATAAGCATGGTTTATGATATACTTGAGTTATGGATTTCATCATGTTTTGATTAGTGAATGAATGGTTAATAAATGTAGGACATAATAGATGATTTTGCAGCTATCATGAGAGGGAATCAAACCTTCTTGATGAATCTCAGATAAGTATGAAGTTTCTATTTCCATACGTTTTTTTATGACCTATGCATTACATGTCCATGATGTGCTTCAAAAAATTCCCATCATGGTTAGGATGAATCAAGTCAATTCCTTGTTCAATTTTTGCATTAGAGGCCTTGTCTTATTTTTATTTATCATTTCTAATAATTTCATCAATTTATGGGCAGAGGCCTGAGTCTTGGCCCTAAAAAAGTGGCTTAGAATGTGGTATCATTGGCATAGAACTACCTGAAAAAGGCTACATTCCCATGGATGCCCTTGTTATGGGAGCGACTGAAGGGTTATAGTTACATGGAAGACTTATCATGGGAGCGACTGAGGGTCTAGATCTGTCAAAAAACATGTTAACTTAGAGGTTGGGCACCTAGAATGGTTGATTATCCCGTGTGGGTCCTGTAGTTCTTGAGGAAGTTCAGTTTGGTTTTGGTTTGTCGATTCCACTTCCTTAACTGTACTTTGGGATTTGAATCATATCATAGTAACTCTTTGTGACATGTTTACCCCGGTGGACAAGTTAGCTTAGGTAAATGTGGGAGGAGAGCGCTACAGAGTGGTATCAGAGCATGGTTGCTCTCTTTTTGGGTGTTATCTAATATTACAGAGTGGTATTAGAGCATGGTTCAACCCTTGGAATGAATGGGAGGAATGTGTTTGTCGTGCATATATGACAATGCCATATGTGCTCATTATGCTTGTGGTCTATGTGTTTGCTATGTATGCATGGCGGTAGTCATGGTTACAATTGTGTTGTCATGTAGAAGTCGATGATTTTGTTGTTGAGATGTGGGCGTCGTAAATGTATGTCGGTTGTATATGAATTAGTTATGCATGTTAGTTTCTATATGTTTTTGTGCATGCATCATGTCTAGTTGGTGTTATAATTGTGGCATCATGCATGGTAATTGGGATGATTATTGAGATGATGTATGTATATTGCTATGATTATATTTATACATGTATTGTGCTAATATGGCTGATCTTTCAGATGATATATCCTCCCCTGAACTATACTAATGTATTTTGGTCATGTTTATGTTTTGGTTTAGTTGACGTGATATACTTGATGGAAGAAGAAGATCAAATATGACTAGAAAAATGGTGGATTATAGTTCACGAGATTATCCCTATATATCAGATGAGAAACATGGTGATGGGTACTCTCTTGATAGAGTAGACACTTTGAAAAATTTTAAGGCAAATATAAGGAGTTGCAAAGAATATAATGACATAATCATTCAGTCACAAGAGATACTTGCCAGGGCACAGTAGAACCAAGAAAAGGTTAATAAAATCATCATTCAAATCTTGTTAGACTTGCAGAGACAGGGACCACCTAGGATCAATCATGGACAGGAGGACAAGACTAATGGATCATATGGTAGTAGGTCCCATGGTGGGCACAAGTCAGACATAGATGACACGGTCAGAGATGTTAGATTCTTGGATACACCTAATAAACGAGGCAGTGGACACGAGCTTTAAACTAGTTCTGGTTCAAAAAGGTGTCACGATTATCATCACTATCATCCTTACAAGACGAGTGACGGGGGATATTTACCGGATGAGCTCAAGAAATAAAAGCCACCTACATTTGATGGAGAAATGAAGAATTCACAAGATTAAAAAACGCGGTTACTTAGGATGAATAAGTTCTTTCAGTTGCATGATTACTTAGAGAACATGAAGGCCATAATAGCTACGTTAAATCTTAAAGGTAAAGCAGACATTTGGAGGGAATATGTAAATAATTTCATAGGTATTCATGAAGAGGAGTTGACTTGGAATGAGTTCGAGAGACTTTTTAGGAAGAAATATCCATCGAAGAGATACTATGTTGACAGGGAAAAATAGTTCTATGAGTTGAAGATGGGATCTATGACCGATGAGGAGTACACTAGCAGGTTCTTAGAGTTGTTGAGGTATATGCCTTATTTGAAGGAGGAGAAAGTGAATATTCTGAGATTCATTAGTGGGTTGCAGGTAGAATTCAAGGAAAGAATTGAGTTTGATGAGCCTAGATCAATGGAGGAAGAAATTAGTGTTACACGGATACATCCTTCTTGTGGACAAGAAGGATCTCCCTAGTATCACAAGGATAGCTATAAGCAAACAGGACAAATGTAAACTACTTTCTCTAGATTATGTATGATTTAGAATTTTCTATGATGAAGAAAGGAACTACCTGTGATCCAATGCTAGTTGTATTCTTCTTTCCGTCGCTCCAAAGAAGTCACCTCTTAAGACCTGCAATCAAAGACATGGAAGAGAATCAAAAGCACCTGCACAATATACTAATTCATAAATCATAAATCTATCTTAATGATCAAGGAATTTAAGAAATAAGTCATTCAAGTAAACACATAAACAAATTATTGAGAAAACATGATCCATTTGTATTATCTTTAAATAAAAGAAGGAGTCTTACAACCGCATTCGCCTTGATGTCGTATAGGTCCTTCCGGGGTCCGGAACAAGCGTTTTCCTTTGGTCTGACAAGCCCTTCCACTCTTTGAACCAGCCTAAATACGAGTGTGTAATCGTTCTCGCATGGATAATGGCTAGCAAAAAGAGTATGTTTCCTCAACAATTCTTTCTCTAATGTATATGAAGTACAAAGCAAGTACTTTTTTACATATCAGTAGCTACCAAGTACAAAGCAAGTACTAAGTGTGTACAATCTCCAATCTTCAATCTCAGTAAGTACCCTTGAGACTGAACCATGGCCTCAATTTATAGCAGAAGGGAAGTGGTTACACCTCCAAAATGGAAGGGATAAAGTCCTCTTATCAAGGGAATAAGTTCCAAAGACCAAGGAATAGGCTCCTTTTATGAAGGGATGAATGCTCATGAATGGAGGGAGTGAAGCTTTGACCAGATAACACCTTTTAGAATCTTCTAGCTAGGAGAATATTCGACCAGCTGGGCTTCTAGAACTTACTTTTTTGCTCATTTTACCTTTTACAGGGGTCCGCAGTTTTAATGAACAGAACGTGCGGTAGGTACTGCAGTTTTTCTTTACAAAAGGTGTGGTACCGCAGGTAATGGCTAGGAAAAGTGCGGAGTTAGGTTTTTTATGATTTTTATGAGCTTTTCTCCAAATCCAAGACTTGGTTTAGGAACTTTAGGGTTGTATACTTCTAAGGGAGCATTATATAGGTGTTGATAGACCCATATGAACAGCTAAATGTCATGGTGACAAATTTTAGTGTAAAAATTAGAAAGTTGAAACATTGTTATGAGAAAACAAAGCTTAGACTAAGCAAGATTGGAAAGGTAATGCAAAGAATAAAGTAAAATGGGATAAGAATCAAATAAGACCTTAGGACATAGGTAACAAAGAGAATGCAGCACCACCTAAGAAGTTCAATGCATATGATAGAGGACATGGATTTCAGTTAGATAAGAAAAACACGTGTGATGACAGGAAGCCTTTATAGTGTTGGACTTGTGGCAAGGATCATCATCAGAGAGATTGTCCACAACATCAAGGTGGAAGATTGAAAATTTACAATGCTTAGCAAACACAAATAGTGGGGGATCTTGGACAGAGTATTCCATGGATTTATGCAGTGTTGGATAATAGGCAGGTCGATCACCAGGCATCTATTATCAAGATGGAGGGTAAGCTTTGTGATCAAGTTGTTCCTATTTTGATTGACCATGGATCTAATTACAATTATGTTGACCCTGACTTGGTGGATAAGTGTGGTTCGAATAAATAAGTACATGCAGAATATTGGTTAGTGAAGTTGGCTACAAGTACAAAGAAAAGAGTTCATCATTAGGTAAGATCTTGTGCATTTGAGTTGAATGGTATGCCTACATCAATGCATTTGAATGTGCTTCCGTTGGTTTCATACAATATGTTTTTTGGTATGGACTAGTTGTATTATTTATAAGACCAAGGAGGGTTCTTATGAAAAGGCTATTGAGTGCTTGGATGACAATGGGGAACAAAAAATCTTGCAGGATAAGAAGAAGACAACATCAGTTAGGATGGTGACAACTATGTAGGAAAAGTGTAGTCACAGGAAAGGGTGTGTGCTATTTCCAATTTATATATCTAGTGATAAAGGTAAGGATGTTGAGGATGCAAAGGTTCTATAGTAGTTTTAAGATGTATTTCCCGTAGAGATTCCAAAGTTACCGCCTCATAGGAAAGTGAAATTTTCTATTGAGTTGGTACTAGGGGAAGCACCAACATCAAAGGCACCATATAGGATGAGCGCTCTAGAGTTAGTGGAATTGAAGTTGCAGTTGAAGGAAATGCTTGACAAGGGATACATTAGGCCAAGTGTATCGCCTTGGGGTGCACCAGTCTTGTTTGTAAAGAAGAAGGATGGTACTCTTAGATTGTGTATTGATTACAGGCAGTTGAAAAAGGTAACCATCAAGAACACGTATATGTTTCTGAGGATCGATGATTTGTTTTACTAGTTGAAGGGAGAGACAATGTTCTCGAAGATTGATCTAAGGTCAGGAAACCATCACGTACGCATCAAAGAAGAGGATTACAAGACTGATTTGTGGACCAGGTATGGGCATTATGAGTTTGTTGTAGTTCCATTTGGTTTGACTAATTCTCCAGCTAATTTTATGTGCTTTATGAATAGTGTATTGCATCCTTATCTAGAAAAGTTTGTAATTGTATTCATTAATTAATTAATTATTATATATATATATATATATATATATATATATATATATATATATATATATATATATATATATATATATACATATATATATATATATATATATATATATATATATATATATATATATATATATATATATATATATATATATATATATATATATATATATATATATATATATATATATATATATATATATATATATATATTCTAAGAATGAGAAATATCATGTCGAACACCTAGCAGCTGCATTCATATTGCTAAGATATCATTAGTTGTATGCCAAGCTTAGTAAATTCAGTTTCTTCCAAACATAGGTACATTACTTGGGGCATGTGGTCTCCAAGGAAGGCATAGTAGTAGTTCCGAAAAAGATAAGGACTATCAGGGAATGGGAAGCTCCTAGGAATGTGGATGAGGTTGGATAATTTATTGGGTTGCCAGGTTACTATAGGAGGTTCATAAAAAAATTATCGCTAAATTATTATCCTATTACATCATTGCAGAGGAAAGGGAAGAAATATTACTAGACAGAAGAATAAGAAGCAATTTTTGAGCAATTGAAGAAGTTGTTGAAAAATGCTCCAGTTTTAAAGATTGTAGATCTAGACAAAGAGTTTGTGGTATATATAGATGCTTGCAAGAGAGGAATTGGAGGGGTTCTGATGCAGGAAGGACATGTAATATGCTATGAATCAAGGAAATTGAATAAGCACAAGCAGCACTATGTGACACATGATCTCGAGTTAGCATCGATCATCCATGCCTTAAATATTTGGAGAAATTATCTTCTTGGCAAGTGGTTCATCTTGATGAGTGGTCATAGTGGATTGAGATACATATTTGAATAATTGAATCTGAATGCCAGGAAAGCTAGATGGTTGGCCACGATCAGTGAGTTTGACTTCGAGATCAAGTACATCAAATGGAAAGAGAACAGGGTTGTGGATGCTCTTAACGGAAGAGTATAGGAGGATCAAGTAGCAACTATGAACTCATATGGGATAGATTTACAGGATCGAATCTTGCAGGTAGGTCATAGGATGACATGTATAGGGAGATTAGGCATAGGTTATAGCAGGGTACAAGTGATCAGGATGTGGACTATCGTCACACAAAATATGATTTGGTTAGATTTAGGGACAGGATCTATGTTCTAGAAAATAATGAGCTCAAGAATCATATATTGAGGGAATTTCACACTAATTCATATTCATGTCACCCAGGATATCATAAGACATTTACAGTGGTGAATAAGTTCTGCTATTGACCGAATTTGAAGAGGGAAGTGACAAAGTTTGTAACTAGATGCTTGGATTTTCAATAGGTAAAATCAAAATGTAAGCATCTAGGTGGGTTACTACAACCGATTTTGATTCTAGAGTGGAAATGGGAGACCATTTCCATACATTTCACTACAGATTTTCTAAGGACATATAGACATCATGATTTTATCATGGTTGTAGTTGATAGGTTGACAAAGGTAGCACACTTCATTCTAGTGAAGTCTACTTATTCAACTAATGATACAGCACAAGTTTTCATCAGAGATGTAGTGAGGTTGCATGGTGTATAGAAGAAGATTGTATCAAACAAGGATGCTAAGTTCACTTCTAGGTTCTGGAAATAGATATTTGCAAGATTTTGTAAATAATTAGCCTTTAGCACAAATTATCATCCACATACATATGGAAAAACAAAGAGGGTCAACATGATTCTGGAGGACATGTTGAGAATGCATGTGATGCATCAATAATGAAAGTGGGAAGAGTATCTTCCACTAGTTGAGTTTGCGTACAACAATGTTTATCACGAGTCATTGAGGATGAGTCTGTTTGAGGCACTCTATGGGAGGATTTTTAATACTCCCATCGGTTGGAGTGATCCAGTGAATTGGGTATTGATTGGACCAGACATGTTGACAGAGATGGAATAGGAAATGCAGGTTATCAAGAAGAATATAAAGGCAACACATGACAAGAAGAAAAGTTATGTGGATCAACACATGGCATTTAAGGAGTTTCAGGTTGGGGAAAATGTATATTTTTTCTTCAAGCCCAAGAATATATCCTTGAGGATTGGGTCACGTGCAAAGTTAGCACCTCAGTATTGTGGGCCTTTCGATATCCTTGAGAGGATTGGACTAGTGGCCTATTGACTTGAGCTGCCTCCAATAGTGAAATTCCATGATGTTTTCCATGTGTCATTACTTAAGAAGAATGTTAAGTATTTTGATCATCTGATTGACTGGTCTATATTGTAGGTGGAACCAGAAGGAGAATTCCAATCAGAACTGTAGTGCATTTTGCAAATAAATATGTGCATGCTCTGAAACTGAGCAGTCAAACAGGTTAAAGTGTAGTGGAAGCACTTTGGGGCCAATGAAGCTACATGGGAGATGGATTATTAGATGTCGGCTATGTATCCTTCATTGTTTTTCAGTTGAGGCAAAGCAGTTTTGGTATATGTACATATTTATGTGTGGTTTATTTTAAATACCGCAACAAGTTGTGTTATAAAGCTCTAATAAATGGTATGATTGTTATGTTGGTTTGAATTTCAGTGGGTTTTTCATTGTAAATACTACAACGAGCTAATTTATGAAGCTCCATGGGCACTATGTTTTACTTTCAACGATCTTACTGGTTGTAGGTGTCATTGAACACCAAGGACAGTGTTCTCCTAAGGGGAAGGGGTCTCTAATATCCCCAAGTTAAAAATCCATGTAATAAAGTTTATAAAGAAAAAATAAGACCAAGGTCATGGGACATGTATTCCAATTTGAATGTTGGGAAAAAACATAGTGACAGGGATCACTTGTAATTAATTAATGGCTAAGGAAATTGGCAAAGGAAATGGCAAAGGATTTGGAAAGGCATGAGGCATTTATTGACATTGTATTTATGAAAATAATGGAAAATAGGAGAAAATGAAGGTGAAAGGTCACAGGTTGCATGTGAGGAGGAAAATGAACAGAAAATAATGGAAAATGAATAAAATAGAGGCCTCGTTGATAAAAAGGATTATGAGGATTATTTCACAACCTTTTGTCAGTTTTAGCTTGGAGCTTTCTCTCTCTTCTATCCTCTCTCATACTCTTGGAAACAAAGTTTTATTGGAGCACTCTTGGAGGAGTGTGGCTTACTTGGGATTTGGAGCAAGAAGGCAAATGAAAAGTAGGAAATCATAAGAGGACATCGGGATCAAAAACTACAACAAGTTTTTCTTACAGGTACCTATTTGCATGCATGATTTCATTGCTAGTTTTGACATGCATGGCATATGCATGTTTGGTTATGATATGCCATTGGCATGGATAATTTCCTGGATTGATAGTGGTTTTGTCTATCCTTTCCATTCTTAGATATTTGTGGTTTTTTTGGTTTTTCCCATTTGTTTCTGATTGGTTCTCATGTTCCATATGGTTTTGGGTTGAGTTACTAGTTCCTAGAGACTTGGTTGGAAAAATTATCTTGAAGCCCTATAACAACTTGGGTTGAGTTACTAGTCCTAGAAGCCTTGGTTGGACAAATTTCCTAGAGCCCTTGGTGGGTTGAGTTACTAAACTTGGAAGCCTTGGTTGGAAAAAAACGTTGGAGCCTAACGACAATTGTGGGTTAAATTACTAGTCCTGGAAGTTGGGTTGGAATAAACACTCTGGAGCGCTGGAAAAATTTGGTGGAGACTAATCTGGTGATGGTTAGTGATGTTTGACCGTGAGGTGGAATCACTAGTTGAGGGTTGAGGCTGTTTGGCTTCTCGAAGCACTAATTTTGGTTTTCTTGGTTTATTCCATGAGATCCCACATTCATGGTTGGAATACAGCATGAGGGTGATTTAATAAAATAAATATTTGGTTCAACCCAATCTATGGTCGTGTGGTACATGGAAGTCCCTGACTTGGTTTGCTTTTACATATGTTAATAAGAGCTCTTTCCCCCGACTTGGTTAGCCTTAGGCGTTAAACATTTTTTTTCAATCTCAATCATCACGAACAACACTTGTAAAGAACAACATGATCATGCTTTAGGGGGTCTTTGGCGTCAATATTAAATATTGATGCCATTGGGAATTTGATAACATCAAGGATGGCTTGTGGGGCCTAAGTTGAACATGGTTGAGGAAGTAAAACAAACATGTTGGGGTATTATTGTTGAATCTTCTTGTGCTCAAAATACTTGAACACATCCTTGAATCAACACATGAATAGGTTTTGTGCACTCGAAACAGATCTTAATTCCTAAACATGGTCAAGGGAGGAAACGCCCATTTTTTTGTGCAAGGATTCCATTTCATAAACCATGGCCTCCTTCCATAGCCTCATCCTTCCGAATCCACCGCTCCTACTCGTGATCGTCATCGTTGCTAGTTAAAGCAAATTTTGAATAGAAAGTTTTTGAGACATAACTTTTTTATTGCATTCTTTCCAGAATATATCTTCCTGCAAGCTTGGAGTTAATGGCTCTCTCCTCTCCATATATCTTGTTCTTCTGTGGTAGAGTCCGATTCATCCTCCTTTAGCTCAAAGTCTATCTTCTCAGGTTCCTTTGGTAGAAATTCATGTGTGACAACATTATTCACCTCTCTAAACATCGCATCTCGGCTGTACAAAACCTTCCTTGTTTCTAGGTTCCAAAGCTTGTAACCCTTTAAACCATCCTTATACCCAATAAAGATGCACCTTTCAGATTTATTATCCAACTTGGTCCTTTTCTCCTTTGGAACATGTACATATGCATCACATCCAAATACCCTCATATGTGAAAGAGAGGGTTTCTTACCAGTCCATACCTCATGTGGAGTCTTATCCTCCAACATTGATGAAGGTGATATGTTAACCAAGTAACATGCAGTCTCCACTGCCTCTGCCCAGAATTCTTGTCCTAACCCGGTACCACTGAGCATGCTTCTTGCCTTTTCCATCAGTGTTCTATTCATTCTTTCTGCAACTCCATTTTGCTAAGGTGTGTATGGAGTAGTCTTCTGTCGTTCTATACCACACTTCTTACAGAACTCTTCAAATTCATTCTTGCAGAACTCCCCACCATTATCTGTCCTCAACGCCTTTATCTTCTTCTCTGTCTGGTTTTCCACCAGAGCCTTAAATTCTTTAAATTTGTCAAAGACTTCAGATTTCTTCCTCAATAAATATATCCATGTATTCCTTGAGAAGTCATCTATGAATGAAACATAGTACATAGACTTTCCCAGTGATGGAACTGACACAAGTCCAAACACATCACTGTGCACAAGTTCTAATATCTTGTTCGCCCTCTTAGCACCAGAAGGAAAACTCACTCGATTCTGCTTCCCATATACACAATGTTCACAGAAATCGAAATCCAGAGAGAAATTAGACATACCTTCTACCATACCATTTCTATGTAGTATCCGAAGGCCCTTCTCTCCAATATGTCCAAGCCTTTGATGCCATAGCATGTTCTTTTCTCCAGAGACAGCTAGGCTTTCCGCTCCACTTTCAGGAACCACATAACTATTACACCCATCAATAACAGTGCTACCTTGTAGCTTGTACAGAGTTCCAGTCTGAACTCCCCGCATTAATACCAGTGCTCCCCGAACCATCTTGCAGGCATCTTTCCCGAACACTGTTTTTACACCTGCATCATCCATCTTGCTTACATAAATCAGATTTCTGGCCAATGTAGGAATATGCAGAACACCAGGAAGTGTTCTAATCCTTCCACCTTGCAGCTTCAGCTTGACCTTTCCACGTCCGATGATTCTGGCCCTCCTATCATCCCCTAGGAAGACATCACCACCATCATATTTCTCATACTCACATAACCACTCCCTATGGGGAGTGAAGTGAAAGGATGCACCTGAGTCAATCAACCATGACTCATGATCTACATGTGTATTTGAAGAAGAAGCCAAATACACATCCCCACCTTCATCCGAGGTGGTTTTTTCCTCTGCAGAAGGAGCATCATCATATCCCTTTCCTTTCTCAGGAGCTTTAGATCTGCACTCCTTTTTGTAGTGCCCTTCCTTTCCGCATTTCCAGCATACCTTTACAAACTTTCCAGGAGATTTAGATCTCCCTCTAGATTTGGATCTCCCACTCGAAACCTTATTCTTGTTTCTATTTTGGGACCTTCCTCGTACAGATAAGGCATCTCCATTTTGGCCCTCCATATTTCTCCGTCTCATTTCC